>OX465036.1:4057958-4195458 GCA_949841015.1 Aplysina aerophoba | reverse complement strand
CCACTGACACAGACATGGCACGTGTGCACCACTGACACAGACGTGGCAGGTGTGCACCACTGACACAGACATGGCAGGTGTGCACCACTGACACAGACGTGGCACGTGTGCACCACTGACACAGACTGGTAGCACGTGTGCACCACTGACACAGACATGGCAGGTGTGCACCACTGACACAGACATGGCAGGTGTGGACCACTGACACAGACATGGCACGTGTGCACCACTGACACAGACGTGGCACGTGTGCACCACTGACACAGACGTGGCACGTGTGCGCCACTGACACAGACTGGTAGCACGTGTGCACCACTGACACAGACATGGCAGGTGTGCACCACTGACACAGACATGGCAGGTGTGCACCACTGACACAGACATGGCACGTGTGCACCACTGACACAGACTTGGCACGTGTGCACCACTGACACAGACGTGGCACGTGTGCACCACTGACACAGACGTGGCACGTGTGCACCACTGACACAGACGTGGCACGTGTGCACCACTGACACAGACGTGGCACGTGTGCACCACTGACACAGACTGGTAGCACGCGTGCACCACTGACACAGACATGGCAGGTGTGCACCACTGACACAGACATGGCAGGTGTGCACCACTGACACAGACATGGCACGTGTGCACCACTGACACAGACGTGGCACGTGTGCGCCACTGACACAGACGTGGCACGTGTGCACCACTGACACAGACATGGCAGGTGTGCACCACTGACACAGACGTGGCACGTGTGCACCACTGACACAGACTGGTAGCACGTGTGCACCACTGACACAGACATGGCAGGTGTGCACCACTGACACAGACATGGCACGTGTGCACCACTGACACAGACATGGCACGTGTGCACCACTGACACAGACGTGGCAGGTGTGCACCACTGACACAGACATGGCAGGTGTGCACCACTGACACAGACGTGGCACGTGTGCACCACTGACACAGACTGGTAGCACGTGTGCACCACTGACACAGACATGGCAGGTGTGCACCACTGACACAGACATGGCAGGTGTGGACCACTGACACAGACATGGCACGTGTGCACCACTGACACAGACGTGGCATGTGTGCACCACTGACACAGACGTGGCACGTGTGCGCCACTGACACAGACTGGTAGCACGTGTGCACCACTGACACAGACATGGCAGGTGTGCACCACTGACACAGACATGGCAGGTGTGCACCACTGACACAGACATGGCACGTGTGCACCACTGACACAGACTTGGCACGTGTGCACCACTGACACAGACGTGGCACGTGTGCACCACTGACACAGACGTGGCACGTGTGCACCACTGACACAGACGTGGCACGTGTGCACCACTGACACAGACTGGTAGCACGCGTGCACCACTGACACAGACATGGCAGGTGTGCACCACTGACACAGACATGGCAGGTGTGCACCACTGACACAGACATGGCAGGTGTGCACCACTGACACAGACGTGGCACGTGTGCGCCACTGACACAGACGTGGCACGTGTGCACCACTGACACAGACATGGCAGGTGTGCACCACTGACACAGACATGGCACGTGTGCACCACTGACACAGACATGGCAGGTGTGCACCACTGACACAGACATGGCACGTGTGCACCACTGACACAGACGTGGCACGTGTGCACCACTGACACAGACGTGGCAGGTGTGCACCACTGACACAGACTGGTAGCACGTGTGCACCACTGACACAGACATGGCACGTGTGCACCACTGACACAGACATGGCAGGTGTGCACCACTGACACAGACATGGCACGTGTGCACCACTGACACAGACTTGGCACGTGTGCACCACTGACACAGACGTGGCACGTGTGCACCACTGACACAGACTGGTAGCACGTGTGCACCACTGACACAGACATGGCAGGTGTGCACCACTGACACAGACATGGCACGTGTGCACCACTGACACAGACCGGGCACGTGTGCACCACTGACACAGACGTGGCACGTGTGCACCACTGACACAGACGTGGCACGTGTGCACCACTGACACAGACGTGGCACGTGTGCACCACTGACACAGACGTGGCACGTGTGCACCACTGACACAGACGTGGCACGTGTGCACCACTGACACAGACGTGGCACGTGTGCACCACTGACACAGACGTGGCACGTGTGCACCACTGACACAGACTGGTAGCACGTGTGCACCACTGACACAGACATGGCAGGTGTGCACCACTGACACAGACATGGCAGGTGTGCACCACTGACACAGACATGGCACGTGTGCACCACTGACACAGACTGGTAGCACGTGTGCACCACTGACACAGACGTGGCACGTGTGCACCACTGACACAGACTGGTAGCACGTGTGCACCACTGACACAGACATGGCAGGTGTGCACCACTGACACAGACATGGCACGTGTGCACCACTGACACAGACGTGGCACGTGTGCACCACTGACACAGACGTGGCACGTGTGCACCACTGACACAGACGTGGCACGTGTGCACCACTGACACAGACGTGGCACGTGTGCACCACTGACACAGACGTGGCAGGTGTGGACCACTGACACAGACATGGCACGTGTGCACCACTGACACAGACGTGGCACGTGTGCACCACTGACACAGACATGGCACGTGTGCACCACTGACACAGACATGCCACGTGTGCACCACTGACACAGACGTGGCACGTGTGCACCACTGACACAGACGTGGCACGTGTGCACCACTGACACAGACTGGTAGCACGTGTGCACCACTGACACAGACATGGCAGGTGTGCACCACTGACACAGACATGGCAGGTGTGGACCACTGACACAGACATGGCACGTGTGCACCACTGACACAGACGTGGCACGTGTGCACCACTGACACAGACGTGGCACGTGTGCGCCACTGACACAGACTGGTAGCACGTGTGCACCACTGACACAGACATGGCAGGTGTGCACCACTGACACAGACATGGCAGGTGTGCACCACTGACACAGACATGGCACGTGTGCACCACTGACACAGACTTGGCACGTGTGCACCACTGACACAGACGTGGCACGTGTGCACCACTGACACAGACGTGGCACGTGTGCACCACTGACACAGACGTGGCACGTGTGCACCACTGACACAGACGTGGCACGTGTGCACCACTGACACAGACTGGTAGCACGCGTGCACCACTGACACAGACATGGCAGGTGTGCACCACTGACACAGACATGGCAGGTGTGCACCACTGACACAGACATGGCACGTGTGCACCACTGACACAGACGTGGCACGTGTGCACCACTGACACAGACATGGCACGTGTGCACCACTGACACAGACGTGGCACGTGTGCACCACTGACACAGACATGGCAGGTGTGCACCACTGACACAGACATGGCACGTGTGCACCACTGACACAGACGTGGCACGTGTGCACCACTGACACAGACGTGGCACGTGCGCACCACTGACACAGACGTGGCAGGTGTGCACCACTGACACAGACGTGGCACGTGTGCACCACTGACACAGACATGGCAGGTGTGCACCACTGACACAGACATGGCACGTGTGCACCACTGACACAGACGTGGCACGTGTGCACCACTGACACAGACATGGCACGTGTGCACCACTGACACAGACATGGCAGGTGTGCACCACTGACACAGACATGGCAGGTGTGCACCACTGACACAGACATGGCACGTGTGCACCACTGACACAGACGTGGCACGTGTGCACCACTGACACAGACGTGGCAGGTGTGCACCACTGACACAGACTGGTAGCACGTGTGCACCACTGACACAGACATGGCAGGTGTGCACCACTGACACAGACATGGCAGGTGTGCACCACTGACACAGACATGGCACGTGTGCACCACTGACACAGACTGGTAGCACGTGTGCACCACTGACACAGACGTGGCACGTGTGCACCACTGACACAGACTGGTAGCACGTGTGCACCACTGACACAGACATGGCAGGTGTGCACCACTGACACAGACATGGCACGTGTGCACCACTGACACAGACTTGGCACGTGTGCACCACTGACACAGACGTGGCACGTGTGCACCACTGACACAGACGTGGCACGTGTGCACCACTAACACAGACGTGGCAGGTGTGCACCACTGACACAGACGTGGCACGTGTGCACCACTGACACAGACTGGTAGCACGTGTGCACCACTGACACAGACATGGCAGGTGTGCACCACTGACACAGACATGGCAGGTGTGCACCACTGACACAGACATGGCACGTGTGCACCACTGACACAGACTGGTAGCACGTGTGCACCACTGACACAGACATGGCAGGTGTGCACCACTGACACAGACATGGCAGGTGTGCACCACTGACACAGACATGGCAGGTGTGCACCACTGACACAGACATGGCACGTGTGCACCACTGACACAGACTGGTAGCACGTGTGCACCACTGACACAGACATGGCAGGTGTGCACCACTGACACAGACATGGCACGTGTGCACCACTGACACAGACGTGGCACGTGTGCACCACTGACACAGACGTGGCACGTGTGCACCACTGACACAGACGTGGCACGTGTGCACCACTGACACAGACGTGGCAGGTGTGGACCACTGACACAGACATGGCACGTGTGCACCACTGACACAGACGTGGCACGTGTGCACCACTGACACAGACATGGCACGTGTGCACCACTGACACAGACATGCCACGTGTGCACCACTGACACAGACATGGCACGTGTGCACCACTGACACAGACGTGGCACGTGTGCACCACTGACACAGACCTGGCACGTGTGCACCACTGACACAGACGTGGCACGTGTGCACCACTGACACAGACTGGTAGCACGCACAGGTTTGGTGGGGGACTATTGCAATGTAGTAATCCTTGACGTGAACCTCCCACCGACAGCCAAGACTCAGGTATTGTGTGGTGTTCACACTATACCTAATATCATATCAAAAAATCTGACCAATTTGCAATTCTGCCAATTTTAAAACGTAATTGAGGCATTATTCTGGCTGCATGATCTTCAGTGCTGGAGGCAGACCTCACATCATATGCATGTATTGGCCGCAGCATCAGAGTCATCAGACACACATTATGCAATGATATTACGTACATACATGATGCAATGATATTACGTACATACGTACATGATTCAATGATATTATGTACATAAAACTATAACTGTTAAATGCTAAAGAGGTTAAACTGACTAAAGATGAAATTCCACCAATTATAAACATTAAAGAGGATAGAAGGCAGGAAGAGAGGGGACAAGAGAATGCTGGGAGTATGGTCACGGTGTAAACTGCATACAGCCAGTACATCTCTCCACTCTGCGTAGAGGCACCGCTGAGTGCAGGCAGAGCACAATGAGAATAGGAGGTGGTATTTTGGATGATGATAATACTGCAGCAAAATTTTGGTCACTTCACGCTCCTAAGCTGAGGCAACCAGGAACATCCAGCTGGCACAGAAGGGGCATCCACCCCTGACTGCACACACCTGCTGAAGTGCACCCTCTTAGTTTACGACTTCAATACTCCAGGGCCCAACCAATCTCTTGCACGGAGGCTGCACTCCAGCTGTGCGTGGGGCACAGCTGGAGCACCTGGAGGGTGCGATGGCCAGCACCAAACACATCTGGGCTTGTATGCTATATATACTATGAGATCTTGACAGTACAGCAGTTGTGGTTGCACAACAGTCGCCTCCTACACACACCAATTGTACTGTATGTATGTACACAAATATGTAAAGCATCATGTGCACTCATTCCATGACATGTGCAAACAGATTGGCCAGCACTGTAGCTTGAACATACTCATTTAAATGAAACACATTGCATGCAAACAGTACTAAATGCAACTGAACAGTACTCACTGGTGTGATGGCAGTGTGTGATGGGGAGGATGCGCTAACAGTTCTTTGTGACTTCTACGTATATAGCAGAGCCCAATCAGCAACACACAAACACATAAAATGGGATCTATCTGCTAACGAAGACCTTCACAGACAAAAAGTCATGAGTAAGCCTGCAGCTCCTACGCTACCCCACTCACAAACTGGCACAGGTGCCTATACAGTCCTCTGCGTGCAGGCAGGAGTCTCACAAATCTAGTTCAGACTGTACAATGCATGACCAAGCGAGTGATGTGATTACAGTACAGAATGGGCCTACCTCACTCACAACATTGCTGGCAGCAATAATATACGTGAGATTTCACATGCCAGTATGGTAATACATACGTATATGTACGTACAACTTTATGTGATAGAGTGCTGGTCGATGCACAGTATGGCTGTAAAAACGCTTTTGTGTATTACCACAGAGAACAGTGCTATTAACTGCAACCAGTTCCAATACCCACTAGTACAGAACACAAACTGACACTCGTAATTTGGGTCCTGGGTACTGGTGTGTCAAAATTGAACTGAAAGTCAAACTTCTACTCATGAGACAATGATACAGGACACCAGGCTCCCATACCAGGTAAATCAGGGTTATTCAGTTTATACATGTACCACTACATAACATTCAGTACAAATATAGTTCTGACAAAAGAAGTGACAGTGACATTGATCTTGGGCATACACGTACTGTATCAATCAACACAGAATGTACGTACAGAATGAAGAACAAGATGATTGCAGAACATTTACTTCCCGTAGGCCTTCATACAGAACAGTTCTGTGTGCAGCTGATGAAGGCCTATGTATGGGGTGAAAACATCCTGCAATCAGTTGGTAGTAGATTCTGCTTTGTGCGTGCTCCAGACAAATTTGCCCCTTATTAACAATGCAGCAATTGATATCAATGTAGCCAATATCAAATATTAAACAAACTCACAAATTGCTTGTATTGTTTTTGAGTGGTACTAAGTGCTAATACGAAATCTCCAAAACACTGTACAAAAAGCTATATGCAGTTCTGCATGATGGCAAGCACTGGCCACATGGGCCATGGTCCTAATGAAGTTACAAATACACAGCACATAGTGGTAGGTATCCATAGAGGTCACGGCGTCGTGCAGCCACCTGTCTGGATCAGCCAGCAGATGCACCTGGACCAATAGTACTGACACATCTGACCATAGTATCAGTATCAGTATCAAATCATTATTAGACTGGTGACTCCACTTAGCCAAATGGCTACTTTCCAGGGAGCCCAGTGAATAATACAATGACATGTAATAAAGTAAAATAGCTAGTAGTGAAAAAATGTAGTAAAGAAAAGATGACCTAATGAAGACAAAAGAAAATGGGAGTGATATTATTAAGGTGGTATAGGCATATTAAATAATTGTAACAGGATATTCACATGCAGTAAGGTGAAATTGGAATATATAGTCGTAATAATAATTATGGATTAATAGGAGTTCCTTAATTGGGTTAATCTGTAACTAATGGCCTTCTTCCCATATTCCTTGTGAACTTGATTGACAAGCAGATGGCCTCTAACAGCCCCTCTTGTATGATAGTGGTGTACGTCTGATACCTTTGTTAAGAGTTTCCTTAGGTACGATGGGGGAGACTTTCCTGACTTCGGTTGCGATAGTTCCTGACTTAGGGCGAATAGTTTCTGCTGTCGCCTATCTGAGAGGGATGCCCATTGAAGGGCATGTACAGTAATACCATCAGGAACCACAGGCACTCAAGCCAGAAACGCCACCTGATCTTACGAAGGGAACAACAGAGGTGGTGCCGTCCAGTCCCCCGAAGAGCGCAACATGAGGTAAAGATAGAGCAATTCTGCCTAGCGGGAATGAATAGTAGTCAACTGTACACTCATCTTTGCATACAATGCACTTATTGTTAGACTGCCACTGCGCTGGAAGGTGTTTTCGAAGAATACCACTCCTAATCAGTAGCACACACCCTTTCACTCCTGCACAAACCAACTTTCATCTGCATTTCGAGCAAAGCAATGATGAACGCCACCAGTGGTTCAATGGCACAGTGTCAGTCCAACAGGAGTGAACTGTACGAGGTAAGCACGCATGAATGTGTCATGCTGGCACTATGGGATACATTGGCAACAGACAATAGCATGCGTGTACATTTTACTCGTGTGAGTAAGAATGTACACGCACACTGTTAACACTTGCCGCAGTGCTAATGTAACAACTTTCGAACGTGCGAACAAAACAATTTGTCTACGTACCTTAAGAAGCGAAATGCCAAGGAAAGCTAACGAGTTTGCATTGAAGTGGTTGGAGTCGAAGGATGCGGGCAAGATCAACCGTGTTAATGTTAAACACATCCTAGGACATTGCGGAGAGATCGCAGAAGGAAGAGAGGTCGTCGTGAAGTTAAATTTGCGACGCTACCGCTGTACTGTTATCGACCTTTTAGACTGGGCACCTCCAAAAAAGAACGCGCCGTTCGCGTTTCAGAGCAAAGGAAAATACAAGAAAAGATGACAGGTGTGAAGGTACATAGCTACGAATCTAATGTATAATAATAACTACGCAATGTAATCGTACCTACTGTAAGTACTATACTCTGATTTGTGTCATTTCAAGCATTTCTTCTGCACCCTTTTTATTTGCCATCCACCACTTCTGTTTTCGCCAACGAAAGGCACTATGGCTGGGAAGTGGATCTTCTTCTGTTTGTGAGGACGTATGGTGTGAAGAGGATGGCATTAATGAAGAGACTGAGGATTCTACATAGTTCTACATGTTTGCACAAAGTGTACCCACAGTATGCACTCTGCAAGCCAGTCCACAAGCTACCCAACAGCACAACCTTAGTGGTGCAGCGTGCACTGATGCAGTGTGTAGTAATGAAATGGCATTCGCTCAAAAGTGTTGAAGTGAGTCACTAGCAAAAGTCATCCCCTGAACCATTTCCCTCAAACCAGCTCTGAGGCAGGCAAAGTGGAATGCTCACACCCAACTTGACACTGGCACCCCACCTGTGTGTTTATTTATAAGAACCAGTTTCCAAGCACACACAAGCCAAGGCAAGCAAGAGACGGCTACTGAGCAACACCCCACGAGCGTGATATGCACCACATAGCAAGTGGCCTATTTCGCTATGCCCGGTGTTTGTCACAAAAGTTTTTCGGCACCACTTACGCTCAGAAGCTAAGTAGTGCTGGGGAAACCTTCCATCTTCCTGTGGAGGGAGATGTCAAAACCCACACTCAACTGAAGCTTGTGACAGTCTTGCGACCATCACTCAACCATGTCTCTTGAAACTTGTGACTGAATATTCTGAACAAACTGAAACTCAAGTGGAAATAACTGTTTGGGCTCAGGGTGGAGTGCGCACCCCACAAACACAGGCACTGTACTTCATTTATACCAAGTGAATCCAAAAAGCAAACATGTGTGGTTACATATCATCTGTGTTGTGTACACATAGCCTCAGGCTGTGTAAACACACACTGAGTCACTTGCTGATTAACACCATATACATACATACATGTATATTATAATATAATATAGTAGCAGTGCAGGCCTTCTTGAAGAAGGCTATAGAGTGCTCACACCCTCCAGCACTGGCTCTCCTAGAGTCTACTGTGCATAATTATTTATTTATTATTACGTCCTGATCAAATCCTGCAGTTGCTACGTTATCCCGCTCGAAAGCTGGCGTATACGCTCATCGGTATTCCTGCACGTAGCCATGAGTCTCTACGATATCATGTGAGGTTCTTGGAGTACAATTCAGGTATGCTCTAGCAGTTTAGTATTAGTATATAGCAGCATACATACATGGTTCTACATGTTTGCATAAAGTGTCCCCACAGTATGCACTCTGCAAGCCAGCCCACAAGCTACCCAACAGCACAACCTTAGTGGTGCATCGTGCGCTGATGCAGTGTGTAGTAATGAAATGGCATTTGCTCAAAAGTGTTGAAGTGAGTCACTAGCAAAAGTCATCCCCTGAACCATTTTCGTGACGGTGATTTTATGTGTGTATGAGGGTACAGTATATAGTGCCTCAGACAAACTCTGTTTCATAAAGCTAGACTCACTGTAGTGGCGTCTGCTAGCAGTGCTAGCCTAGCCTAGTGAAGAAGAATTACAGCTGGAAGTTTGTGGACTTGCCAGAATGCAGCCTCAGTCATTGCTCCACATCCAGTAACAACAGAGAAGGAAGTGTACGTACTGTACAATATGTGCTCACTGTCACATTTGATTGCTTCAAACCTGCTAGAGAATACCACAGCAGACGGACCAAATAGTAATTTCTTTTCATGCCATCCCTAAACAGAGACTGCTAATGGTGCTCAAGGATGCTGACACATGCCGGGAAGTGGAAGGGCTACACAGACCTGCAACAGATGCCAGGTCCCTCATGTTCAAGAAACATGTACAGCTATCTGACACTCGTCAGACGTTCAAATACGCTGACAGCTGACAAATATATACCCATGCAAACTGACCTACATACGTGCGTAGAATATGTTCATTAATGCATGCTGCATATCACTGTAATTAGTATAATACGTATATAGTATGTATAAGTACATACGTACTGTATGTTGAAATCTTCTAGTACTAATTACGTACACTCAGAATTTATAAGCTGTACTGGAAAACACAACCATGAAAGTGTGTGAACACTACGTATATGAAGGCAAACCCACTGCAGAGCGCACATTATGTGTTGGGCAGGTACTCAGTCAGTCTGTGAGATACCACACAATAGCATCCATCATGCATTTGGCAAGTGGCCAATGTGACGAATCATCCTCACACAGATGGACTCACTGGGAACGGACATAGCCCTACACTGACCAGGCACCAACTTGTCCTACACTGACCGGACACCAAGGTGACCCTACACTGACCGGGCACCGACGTGGACCTACACTGACTGGGCACCGACATGGTCCTACACTGACCAGGCACCGACATGGTCCTACACTGACCAGGCACCGACATGGTCCTACACTGACCGGGCACCAACGTGGCCCTACACTGACTTGGCACCGATGTGGCCCTACACTGCTATCACCAGTCTGCTCATCAATGGAAGTACCCCACCCCAAAGAGCAATTGTAACTTAAGAGGAAACCAGCTCTGAGGCAGGCAAAGTGGAGTGCTCACACCCAACTTGACACCGGCACCCCACCACTGTGTTTATTTATAAGAACCAGTTTCCAAGCACACACAATGTGGTTTATTGTCACACAGTCTTGTCTAAACAGAGACAGAGTATGTGTATATATGTATGTATGTACGTACGTACGTAGGTACATACATACATCATATGTAGTAATACAGTAATCAAATACAATTATACTATAATTCCCTTGATTGTTACTCATTCCACTGTTGTAGTTGGAACAAGGCAAACGTGCATGATCTAGTTACCCAGAGATACCTGGCTCATACACGTACATACCCCCACAGTGCTGTACATGCTGGTATGCTGTATAATGCAGTTTGCATATCAGATGTGACTGACTACACAAAACACACTTACACCTGAGCTAATATGCACGCTGCAGTGTGCTTCAGAAGTGATTAAACCAGCGCTTCCATGACAATGTTACCACGATGGCACTTTCTCCAGTGGTGCCTCAAGCCAAGGCAAGCAACAGACGGCTACTGAGCAATACCCCACGAGCGTGATATGCACCACATAGCAAGTGGCCTATTTCGCTATGCCCGGTGTTTGTCACAAAAGTTTTTCGGCACCACTTACGCTCAGAAGCTAAGTAGTGCTGGGGAAACCTTCCATCTTCCTGTGGAGGGAGATGTCAAAACCCACACTCAACTGAAGCTTGTGACAGTCTTGCGACCATCACTCAACCATGTCTCTTGAAACTTGTGACTGAATATTCTGAACAAACTGAAACTCAAACTGTGGGGTGGTATGCTCACCACCAGGGTGGAGTGCGCACCCCACAAACACAGGCACTGTACTTCCTTTATACCAAGTGAATCTAAAAAGCAAACATGTGTGGTTACATATCATCTGTGTTGTGTACACATAGCCTCAGGCTGTGTAAACACACACTGAGTCACTTGCTGATTAACACCATATACATACGTACATACATACATGTATATTATAATATAATATATAGTAGCAGTGCAGGCCTTCTTGAAGAAGGCTATAGAGTGCTCACACCCTCCAGCACTGGCTCTCCTGGAGTCTACTGAACATAACTATTGACACCAACTGAAGCTCCACACAAACACACTGTGGTCACAGAGTATTTGCAAGCAGTCTGACCCATGGAAACAGAGCATGCATGCTATAAACGTATATTCCCAAAGCTTAGTGAATCAGTGTGCACATGTCCAATTCGAGCAAGATGAGCATTTATCAGATTTACAGCAAATCAGCACAAGAAATGATATCTAGGATTTTGTGTGTTCAGCACCCCAATACGTACAACCAGTGTGTCTGCGTGTCCATAGCAATCCGAAGACCATAAACGACTGTGGACAATCAAGCAACTACGCAAGTATGTGCCAAAAAGTGCTTCCCAGTTCAAATCTAAACTGCAAGTGGGTCAAAAGCACACCACATAGGCCATTGCATCTCTCCCCTCCTCTCCCAATGCTGGATTTATACAAAATCGTTTCAAGGGGCAAAATTAAGGCTCTGAAAATAAAACCGTGCTCATAGAATTGAACATTCTAAGTGACCTAGGTAACAGCATTGACATAAAGCTCACCACATTCCTGGGGGGGGAGACACGTATAGCAAAAGTCAGCCAGGCAGTCAGTCTAGCCAAAGCTGTCCATTGTTACATAAAGTATAACAAGTAAGGTAATATCCCCCCATCCACCCATACCACTCCTTTCCACCCTTCCACCTCCCCACCTCCCCACCTCCCCACCTTCCCTCCTCTCCCCTCTTCCCTCCTCTCCCCTCTTCCCTCCTCTCCCCTCTTCCCTCCTCTCCCCTCTTCCCTCCTCTCCCCTCTTCCCTCCTCTCCCCTCTTCCCTCCTCACCTTGCCTGCTCCTGGATGAAGAGCAGGTCTCTACGCAAATGGTCCTGGAGTGCTCCCGATGAGTAGTAGCAACTGGTTGGGACCGGTTGCAGGGGGTTGGGCAGGAGGTTGAGGGCAGGGGGAGGCACAGGGTCTGATCGCCTGTTGAGACGTGTAAGGATGCGGGCAAGTGCTGGAAAGAGGAAGAAGGATTGAGGGAGGAGAGGAGAGACAGTTCTACACCACGCATACCCTTCACACACACACACAGACACACACACACACACACACACACACACACACACACACAAAGCACACAAACACACACACACACACACCAACACACACACACACACACACACACACACACACACACACACACACACACACACACACACACACACCTGATTCTGCTGTCATGTTGTCCTGCTCCTGTGGAGTTCCAAACACCTTCTGGAAGGCCTCCAACTTGATCCACTCCTCCACCATCAGAGCCTCCTCTCTCTCCAGCTTGAAGACAGGGACAAACTCACACCACAAGTGGAACTGCAGCAGTGGGGTGTACAGACACATGAGATATGCATGGAAAACAGCCTGAGAGCATAAGCACAAAGACTCATCACAAGGCGGTTGTGACAACGCAGAGAGAGTGTGTATGTACATATTGTAAAAGGTGTACAGTATGTATGTAAAATTAAAAATAAGCATGAAAAGAATAAATCTCTGGTAGAATTACAATGACTCCAGTGACAATTGTTTATCACCCAGTTAAGTTTCAGACACAGTTTTTGAAATTATCAGGATATAGCTGGTAAGTGGTATGGCTTACAATCTGTGGTTCAAGGACCTCCTGTAGACGTGGTACATCAAACTGGGCGGGGAGGGAGGGGAGGTTGAGGTCTGCCTCATGAAGACGAGGTTCCTCTACCCAGCATTTCACCTTGGAGTAGAACCTGAGCACGACAGACGGACAGACAGACAGACAGACAGACAGACAGACAGATACACACACGGAAAGAACAACAAACAGACAGACAGACAAACAAGGTCAAACTATGGAGGACCTGCAGACCAGTAGAGAGACTGAATTAGCAGCAGGAGAGGAGGACAGACTGAGAAACCGACAAAAACAGACCAGTTCAGTACGCAATAATGCACTGACACACTGACAGACAGACTGACAGACAAACATCTTGCACAGACCATCTAAAGCTGTGGTCTGTGTACAGAAGTGCAAGACTGCACAACCCATCCCTCTTTAAAATAACAGGAACTTACTCAGCAGTCTTCTGGTGAAATGTCTTTGCTGTCTCATCTCCAGACTGAGTTGCCTCACTGACATTTTCCTTGTGGTACCGAATGAGACCCTGCATCTGTGTCTTGAGTCGTTTTACCAAGGTGGACTGGTCCCCAAGAATTCTGCGGCCAAAGCTTTCCTTCAGTGGTCGGCTAATGAAAGCGAGCAAGGCTGTCAGGTGACCATCATGTGAGTGTCAGGTGACTGTCATGTGACTGTCACATGATGAACAATGTAACAATGTATTGACTAAAGAAATGTTAAAATTCATCAGCCACCACCTTCCCCCTCTTCCTTTCACTAGTTACTACCTGGGGGCCCTTCTCCATTGCCCAGCCATCTATAACCTCTCTCCCTCCGTCCCCTCTCCACACCTCTTGTCCAGAATGGGTCTTTGCAGGTGAAGGTTGAACAACTTTTGCCACACGAGCACCATCACCGGACAGTCCACGGGCAGAGCCAGGGCCAGGTTGGCCCACCGGAAGATCGCCAGGTGCCAGGAGGGGTAACTGCTGACGTGAAGGTGAAGTGCCTCGAGAGCCTTCTTCATGCACCAGTCAAGGCTGCCCTTCTGGTTGTAGTGTAGCATGCGCACCAGCTCGCTCCAAATGTCCTCTTCAAAGTCCGTTTCAGCCCACAGCAAGGTGAACGTGAGCCACGGGTACTCCACAGGGTTCTGTGGAACACGTGTATAGTCAGAGATTGAGAGAGCAAGACTCACAGAATCAGAAACACTCTCCATTGTAACAGCACGGAGGTGGAAACATGGCATTAAGGTTATGTAGGTGTGCACCCATACACGCACGCACGCACGCACGCACACAGACACACACGCACACACACACACACACACACACACACACACACACACACACACACACACACACACACACACACACACACACACACACACACACACACACAAATCATCACAACTGTACTCCTTAATCACAACTAATCACACTGTACATTCCCGCCTGTGCCATTTGATTATTCCCTGATGATGGCAGGTGTACGTACGTATGTGATGCTGCCGTCACATCTGAATAATCAAAGTCAAATCCTAAAACCTACAGTAGTTGCCAAGTTGAAATCGACAAAGACCCTTGCAGTAGAAATGTCTCCCCGTCCGTTCAGTTGTCTCCACTGCTGTGCACTCACCTTGTACGTATATGCCATGATACCAGTCGTATTCTACGTACGTAGCTAACCGCATGAATACACAGCCTGTATGCTGTGATACCAGTCGTATTCTACGTACATACGTAGCAACACTCACCATTGGTTCAGTGAACAGTGTGTGGTTCTGCAAGTGCGTCACTCACCAGCTGGGCAGAGTAGGTGAAAGGGGGAGATCCCTTCCCTGCCATGGTTGCCAGTGACGACAGGAAGCCACCCTTCTTACTCTGCAAGGGGTGCAGGTCCTACAAACACCAAGCACAAACAGTACAGTCAAAACTGCACGACCCTATATCTAAACAGGCTGTTGACAAACATGTCCAACCTTACGTGTGTACACGTAAGGTTGGACATCGCTCACAAATGCAACGTACTGTGTGTGTTGTGGCTACATGCCACGGCACAAACAATGAGTTGTGTACA
Organism: Aplysina aerophoba; assembly: GCA_949841015.1. Classification (NCBI taxonomy): domain Eukaryota; kingdom Metazoa; phylum Porifera; class Demospongiae; order Verongiida; family Aplysinidae; genus Aplysina; species Aplysina aerophoba. The sequence continues at coordinate 4,179,612 of OX465036.1, read as the reverse complement.
AGTAGAGATTGTTGTCAATCACACTCCAGCCATGCAATGCCCATCAACTACACCACCTGACCCATTTCACTCTCTCCGCCGCCTAGACAGTTAGTTACCAGTCTCTACACAGATACCAGTTGTGATCTTTGCTTCCTCTCCCTCGTTCCCTCCTACCTGTACCCTCCTGCCCTCCCATCGCTGCCCCTCCCCTCCCTTCCTCCTAGCAAACAAAGCCACACTTGCCCTCAGACTAACCTGGTAAGCATCAGTGAAGGTCTTTTGTAGATACTTTCGCAACTTAGGCAAGCGGGCAGCAATCTGGCAGAGATGGTTTAGTAAGTGCAGAATACACCCCTCTCTACAGAAAGCGAGTGGATGGGGAGAGGATCAGAGGCATTCACAGTCGATCTGTGAACAGGTTTGGGTTTGTAAGATGACATGGTTGCAGCTCATTGTGTACAACTGTGTTCTACTAGGCTCGTATGCATCTATGTATGTATGTATGTATTATTGAGAAGGGGTGATTTAACTGAGACTGGTTTTGTGAATTGAGTATGGGTCAGATATGAGTTGGAGCTTTCAGGAGTCTATGTGCTGCTACGCAACTGATTTGTGAATGGGAAATGAACCTGTGTACTGGAATGGGAGTGGATCCATGTGATTGGAATGAGAGTGGGTCTGTGAATTGGCATGTGACCGGTGCTGCCTTACTTGTACCAGGTCTGCTGTGCTGTGAAAATGGTGAGCCAAAACCGAAGCAGTTCTTCTCCATCGTACATCTGGAACTGAGCCTGGAGGGGGTGGAGGAAAGGGAGGGCGAGGGGCAGCGATGGGAGGGAACGACAGAGCAGGGAGCATATGTGCATTATCTATATAAGTATGTACATTCATACGCTGCTTACGTATGACTATAATGAATAATTGAGTGAGATGTACTACACAAGTACGTAACCATAATATGTATGTGTGTACAGACACACCACAACCATAAGGGTTGCATTGAACGAACAGCAGTTAATGCCCCATTCACTGTTTTCACTCATGCACACTCCACAGCACATCCTCCCTCAACCCTCCTCCCACACACCGTCCACGGCACACACTCCTACCACAATCGTCCACAGCACACCCTCTCTCCACACACCCTCCCTCCACAGCACACCCTCCCACGCACCCTCCCTCCACAGCTCACCTGTATCATGTCTGCCATTCTGTGGAGGATGACTGTGTCGGGTTTGGAGAAAGTGAAGTAGCTGTAGTTCTGAGCATCGGCTGCGGCCACCGAGTACACGAGGTGGAGGAACCTAAACAATAAACAACAACAGCAACAACTTGCACCATCAATGCTGGGTACCCCGGAGCAGAAGTCGTGCCCAGTTTTTCTGTAATATTCATAATTCTCTTTAATTAACTTTAATTTACTCTCTCCTTGGCTGTTCGCGCGCTGCCGTGTGTATGTGAGACTTCTGCACATGGTGTTATGTTCATTAGCAAGACGTGAACACACAGCAACGCCAACACAATGTGTAAAAGAGTTGCTGTTACGTGGTTCACTCACTGCTCATTGTTAATGAGGGTTTTCTCATTATGCAGTAACCGTGGAAACATGTTTGATAAGACCTTGAGGCATGGGAGGTAGTATCCACTTTCAGTGAGTCGTATCATCATCGGCAGTCCTTCCTGGAGGAACGGGTCAAGGCTGGGGGAGGGGCAGGGAGGGGAGGGGAGGAGGAGGAGGGAGGAGGAGGAAGGGGCGGAGAAAGGGAGGGAGGAGGGAGGGGAGAAGAAAGGGAGGGAGGAGGAGGGAGGGGAGGAGAAAAGGAGGGAGGAGGAGGAGAGAGGGAGGGAGGAGGAGGGAGGGAGGCAAGTGAAGGGAGAGTGCAGATGAGGAGATAGAAACAGGAAGAGGATGCATGGTGCAGAGGGAAAATAAAAGGGGAAGAAAAAGCTGTGAATCAGTGAGACACTTTGACCTCTAGGGTCTTTGTCAGTCACAAACAAAACTGAGTTTTTGTGGCTGACAATTAAATGGTTCACTGCAATTCACCTCGAGGGTCATCAGTCATAAAACCGTTTGTGATTAAGACCCTGGAGGTCAAACGTCTGTAATTTGTCCCTTGCTATGTGATTGCTCAATAAATACACATTCAGTTTGGTGGTTACATCAATCAGAATGGACAACCGAACACTTCCCATAACGTACCTGGTCCCTATTGACGACACACCGAGTGCCACATACGTTGCTAGGAGACCAGCAGCACGCACGCCCCGAGCCACATCCACCAATTCCTCCTCTTGAAACAGGCTGCCCCATGTCAAACCCATTTGACTGGGGGATGCCCAATCCTCCACTTGTCGAAACGTTTCTGTGGAGATCTGAGCCGGATGAAGTTTCAGCATCATCACCAACTTCCAACACCATTTCTGAAAGTCTTCCTGTCCTTTTGTCAGCGTGCCACCCCAGAAGAGGGTCTGCATGAATCCCTGTGAGGAGGTGGAGGGAGAGGAAGGGAAAGGAAGGAGAGGAGAGGGGAGGAGAGGGGAGGAGAGGGTGAAAGAAAGGGATTTGTGATCAACTAGCTGTACACATTGCTAGCTTTACAGCTTGAAAGGGAATTGGCGATGCCGGAACTTGAAGCCTACGCTCTAACGCAGAGTTTCAGCCACACGAGCCACCAATCCGGCCACAATTTTTCATCTCCAATCGCCATAGATATGGACACGATTTCAACCGCCGGGTTTCAGTTCTTTGCACCCACTGACAACAATCAACTAGCTACCAAGCTTCATAAGGAGATGATGAAGGAGATGTTGCCTCTCAGAGAGAAGTAGAGTACCTTACCTTCTTCCCGGTAGCCTCTGCCATTGCAATGTCAAACTCGTGTCCCCCCGGTTCGTTGGGGAGGTGTGTGGAGTGTGCGACCACAAGCATGATGGCCACTTCTCTGTGTAGGGCACAGGGGAGGGTCAGCGCAGTGGGGTCCTGAGGAAGGGAGGAGAGGTGTGTCAGAGCTGGTGACACACCCACTGACCGGTGGCACCACACCCACCTTCTGATTGTGCCCCCAGCTGAGACTGATCAGAATCATTCTTGCTATCTCATTCTCTGCAGAGGAAACGGGGTAGTTAATGAGCCAATCACGAATGGTTTCCATGTCATCTGCTGTTGGGTGCCACAGGTGTAGTCGAAGGAACTTGAAGCACAAGATGTGGGTCTACAGGGTGCAGTGGGGTAGGGAGAGAGAAAGGTGTGGACACACACTGAGTGAGGGAGATACACACGTATGTACAAATGCACATACATATGACCTCACGTGCAGCTGTTCATACAGTACAAGCCACACTGTGACGCCCTTGAAGAAAGAAATTCTAACTACAGCAGTCACAAGACTAATTGCAGTGTGCAAAGTGTAAAAGGACAACAACCCTCCAAAAGACTGTCCTTCATTATCCACGGAAATTACGTGCACCTCACACAGAGGACTTAGCGGCACTGAGTGATCTAATCAGGTACCCGATAGCTGGTAATAAGATAAGGGTAACAACCTGGTAGGTACGGTGTATACCTGAGCCGTGCACGTAACAGACAATTTTGAACTCACAAAATTAACTAATCAGCAATAGCAGTTCATGTAATAAACTTCTATAATTGCTATGGTAGTGCTTCCACGACAACCACTCACTTCGGGTGAAGTTCCCACGGTAACTTTTGCTCTATTGACAATGTCACTAATGATGCAAGGATGGCGTGTTGCTATGGTTTCCAGTAATGTTGCACCAGTTTCAGAGTACACATCTCGGGCAAACTCTGTTACTTGTGTAATCTGTAGAGGGGGAGCCAGGAGGGGGCAGTGGAGGGGGGAGCCAGGAGGGGGCAGTGGAGGGGGGAGCCGGGAGGGGGTGGTGGAGGGGGGAGCCGGGAGGGGGTGGTAGAGGGGGGAGCCGGGAGGGGGTGGAGGAGGGGGGAGCCGGGAGGGGGTGGTGGAGGGGGGAGTCGGGAAGGGAGTGGTAGAGGGGGGAAGGGAGGAGGGGTGGTACAGGGGGAGAGAGGGAGCAGGTGGAAAGGGTGGGAGGGGATTGGGGAAGAGAGAACATAAAGTTGAAACTTGAAGTCATTTGCAGGGTAACAAATTTCACTACATTTTCTAGAAATAGTAAAGCTTGTAAACCTGAAATAAGCAAAATATGAACAAAATCACATTGTCTTACGGTTAGAATAAACGTGTGTGTGTGTGGGTATGGTAGGCTTATGTGTGCAGTGTGAGTTGTACGTGTGTGTGAGCATGTGCATGTGTGTGTACTCTCCATTGACCTCAAAGAGGTGCAGTGCAACTGCCTGAATGAACCCCTTCTCCTCCTTCCACACACGGCTGCGGGTCATGTTGGAGAAGGTTGTTAGGAGGAACACAGTCTCGCTTGTGAGTGTGGTCATGAGTTTCTCAATGAACTGGCTGTGGAGAGAGGAATCTGAATAAGAGGGGAAGAAGAGGAGAAGAAGAGGGGAAGAAGAGGGGAAGAAGAGGGGAAGAAGAGGGGAAGAAGAGGGGAAGAAGAGGGGAAGAAGAGGGGAAGAAGAGGGGAAGAAGAGGGGAAGAAGAGGGGAAGAAGAGGGGAAGAAGAGGGGAAGAAGAGGGGAAGAAGAGGGAAGAAGAGGGGAAGAAGAGGGGAAGAAGTCACTGGTTATGAATGCTGTTGTCCAAGGCTTATCATGGTAGCCATGGCAACAAACGTTGATACATACGTATGTAGAGGCTCATTGCTAGGTCTGTGATAACAAATTGATCTTGATGAGCATATATGTGATGTAGCAGAATGAATCAATAACAACTGATTGTAGGACGTTTTGGTCACGACCGACTTCATCAAGTGCATACAAAACTGATGATGTCACTGGAGAGAGGAGGTGCGGCTTGTAGATTGGGTGCTACATGTGGTGGAATAAGCAGGAGGTTGAGGAACAGGTGTCTGTAGGTCGTCTTCCGCATATGTGCGTAGCAGAGGTGCTTCGTGTGTGATGGAGCACACTACAAGAGGTTGAAGGACCGGAGGAATTCGAGAGAGCTACCATAACAGGTGCTCGCAAACTGAACTCAAGGAACCTGAAACATGAGTTTGGATTATAAGTTAGTTGAATGAGGGAGGTGGCGATGCACACGAGCCAGTGAAAAATGATCACACAGAAAGGACAATAACATGTTATGTGTGGTCTCCTTGGACATCAACAGAGCCCATTTACTGGAGTGAAGGAGACTGAAACATGAGCTTGGATTAAGAATTCATTACATGAGGGAGGAGTGTACGCACTCCGAACCAGTGAATGATGTCTCGTACTGGAAGAAAAACAGCTTGTTATGCATTAAAGATGCCAACACCCATACAGAGCAGGGCTGAATGGCAGATCAGTAACATTGTGGCATTCCTTAGCGTTGTCTGGTGTGTGCAGTGTGTTTGAGAATGGTGGAGTACACAATGAAGAGGTTGAGGACTGGTCTCTCTAGTGAGGTGGTCTTGTAACAGAGGTGCTTCATGTGTGGTGGAGTACACAATGGAGAAGTTGAGGGACTGGTCTCTCTAGTGAGGTGGTCTTGTAACAGAGGTGCTTCATGTGCGGTGGACCATACGATGAAGAGGTTGAGGGACTGGTCTCTCTAGGGAGGTGGTCTTGCAGCAGGGGTGCTTCATGTGTGAAGCTCAGAGCGGGCTTACCTTGCAAGAGGTACTCCAGTTCCTGCACTGTCTTTGGAGCATTGGAGGTGTGCTCATCGGGTTGGTTGGCATACAGCATGTAGAAGATGTGGAGAAGGGTCCGGAGAGAGAGGAGGCTGTAGGGAAGGTCAGCTAGGAACTGCCATGCACCTAGTCTGGGGGGGGGAGATGAGGAAGGCCTTTGTCGCTTTGGGGGCATTGGTGGTGTCCTGTATGCATGCATGTGCACATGCTTGTGCCCGTGTTGTCACATGTAGCTGTGTGTGTGTGCTGCAGTGTTGCATTCTGAACACTAGTGTGCATGTGTTCTCGTGTGTGTGTGTGTGTGTGTGTGTGTGTGTGTGTGCGTGTGTGGTGTGTGTGTGGTGTGGTGTGTGTGTGTGGTGTGTGTGTGGTGTGTGTGTGTGCGTGGTGTGTGTGTGTGTGGTGTGTGCGTGTGGTGTGTGTGTGTGTTTGTGTTTGTGTGCTGTGTGTGTGGTGTGTTTGTGTGTGTGTGTGCTGTGTGTGTGTGTAGCTGTACTTGTGAGCTGTTAGCAGCCATCTGGCTGACCGCACCACAAACTGGTCATACTCAACCTGCAGACGAGGCAGGGAATATGCCAGCGACTGATCCATCGGCCCACTCTCCTTGACCAACTTCTGAAAACTCAACCAGTGGTCAGACACAAAATGGACAGTGTGCCTGCAATAAGGGGCATAAACAGCAGACAATACATAATATGCACTGCAATATGACGAGGACACAAATCGTGAGCAAATTCACAGCTCAAAGTCTGATTGTCTCAGTTCCAATTAATGAATTAATCTGGTCCAATGAATAAATTAATCTAGTCTAAGGACTAATGAGACTCAGTCTGAGAATACCCCTTCATTCCATTTCTGTTTTAGGTCACTGAAATGGCAACAGGTTCCAGAAAATACAAGAAAGTGATATGTATGTACGTAGCCCAGTGGCAGAGCGTTGCCATGGCAAGCCCGGGTCTTGGATTCAATTCCTAGTAGCTCCACCTTTTTCAAGCCTGATTGGGTCTTTAGTCAGACCTACTGTACATAGTCTGATTAACCTTGGAGCAGATTACTTGGAGTCTCAACGATGGGACTCTCGACTTTGATTATGGTCACAGCTCACTTCCTCACCAACAATCTACAGAGTTACTCCATGAAACACACAATGTGAGATAAGGATAGACTGCTTGAGCAGTCACACAACACAAGAGTTACTTGAGACTGGCGTGCCAACGGAAGGTCTTTGTACGATGGAACTGACTCTTACAGCTACATATGTGCTTAGTTGTGGAAGAGCGATGAGGCTTGTTGCATGATCGTTCACTCCAGTCCATCACTGCCTCATGTGACGCACCAATGAGCATCTACAGTCCATGCGCATATGTACGTACGTATGTACGTACATATGCAAGTACGTACGTACGTACAATACACCGTGGAGTTCACCATGTAAACGTATACGTATTGTTGTATACACACACTAAGTGGTACAAACGACACTTCAATACAAAATATATCACCAACAAAGCACTGGAATTAGTGCCCCACCCGACCCACCTGATGGTGCGACCCACTCGCTTGACAAACTCCTTGTACCTGGCCAATCGGAATGTGTTAAAGGCGGAGCCTAGGAGTCGTATGAGGCAGGTGGCAAAGGCTAGCAACCGGAGACAACTTTCATTTGACACATGCTCCACTTTGAACTTATCTGTTCGAACAGTGGAAGGGGGAGGGGAGAGGAGAGGGAGAGGGAGAGGGAGAGGAGAAGAAGAGGGAGAAGGAGGTGAGGGAGAGGGATTGTGGTCAATTAACCGAGTGTGGTACGACTAGTAACAAATAAATCAGTTATATATACCTGACTAAATGTTAAATTAGCTCACACACTCCACCCATCCCTCACACACTCCACCCATCCCTCACACACTCCACCCACGCCTCACACTCCACCCACCCCTCACACACTCCACCCACGCCTCACACACTCCACCCACCCCCACCCCTCACACACTCCACCCACCCCCACCCCTCACACACTCCACCTACCCCCACCCCTCACACACTCCACCTACCCCCACCCCTCACACGCACTCCTCACTCTCCACCCACTCCTCACACATCCTACCCTCACACCCACCCCTCACCATCATTAGACACCATCAGGATGTGCCGAAACATGTCATTGATGGGGAACTGATCATAGAAGGCTATGAAGTCCGTTTCCTTCAGCATGGTCTGGTCGTCCACGGACTCACACTCCAGACTCTCAGTCACAAACTGCCACGCTCCATCCTCTCTGGCGCCGTTGTCAGAGCTGGTACTGACAAGCCTTTTTGGCACTTCCAGGCAAGCCAAAAACTCCTCTCGCTGTCTGCAAACATCAAACACAGTCAGCAGACCACAGATTGGATTTTACACGAGAGCACACACGAGCACTCCATGCCATACACACAGAAATCACACAGCACCTGTACACTTGTCAATAGAACTAGGTGTGGAGCTTAGTTCACACGTAGCAACATTTTCAGTGAGAGTAAGACGTTTCAACCACGAAGGTCTTCGTTAGTTACAATGCTGCTCAACATCGCTCTAGTCCTACGTATGCATGTATACTGTAGCATGAGCCTCTACGCCATCAAACCCGACAGTGATTGAGTACACACCTCCCTCATTCACAAGGCCTCAATCAACACAATTGATGGTATTGAGGAATGATTCACAATTTCTAGTCTATTGATCTCGTGAATTGAGTGGTCGTGGAGGTTCACCAAGGGTGGGTATTACGTGACATGCGTAATGGGTGTCTGACACACAGTAATGATGAGAAATGGTTGACATACAGCACAACACTTGTCATGACAACAGAACAGTTGTCATGACAGCAGATCAGTTGCCACGGTAACAAACCACTGTTTATGACAACATTTGTCAATTGAGAAATTGAGATCAAGAGAATGGCCCGCCCACTCACTTGATTGGTAGGAGCAGAGTAGCCAATTGAGTGACAAGGTGGTCCAGTAGGGGGCCTCCCCAGTCTCTATGGAGACCGAGCCCAACACCATAGCCTTGAGGATCCCAGTCTAATTAGAATCAACAAAATAGCATTAAGTTATTGAAGTTTATACGTACATTTGCAATGTAACAAGTTCTTCAAACAATAATAGGGAATTTGTTTATTGCAACCTCTAATGAATTAATCCTGAGCATATAATAAGTAAATATGTACAAATGTAGCAAATTCAATCAATAACAACTGCAGAGGATGTTTCGACCACGTACGCCTTCGTCAACTGTGTACAGGATGATAAAAGCCAATGTGGCTGAAACACCCTGCAGTCAGTTGCTATTAATTGAATTTGCTCTATACCATGTGTGCTCAAGATCAATTCGCTAGTTATCACCAACGTAGCATTGAGCCCCTACAATAGCATTGTTAATTGCTGTATTTTGCCTGTCAAAGTCAACAAAATAGCTTGCATGAACACACGAGTTGTTTACTTGTTTGCTGAGCATGGTTGCTGGTTGAAGTGGGGTCAGCAGTCGTTGGGGAGGATATTTGCAGGAATTTTGTTCCCCACTCTCCAATCCCCGGGGGGCACCTCAGGAGGTGGTGCAGGATGAACTGATGGTCAGACAAGGTGGCCACTCTGAGCAGTGCACTCATCTGCGGGGAGGGCAGGTGGGCAGTCTGGGAACACACCGCTACATGCCAAAGATCAGAGGTTAATACAGATCAAAGCTCAGAGGTCAACCAATAAGCGAGGGCTAGATACCCAGTACCTTGAGAGCATAACAACACAACTACGTACGTACGTAAATTTGGTAGGCTATGTATATGCTCCTACGCTGGGGTCAAAGGTCACAGGTCAAAGGCTCATCTCCCACTGCACATACCAGTACATCCAGCCACGTTCGGCAGTTTGTAGTGAAGCTCTCATCCTGAACTGGTCTCCTCTCAAAAATGAAAAGGACTGAGATGCAGTCCTTCAGCCTGGCCGTCTCGGGTGACAAATGGGTGGGGTTGTGGGAGGGGATGTGACTGCTTACCATGGCATTGTTGGGCAACTCATACAAACCTGGCGTTGAGCTGAGGAGGTGGTAAAGGTAGTGCTCAATGTGGAGCTTGGCCACTTGACAGGAGTATGATGCCATGCACAGTTCCTGAAGAATAGAGGAGAGGAGGAGAGGAGGGAGGGAGGAGGGGGGTGGAGAAGGAGGAGGGATGGGGGAGGAGAGAAGGTGGGGGAGAGGGGGATGGGGAGGAGAGGATGGAGAGCAGAGGGATAAGAGGATGGAGAGAGGGAATGAAAAAGGGATAAAGGGAGGGAAGGAAGGAGAGGCAAGGATGATGAGAGTGAAGACAGAGACAGGGCAGGATTGAATAATGGAAGAGATGTACACAGGTTGGGCAAGTGAAGCAACGTAGACACAATGTCATGCTGCGCAGGCCAGCATACGTAAGTCAATGATGTAATCTCATTTGCCCTGACCCATATCTGTGACTCATATCTGTTTAATTTGGCACAACGTCCATTCAGTGGATGCACTCTCCAGTGGCTGAATGCAATGTTATGCTCCACTGTTTGAGGGGTCAAATGGCGTGCTGATGAGAGGGTGCAGAGATCACTACACGCTCCCACACAACCAGCGCCTTTGTGTGGTCAGGGATTTCATTAACAGGAACTAAAGGAAGCCAAGCTCTTCAAGGTGCACTTTCAGCTTAGTGTCTGTGAGAGGGGGGTAATGGTCATGGGGTGCAACATTAGGTGGGTGGGCTAGGTGAGTTGTGGCTAGTCGAGACAAGGTTGTGGCAAAGAAGAGCTGCAAGTGCTGTATTGTCTCACACACTAGACTGCTAGGTGTTGTGCAGTCCGGCAAGACGTCTCACGTGGCAATAAGCACAAGACAAGTGAGCCGTTTGTGGGATGGGACAAGCGATGATCCTCACCGATGGTGTATTCTAAAACTACGGTACATCCAAATAAGAGATCGGGCACTTGTGTATGTACAATTTGTAGGTCTATATTTCAATTTTCACATTTCAACCTACACACGTGTAGTGCATTCTGCTGCTTCAAGTAAGAGACTCAGGCTACTAGTGGCATTTAAGAGCCTGCCTACTGGGTATAGGCTTCCAATATATACGTATGTATACTTCAAGCACCAACGTGACATACGTATGTAAGAGCCCAGAGCTTTACTCACGTCACATAAGAGCCTCCTGGTGGCTGTCAGTCTGTCAGACAGTGCCTCTAAAGCCTCCCTGTTGGCAGTGGCCATCTTGTATGTGTGGTTAGCAGTCACCATGCGTCCATCACCACACTTACCCTGTAACCATGGCAACAAAGACAAGCTGGCAGCTGTACAGTGGCAACATCAGACATACAGTAAGCGAGTAGCATTAAGTAAGCCATTTAATACAGAACAGTTGAGCACAATACAGTACACCACAAGGCCCCTTCCCAAGTGGACCTTAGAGAGAGAGAGGGAGAGGGAGGGTCTAGCAAACTAGACTGAACACAGAGGTGCTGAAGTGTATGCGGTCACAACATGGTTCTCATGCGAATGAAGCGTACAGCAGATAAGCCAACCCAACATCTCTCTACAAAGCACTAAACACAACGACCACATTTGCTAGCGCAAAGGAATACACACACCCTGGCAATTAAGTAACGAATCAAAGCCCACTATCAAAACACCTCATTTCAGCTAACAAAGTGGTTCCCATGCAAACAATGGTTGATTTGGCCTACATAAACCATCTTGGGTGGTTCACAACAGAGGCATTAGTACTACCATAACGAATGCCTTGCACTCCTTCACAAGAATGCACCAATGAACTGTTTAGCCAAATTCAACATCCGCAGCTTGGCTAATGGGAACGCATTAGATCTCAGAAGTTTAACTCTCCTCTCAAATGGAGTTGTTCATGCAGTAGTTGTCACTGGCATCATCAGCTGTGTCATGCAGTAGTTGTCACTGGCGTCATCAGCTGTGTCATGCAGTAGTTGTCACTGGCGTCATCAGCTGTGTCATGCAGTATTTGTCACTCCTCTCAAATGGAGTTGTGTCATGCAGTAGTTGACATCAGCTGAAAAGGAAGAGTCATCTCTAACCCAGACTGAGTTCACAGCTGTGGACAATGGAGTTGTGTCATGCAGTAGTTGTCACTGGCATCATCAGCTGTGTCATGCAGTAGTTGACATCAGCTGAAAAGAAAGAGTCATCTCTAACCCAGACTGAGTTCACAGCTGTGGACAATGGATAGCTTGACCCTACAAAACAATTGCTATGACGTCACTGAACTCCATCCCTCCCCTTCTTAAACTGTGCCTACTGAGACATACTGGACATTCAAATGCAATGCCTTCAGACCCCCATGCCCCGTGCGCACACACACACACATATATTAATTAAGGATGTTACAAAATGAGGAAATGGGGTCACTTTGGGAAAACAGTGAATGCCAACCTGGTGAGGAATGAATGGTGGCAATGGTGCAGAATAGACAGCTGCTTCCGACCTGTGAATAAGTTCCATACGTACATACGTACGTACTTAAGTATGTACACAAACCTATGAGGCCTGACTGTGATACAGCTCATGAATTGCAAGCACTTCTTAGACTGTGACAAGGGTGAGGAGTCGACGTGGTGGCATGAGTACACATGGGAGGGATCTCAAGGGATGCCACAGGGCACAACAGGGCGGCAAAGAGTGCCGTGTCGTTACAAAGAGACTGGAGTGAATGCTGGTCTGAAGGTTGCCATGACTGCATGCATCACTCGCTGTTCAAATGAGTGGGATCTCATCACTGATTGGTGGAACAAATCCACACCAACCACTACAGCACAGACAGTGTCAACCCACACAGCAGATCAAACTACCACTCCCGCAGATACCACCACTTACACTTGCAGAGATGTCCTTGCTCTCAATAGTCCATGCCTTGTTCCACAACATATGATACTCGTTGCGACACACCTACACATGATAGCGAGTGTCAACACATGCGGCGGGCGCCACCACAACACCATAACATGTACTCATGATCAACATTAAGAAATAACACATATTGACTAAGGTGCTCATTTGTCATCACAGGTTATCAAAGGTCACTGTGACAATAGGGGCTATCTAGCCATGAGAACGGGCCTGTATATGTGTCAATGGTTTGAGTGATACGTGAGTGAGTCACAAACAGAGCTTCACTTGATACACAGATAGACAGCACACATGGTTGAGTATGCCTACATTTTTCTGTATTAAGCACATACTGAAAATGGTGTGGTGGTGGGGTGTGCGTCTCTCTGTCTGTCTGTGTGTGTATATGTAGACATATATCTGTGTGTGTGTGTGTGTGTGTGTGTGTGTCGTGTGTGTACGCGCGCAAGCATGTCTGCACGTGTGTGTGTCAATGTCTTGCGGTTACATACCTCAAGTTGCTTCTGTGACAGTGATAATGCCAGTTTGGCCTTCAGGTAGGTTGCCACCAACTCATAGAACTCATCATTCTCCCTCTTGCTTGCCTATAGATGGCAGATAGATCACATGATGTCACATGATGTCACATGATGTCACATGGAGTACTATATAATGCCATACAGACCTGAGTAGCTAGGTAGATTCATATCAATCGCTAGACTAACCAGAACACTGAAACAGAAATTCAGACATTTTGGCAACCTAAGGCAGCCTTATTCAATGAACAATTGACACTTGCAGGCAAACACATCATCGTCTGACTGCCCTATTGTATCTATACACGTGTGCCTGCAAGTGTCAATTATTCACTGATGAAGGTAGCCGTACGTATGTTGCCAAAACGTATGAATTTCTGTTTGAGCATTCTGGCTAGTGCAAAGGACCGATCAAGATACTATTCAATGCATGTGACGGATGTTTCAGCCAATGGAAATGCTCTCTTTTCAGCCAACAGTACATACGTACGTACGTATGTATGCTGCAAAGGTTGATTTTAATGGAACTTCATTGGCCTTAATGACTACCATGGCAACCGCACACACATACAGTACATACAGTAACTCCATGCTGGCAAAGCAAGCGTACCATACAATGACTGTGATGTAATGTGATCTCACTACTCAAGCAAGCAGTCACATACGGAAGCGATTATATTACATACCCCCATGAAACAAAGATTACCTCATCCAACAATAAATCATCCGTCTCAATGCACACATACTGTATGTTTCAGACACATATAGACGAACACACACACACACACACACACACACACACACATACACACACACACGCACACACACACATGTACAGTACACACACACACACACACACACACACACACACGTGCGTGTGCGCACACGCACACACACACACGCACACACACACACACACACACGCGCACACACACACACGCACACACACACACACGCACACACACACACACACACGCACACACACACGCACACACACACACACGCGCGCACGCACACACACACACACAGAATATTGAAAGGTAACACGGAAGGCATCAATACACACAATACACACAGTGTGCAGCAAGTGAAGGAAACAATTGCACATTGTGCTCATTGGAGTCAACTGAAGGAGGAAAGACTACTCAAGAATCAACAAACACACAACAGTCACTTCTCCTGCAAAGGTAACATGGGAGGCAGGCAACCGTACACGCAGGGCAGCAAGAAGGAAACAGTGAAGGAGGAAAGACAGCAAATACACAATATTCACTTCCGCTGGCTTTGACGGTGAATGGTGTTGCTAGGAAACATTGGCATGTGATTGCCAGTGACACAGTCCAAGGCCGTCTCGCCAGTACCAGTGGTGGAACGAGCCACATACTGACTGGCAGCATCACAGGGCAGGCGTGGAGAGAAGGTGTCCTACCAGAAGCTGATACACCACACACACCGCATGCATGCGACAGTCTGGTATCCCAATCCCCCAGGGACCACCCCCAAAAGTCCCCACTGACTCATTGACTCCTGAGCATGAACTCAATGTGTCCGACAACAACAAAGAGCTGAACTATTCATCACATCCTCACTTCCCCTGCCTACTATCAGGAGTGAGCCTTTCCAGTGCTAATGGATGGGATACACCCATGTAAATTGATATCTACTGTCCTGAATGGTTCAAAGGACTATATCACTTAAGCATCAAACACACCACAGAATCGAATTAAGTAATTTTAGTACTACGTAATTAAAATACATGTCCTCTTTACAGGACACATTAATTAAGGATGATGTACATATGTGTACTGTCGTTTCATGGTTTCTCGTCCTGTTGTACACTGCAATCGCTCACATGATTAAAGTATTGGAACCACGGAGCTCACGTGAATTCCACTGCAGTTAGCGTGTGAGACTCCTCAGTTCCAGCACATTAATCACCTGAGTGACGCAGTGTGCAATGTGTGAATGGGACTGGAAACCTAGCAACAACTGTACAGCTATGATCCTCTTTGGAAGGGTGTCCTCATTTCAAATGCAGGAATTCTGGACTGACAGTAACTGAATATACTACTGGTTGGAGCAGTTCTGGAGCTTGATGTATTGAAGGCAGCTGTTTCAACCTGCAGGCCATTGTCAACCTTTAACCTGTTCATTCTTCCTCATGAATCTCATTGCAGCTACTTACATACTGCACGAGTCTAATCCTAACCCTTTGGTAGCTGTCAATGAAATAGCTCACCATTACAAAGTTGTCTGTGAACTGCTCCAGAGCCTCCAGCTGAGGGTTGATGTACAGTCGGCACAGTTCCTCCTCCAACCACGGCTGCAGCGTCTCCACTCCTGTTTGCACTGTGGAAATCAAATGTACGGTAGACGTAGATACATTAGGATGAGAATTGAAACATGTGTGTGTGTGTGTGTGTGTGTGTGTGTGTGTGTGTGTGTGTGTGTGTGTGTGTGTGTGTGTGTGTGTGTGTGTGTGTGTGTGTGTGTGTGTGTGTGTGTGTGTGTGTGTGTGTCCACGCACATGAGTGTGGTGTGGTTTGTACAGATGTGTGTGTGGTATGCATGGTGTGTGTGTTGTGTGTGCTAACACACCAGAGGACAACGAAGGCATGAACCAACTGCCCACATTGCAGTTAACATACTCTGCATACCTGTGGAATAGGCCACCTGAGTGTACCTCGATTATTCAAATGAGTTCACACACATGCATGGCCTCACAGGTAACAGAGTGGGGTTAGCCAAAGAGAGGAGGGAGGACCCACACACCACAACAAGACAGGCAAGCAGTGTGGTTTATTGGACATTGTGTGGGGCTCACATTGACAGAGGGAGGCTATTTGATCTCAAGGAACCTGAAACGTGAGTTTGGACTATAAGTTAGTTGAATGAGGGAGGTGGCGATGCACACGAGCCAGTGAAAAATGATCACACAGAAAGGACAATAACATGTTATGTGTGGTCTCCTTGGACATCAACAGAGCCCATTTACTGGAGTGAAGGCGACTGAAACATGAGCTTGGACTATGAATTCATTAAATAAGGAAGGAGGGTACGCACTCTGAACTAGTGAATGATGTCTCGTACTGGAAGAAGAACAGCTTGTTATGCACTAAAGATGCCAACACCCATATACAGCAGGGCTGAATGGCAGATCAGCAACATTGTGAAACTCCTTCTCCTTAAATTGTCTTGTGAGCATAGGTGTTTCATGTAAGGGGAATGCACTATGGACCAGTCACAAGGTGCAATCTTGTTCAAAAGTAAACTATCCTCTCCACAGAAAGCCTTCACAGAATGCAGACATGCTCTGTGAGTAAGGTCGATACCGAAGGAGCACGCCAAAGGCCTGTTCACACTACATCATAGAATAATTCTCTGTCTATCACTATCAACATTTACACTCACCACAGACCACTGGCTGGAGCCATGAATGTACGTACATATGTACCCACAAAGATGCAAGCTCACGCACACACACACACACAAAGCACACACACGTCCCCCCCCCAGACACACCATATAGATACACATGTACACACACACAAAGCACACACGCGTCCCCCCAGACACACCATATAGATACACATGTACACACACACAAAGCACACACACGTCCCCCCCCCAGACACACCATATAGATACACATGCACACACACACAAAGCACACACGCGTCCCCCCAGACACACCATATAGATACACATGTACACACTAACTTTCAGAGAGGCTGGGGTATAACACTGCAGCTGAAGATGTCACCGTTGCTGACGGCAGCAAGGTTGGAGCACTTGGCTGCAGAACAGACTCTTTAACGTCCTGTATCCTCTCCTCTACTTCTTGCAGGGGAACATTGGGTGTTTCTACTTCTTGCATGACAACTTCCTGTTGCGTCATTTCTGGAACTTCCTGTACAGCAACATCTTGCGACTTCATTTCAGCCGCTTCTGCTTTTGTTGTTTCGACTACTTCCTGCACGACAACGTCCTGTGCTCTCGCTTCTACTCCCTCCACATGTGCCGTCTCTTCGGAAACAATGTCCTCCTGCTGGCCACAAGACAAAACTGCTACTGTTGCTTCACTATCACCTTCCTTTGCTTCCATCATGTCCGTCGCTTCATCTCCTGCGTTAGCTGAAGTGTTCAACATACCCGACACCTCCACCGCCTCTACCTCCACAGCTTCTCCTTCTGTCTCTACTAAATCCTGAGAAGAGGATGCATCTTCAAGCTGGTCAGTAGATCTCTGTTCTATCTCCAGCAGTGATGGCTGATCTGTGTCCAAGTTATTGTCTTTTGTCTCAGCTGGCTCCAAGAGGCACTCAGGTTGTGCGGAGACCTCTGGCACTCCACCACTCTGGTTGAGCTACGGCAAAGGCAGAATGTTAGAATGTAATGTTAATTTTTTGGTTAGCAAGGTCACACGCACAGCTTTGCAAAACACATATGCTACATTGTGATGTCGGTCTGAGGCAATGGGATACCTTTGCCTGTGGACACGGCTGTGGGCCATGGGTGAAGTTTAGTAAATTACTGGCAATTCGAAACTGTTGCCCAAAGCTTTGGCAATACATACACACATACACAAACACACACACACAGACACAGACACACACACACACACACACACACACACACACACACACACACACACACACACCACACACACACACCACACACACCACACACACACACACACACCACACACACACACACCACACACACCACACACACACACACCACACACACACACACCACACACACACACACACACACACACACACCACACACACAAACACACACACACACATCAGTTTCGCTTGTACACTGGCACTCTGGTCAGACCTACATATATAAACAGTCACAACTCCTGCCTATCACAGTAACTGGTAAAATACTAGCTAGACAATAAACCCCATGCCTTGTCCACACAACGATGTAGGGGAGAGGGCAGTGGACATACCACCATCACCATCCTGCCTACCACACCCGATCACTCCCGACCACACAGAACAGCCCTAGGGGTACACACACTGTCTGCAAGCAGTTACAGGAATGTACGGCAAAGAATGCCCACTGATGTGTTGAATGAAGGTACTACATACGTACGTACATACATACGTACATACTGTACATATGCACATGTACATATATTCCAGGCATGATTCAAATCATTGACAACAAGGTAGGCAGAACACTGGCAGTTTTGGATGGTGGACAAATTCAAACACTTCCTAAACACTATAAATACAGAGTAAATTGAACATGTGTTTCCGGCATACACACACACACCAGCTGTCTGCTATACAAGTTTGTAACATGTCACTGAATTACAGTAGGTCTCACCAGTAGTTGGAATTGATGAGGTCACCCCAAACATTACCCCATACCAAGCAGCCAGTCTATGCGGCTGGGAACAAGCAGCACATGTAGGCACATGCAGTGTGTAGAGGGCAGGAGTGTGAGTGTGTGTAGGTGTGCGGGTGTGTAGCTGTGTGGCTGTGTAGTGTGTAGGTGTGTGGATGTGCAGGTGTGTGGGTGTGTAGGTGTGCGAGTGTGTAAGTGTGCAGGTGTATAGGTGTGTGGGTGTGCGGGTGTGTAGCTGTGTGTGTGTAGTGTGTGTGTGTAGGTGTGTGTGTGTAGGTGTGCAGGTGTGTAGCTGTGTAGGTGTGTGTGTGTGTAGGTGTGCAGGTGTGTAGCTGTGTAGGTGTGTGTGTGTAGGTGTGCAGGTGTGTAGCTGTGTAGGTGTGTGGGTGTGCGGGTGTGTAGATACAGTACATAAGTGCTTAGGTGTAGTAGGTACTGTTGCTGGCATTAGCATGGCTTCCTACTCTCCCTGGCTGTCATTCGAACTCCATGTTCAAGAGTCCAAGCTGACAGTAGATAAGAGTCCATGTATATTAAATTAGGCCAGCCAACTGCCCGATAAAAGAATATGAATTTTACAATATATTCAAATGCTTCCCATGTTGTGGGCAGTCAGTTACCAGGACAGGAACATGTTTTAAACAGTTGTGTACAAACTACCAAACCAGCCTGTATCCTAGGCAACAAATGCCCAACATTTGAAAAGCTGTTGCACAAGAATGAGTAAGTTCACTGTATCACCTCTGCCATGTCACCCGTTCAACCCAACCTTTGCACAGTATTATCACTTAATGATAATGTGTCCACTTGAACCAGAAGTAGGCAAAGGCCCCTAAAGGTCTTTTCAGTGTCTGTGGTAGTGCAAAGAGCCACACTTGACTGAGTATGCTTCTACTCAAAGGCGCACTGTCTCAAAGGTGCACTGTCTCAAAGGTGCACTGTCTCAAAGGTGCACTGTCTCAAAGGTGCACTGTCTCAAAGGTGCACTGTCTCAAAGGTGCACTGTCTCAAAGGTGCACTGTCTCAAAGGTGCACTGTCTCAAAGGTGCACTGTCTCAAAGGTGCACTGTCTCAAAGGTGCACTGTCTCAAAGGTGCACTGTATAGTACGGACATTTCGTTAAGTTTGATGTTCACGATTTTCACAATTCGACCAATTTTGCAAAACGTTCACTCTGTGAATCGTTTTCTCCCAAACAGGACAGGACTGATTTTGAATGAAATTGTGAAATTGTCTCGCTATATGGTATATACAGTGATGGAGTCAACACCAGGTAAGCAGGCCTTCCAGTGGCATACAGGAAAGACAAGTGCTTCACCAAGCTACCTTAGGGCGAACAGAGTAATCGCTCTTCAGTGTCTGCCTATTTGAGTAAGTTGCTCCCAATACCATACGTACACTGGCACTTGGTGTTTGGCTGTTTCTATTGAGGAGTCATGCACAGATAGGGCAGTTTGCTATCTGAGTGGCAATAAGGAACCAGATACTGGGCTCTTGGGTTTAAAAGAGCCCCGTTCTTTGGTCACTCCGTGGCAGTTCAAAGTTTATAGGAAATTACCTCAACTACCATAAATAGAATACACGTACGTAGCAGTGAGCTAATTACAGTAAATTGTACACAAAACTAGAATTGCGAGCGCTGAGTGCGAGTACACAGTAAAGAAAATTGGCACAGCATAAAGGAATGCATCAATTTGTTCTCACATCGTCTTCCTGTACCACTTGCTGGGTTGTGGCCTCTGCATATGCAAAAGGACATACTCCAATTAATTCGTTTTGCATAATTAAAGTCCACTATATTCTCACTCACCAACTTTGTCCTTCTTCTTTTTTCGCACTTTGCGTCTTTCAACTTCCATCGTTAAAGGAGGCGTTTATACGTTAAGTGAACAGTAGTCGCTCTCCCAGTGAGCTAAGGAGCGGCCATTTTACAGGCCACATGACACAACAGGTCAGAGGATGACTTAATCAATGAATATTATTATATCATATGAAATAAATATTCATTGATCGCCGTTCGACAGCTTCATTTTGGGGGGAGGAGAAGGCGAAGAGCAAGTTAGCAGTGTGCCCTTCAGCGGAGTCAGAGAAGTAAGTCTACCTGCTGCCAGTAATCGCCTCTGTGTATCAGTAGTCGGACGGACGTGGTCCGCGCACGGACTAGTGCGAGGAACAGACATGGCAATGACGAATACGAGCGAGATGGGGGCGAATAGCACCATTGCTCCTGGTGGCAATGAAACGGATTTTCAGTTGTATCAGATCTGCAAATTAGCACAAAAGGACAGAGACGAATATCTTCGAATGTTTAACTCTACAGACGGCTTCGCAAATGTGACGCTGTGGAAACTACGCGAACACACATTGGTGCCCGAGGCAATGGCGTTCTTCTACCTTTTGTTCTTCTTGATCGCGTTCTTCTGGAATCTCTTCATTCTCATCATGATGTGCGTGCGGAGGAAGATCTTCAAGGAGGCTGCCCACGTCTTCTTGGCAAACCTGGTCTTGCTGGACTTCCTGGTCGCCGTGTTCGTTATGTCATTCCCCGTCATTTCGTCCATTCAAGGCGAATGGATTCTTGGCACGGATGATCTCTCCAGATGCTACACGTGCAACGTAACGGGATTTTTCGTGACCTTCTTAGTGGATATGTCTGTTCACGTGCTAGCTGTTCTTTCAGTGGACCGAGTGCTTCACCTTGCATGGCCCCTCAAGTACAAGACTTACATGACTCGAGTGAAGGCAACCATCATTGTAGTTGTGATTTGGGCGTTTGTCCTTGTTCTGAATGTCCTCCCGTTCCTTGACGTTGGTGTCATTGAGTTCAATCGCAACCTCGGGGTGTGTCTCGTGCGCTGGACCCCGACAGCGGAAAACAACAGGAGCATCATCTATGTGGGGGTGTTGCTACTTGAATTGCTTGTTCCCCTCCTTACGCTTATCCTTGCCAACACCCTCACCTTTCAGCTCATCAGCCGAGTACTAAAGCGGACTAACGAGCGCCGTAAAATACTGCAGCGAGCATCTACACGGCGACAGCATGATGTGAAAGAAATGCAAAGCCACAGAGCAGTAGTGTCTGAAGAGGAAAGACGTTACTCCAAGCAACAGCGTCAGCTTCGCAAGTACTTCACAGCTGTATTCATAAGCAATATCATTTGCTGGTCCCTACTGTTTGTAGTCTTCGTGTTGTTAGTTGTTCTTGACTCCGACGTTTTCCCTCCTGTCCTGTTCGTAGTAGGGTTCTTTTGTTACCTCCTCACCGCCATGATACATCCCATGCTGGAGACTTATTTCATCCAGGATCTACGCATCTTCTTCAGAAAGGTAAAGAAGGGAGTTCGAAAGGAGTTGACACGCCAGACATCTTCAATCGTTGAGAAGGCTTCATACAGATTAAGGCCAAGAGATTCCCAATTGAACGTCATAAGTGAAGTGGAAATGCCCAGTGCTATTCGAATGGATCTCTCTCTGGTGGAGGTAGTTGAGCAACCGTTGCCTGCAAGTGGCCAAGAAAACATGGTGTTTGATCAGATTGCGGAGGAGGATGAGGATGGGGTAGGAAAACCAGCAGAAGGCAACAGGGCTCGTGAATCAACTTCAAATGAGAGTGGGGTGTTCTCAGAGTGTCCTGAACAGGAACCAACTCAAAATCATGACACACGGCGATAATGCCCATGAGGGATGTGACTTCAACTCATGGAAGTGACTTCAACTCAAAAGCCGCCATCATCATGCTTTGTGTACTAACTTGTGCATGCTTCATCAGTTGAATGCCTTGTGTTCTGTGGTCTCTGCACTTGTTCCCTTCTCACTCTGTGTGCTTGTAGTGTTTGCATTGTGGCAACTACTGTTACATTTTACTTTGCTTCACACTGTCTTTGTAGAGATTGTATGCTTTTATATATGTATGCCTTCATGCATGACCTACGTATATACATAATGTACATTCTCACGTGACACTACATATATATTATATATATGTTGTTATGTTGTATAATTAATAGTATTGTTGATTTATGCACTGTGCTACGGGCATGGATCAATGAATGGGGACGTATACACATGAAGATTGAATAGACTTCATTTCATCAATCATTAGATTACACAACAATACATATTATACAATATTAACCTACGTACTAAGATTAGCTAGCACTCACGAACAATATAAAATTGAGTTTAAAACAATTAACTAGATTTTACTTAATTATAATGTTATGACTGGTAAAATCTCGTGAGGCGTATAACCACAATAGCTTGTGTGTGCGCAGTTGCAAGCTTGTCTATGCATTCAGAAAGGCCTTGCGAACCAGATGGCCTTTGAAGGCTGCCTGAACGGTTTGAATGGCCTCATCCTCCTCACCCTCAGTCACCGCTCCCTCCCCTTTGGTTTCGGCTGGTTGCGGTCCCTCAGTTGCACGCATTCCACCACTATTCCACTCTTCCGCTGATTGGGGAAAATCCCCTCCTAGGAGTTGCTTGCGGATGAGGTGACCCTCGAAAGCTGCTTGCAGGAGGACTACCGCGTTGTCTCTTTCCTGGTCAAACCTACGCTGCCTCACCTGTTTTGGGAAACAGAAAAGAGACCTCAACAAACAGGACTACTTACACACACAAGCTCAGCTAGTACACCCATGTGACTATTATACAGCCAGCAAGAATTGTAAAAAAAATCTGAACTGTGAGCATATATATGTACGCATAGACAGTGAGCGTTGTAAAACAGTCACAACTGTTAGCTTAACATCCTCTATGATGTTGACTGACTGATGACTGTTAAGTGTTACACGTAGTGGTGTTCTGTGCTGGTGGTTAACCCTATGTGATAAAGACACGGATTTCACTGATGAGGTAAGTATTTAGCTGTATGCTGCCAAAACGTCTGAGCTTGTGAATACTTTGGCAAGTGTGAATGTGTGTGTGTGTGTGCGCGCGTGTGTGTATGTATCTATGTGTACGCATGTCAAAGAGTTCTGTAATCATCATCCCCACCATTAATCACGGGGAAAAGGCACCTAACAGCCACTGGGATGAGGCACATACGTAGGTAGTACGTGCCACCTACCTACGCAGGTTGGTGGCAGTGCTTATGTCACTGAGAGAGATTTAATGCTTAGTTACTTGCATCATTGGAAGCCCAACTCACGACTAATGAAATTATGAGATGAAAAGAAACCTTAGCACTGGTACAACAGACAGATGGACAATGACTTCTGCACAACTCATGGATATGTACACGTGAAGTCATGTGGTCATGGATACACCCCTACATAATCACAGGGCCTTACTTGGCACTTTGTACCCTGTTAACAATATTAAAGTGGGCATAACCAATTAAGTGAATACTGACAATGGGCTGACATCAGTAGAAGAGAACTCTTCAAAGGCATTCTTCTCTCAGGAAACCCCTATGATGTGCTCAGATATGGACCAGTGGTGACTGTGAGTGTAGTGACACACAGCAGTTCAAGGGGTGGTGATGGCATGCAGTATACCCATGCTACCGCTATGGGAAGTAGTCAAAGCGTGAGCAATTAGATCACACTACTGGTCATAGTGAGTACACTTGTGTGCATCCATGAACAGGAAATACGTATGCATCTACAACACACTACACTATACTACACTACGCTACACACACTACACACTACACACTACATACTACACACACTACACACTACACACTACATACTACACACACACACACACACACACACACACACACACACACACACACACACACACACACACACACACACACACACACACACACACACACACACACACACACACACACACACACACACACACACACACACACACACACACACACACACACACACACACACACACACACACACACACACACACACACACATGCACGCACAACACACACACACACACACACACACACACACACACACACACACACACACACACACACACACACACACACAGTAACTCCACCTTAGGCCACTCCACTTACTGTACGTACATACGTATATACAGTATGTATATACATACATACCTCTGAACGATGCCTTCTCCAGCTCTCTTGAATAATACTTGCAGCCGCAGCTCTCCTTGCCTTATCAGGAGCAAACAGCTTCACATTCCTTCTGTAAGGAACAAGGCCAACAAACAACTCATGAACCTTACAATGTCATGTGCAGGTAAATATCTTCCACTCCACTCACTCATTTAGACTGCCTCTCCACAGAGACCAGTCCCTCAACCTCCCCATAGTCTATTCCACCACACATGATCCACCTGTTCCACAAGGCCACCTCGCTATAGACACCAGTCCCTGAACCTCCCCCATAATGTATTCAACACACATGAAGCCCCTCTGCTACACACCGCCTCCCTATTGGCTCTATATAGTATGACAGCAGCTCCACACATATGTAATGTACACAGAGAGAAACAAACAACTTTGTAAAAATGCAAGGTCCCCTTTCTCCCACCCAAAGAGCTACAGTACTAGACCATACTAGCAACAGTAACACAGAGACTCATTTGTTCACCGATCCCATGTGTGCACCCCCACCCTGCTACCAAAGGGGTCAAGGCATTGTTGTTCTTTCCTACTGCAGTGAACAGTGACAGCCCATTACAAGGGCCAGGTGGGAGGGGTCAGGGGCGTGGTGGGAGAGGTCAGGGGTGTGGTGCAGTGGTGAGAGGGAAGGGAGGGGGTGTAGAAGAGGGGCCCTGCTCAGCTGACCCAACTGGTACATGGGGGGGGGAGGGGAGGGGGAGAGGAGGGGGAGGGGTCATGTTCCAAGTGCACAGTGCAAATTCCCAGCTGCAGGGGTCATGACCAGAACTCCATATGAGGCCATAAAGCGTCCCTCACCAGACACCTACAGCAAGGGTTCATGTGATGAATGCAGTCGTAATGAAAGCACAGAGCTGATTATGTATGTGATGCAGCTGGTGAGTTTGGTGTGGGCACCAGCTATGGTACATACTCTGAATGGCTGAAGGGCACTGCCTGCGCACGAGGGCACGAGACTGGCATGTGCGGGTTCATGTAGCAGTGCCCATAGTGTTCCGTACAAGGTGGGTTAGGGATAGCTGCAACCCGTACGTACAGCAACGTCATGCACACCTATGTACATTACACAGCTCTGATGTGTGCGCAAGAGCACGTGTACAGGTACAGTATCTGGTAGGTTCCCAGGCCTATGGTCTGTGGGAGGGAACTAGGGCTTGTAAATTTACACAAGCTCTCCACACAAAGGTGACCCTCATCTGGTCAAGTAGACCCTATCTGAGCAGGGGAGAGAGAGGAAAGTGAGATGGAGGGAGAGGGAGATGGGGAGGGAGGCAGGAGAGGAGAAGTTGAGGTTATGGGAGAGGAATGGGGGAGGAAAGAGCGAAGGGGAAGGATTGACAGAGTTGACAATGGTTGATGAAGATTGAAACAGAAGAGCTTTGAGAGAGACTCAGAAGGTATGGTGCAAGCATAGGTACGTAAGTCTACGTACGTATGCATTGGGAAGCTGTAAACAGCCATTCTTCTTCCTCACTCCCTCACAGATTGTATCCTTCCATTACCCTATGCTGCCTTTGACCTAGCCAGTGGGTAACCCTCTACCTTTGACTGCAACTCATGAACAGATTGGGTCTCTATCATCAAAGCACACACACTTTCGACACTCGCGCACAACAGAAGCAGTGATGTACCAATTATCTACTGATAACACACACGCACACGTACTCACATGACAAGGAAGAAAGGTACAACGGCGCTTTGTACTTCTTGTCGCTAAGCAAACCGACTATCACTGCACAGTGAATGGTTGCAAGAGGAAGCACTGTGTCCAGATCTGGTGTCAATTACTACCGCACAAATGAGCCGTGAATTAGCCTAAATTGATTGTGCAGAGACGGCAGCCGTCTGAGGTCTTGTGAGCACACCACATCACATCACACAGGGCACTTGTACTGTAGTGGCTGCATAGACTGTAAAAACAATGACATGGTCTGCGATAGGGTAGTGGGTGTATCTGAGCCTCCCCCATGTCCCATGTGTGTGTGTGTGTGTGTGTGTGTGTGTGTGTGTGTGTGTGTGTGTGTGTGTGTGTGTGTGTGTGTGTGTGTGTGTGTGTGTGTGTGTGTGTGTGTGTGTGTGTGTGTGAGTGAGTACGTACGTACCTGCACCAGTATTGGTGTCTGTTTAGGCATGGGTGGGTGCACATCACATGCATACATGTAGCACTGTGTAATTCACTCGTGTGTGCGAGTCACATATGTACGTATGTAGGAGTGTATGTACGTACGTACATACATAAGAGTTTGTGCACTTTCACTTGCAGGTCTTTCACTTTTCCCCAGTGTCTTTTGAGCTTAGACATACTGACTGTTTCAAACACTCCCACACACTGACTGTTAGAAACACTTGCACACGACTTGTTTCAAACACTCCCACACACTGACTGTTAGAAACACTTGCACACGACTGTCCTCAGTATAAGGGAAGAACGTGTATCACCATCCCTCGATGGATTCACACTTGTACAAACAGTTTGAACCATTGGATCAAAACCTCATTCCTCCTCCGGGACATGGCTTGTGTGTAATCAAACAGGATACAACTGCAGTTTGCACGTTCTGTCATTTATAGCACAAATTAGCAACAGTAATAAGCAACAACTCAATTACTTGCAATCTAATTACTCACATTATACATAGCTTGGGTTCAGACGAGACTTTCACGTACTGCATACATACGTACAGTACACCGTACCTACGTAATTCCTACATACAGTATACATACATACATACGTACGTATGCACAAGTACGTACATACATACATACGTACGTATAAATACCATCTAAACTTTACATATGGCATCATACCAGTCCTCTATTTCCATTCCGACTTCCACTTGGGGGAAATAGGCTGGGTGACATTGGGGGATTGAAGCTTAGACCACCGCCACACAAAATTGAAATACGTATTTGTATGACCCAGCTACTGACCTAACTACCTATGACCTAGCTACTGTACGAGGCCACCTGACACACACATGTGCAGCTCTCCTAGCGGTGTAGCCCAGCCCAGGAAGGTGGCATGGACTCCCACCTGCCCAGAGGATGCAGTGCTGCTCACTTTACAAGTTCATTGGCATGTCTCCTGGCCTTCTCTTCGTCGTCCATCTTGGACTGGGTCGAGTGAAGGCTCTCACGTAGCCCAGCTGACACCTGGTGCTCTCTGGACAGCTCAGCTTGGACAGTGTCAAGATCAGTTCTGTGTGCACATTAGTGTGTGTGTGAGAGAGAGAGAGAGAGAGTACGTATATGCACAGTATGCATAATGCCAATCAATGTGGACACGCCAGTCACATAACCTACACACCTACGTACAGCACCCGAGCTTACTACAGCTACACCTGCCTGAGCCCAGTGCCAAAGGTGAACTGTGCAGTAACAGCTTAGAAGCTGTACAGTATGTACCACAGATACAGCACAGCACTTGTGCACGAAGGACATAGGTACGTAGTGTATGGAGAATACAGCACGAGATGCTATGTAAGGCTTGGACCAAACAATACGTACATATATACGTATGTACGTGTGTTTATATGTACGTAGCTACGTATATGCTTTAAAGAGCATTATGTGGAGATGCATGCACACACACACACACACACACACACACACACACACACACACACACACACACACACACACACACACACACACACACACACACACACACACACACACACACACACACACACACACACACACACACACACACACACACACACACACACACACACACACACACACACACACACACACACACACACACACACTCGACTCCACTCCCCACACAGACTGTACCTTATCTGTTCTGCCTGACCGCGGTAGTAGGTTCGGTCCTCCTTCACATGATGAATAACCTTGCGCAACTTCTTCAAGCCTGCCTCAGCCTCAGTCAAGGAGGCCTGGGTCCTCTGGACCACCTCCTCCTGTATGTCGTTGGCTGCCCGCAAATCTGACAAAATGGTGTGGGAGGAGGGAAGGGAGATGGAAGAGGGAGGGGAGGGGGAGAGAATGGGGGAGAGCTGAAGGGGGAGGTACATAATTGAATGTTATAGGAGGCTGGCTCACTGAGGGGAGTGGTGAGTAATTCAAGGAACAGGAAGGGCGGGAGGAGCGGTTAGAGTGAGTGTGGGGGCAGGGGACAGGGAAGGAAGCAAATGGACATTGCAAACAGGGACGTACGTATACACCAAGGTCAAAAGGTGACAAAGTTGACATGTGTGAGGTGACAAAGTTGACATGTGTGAGGTGACAAAGTTGACATGTGTTAGCCACATACTGCCGACACACACCACAAACACAAGGGAAGTGCAACACCCACCATCAATGCGTTTATTGAGTGCCAACCTCTCCTCCTCCTTCTCCCTTGACAACATAGAAATGTGATGGTCTTTCTCTTGAACCAACTGAGCAAGGAGCAGGAGACAGGGCAGTGAAAGTAGGAGTCCAAACATACGTATGTGCGTAGTGTTACTCCATACGTACTTCATATATTCTACATACAGTATGTAGTCCCATAAATGTGTACATCTATATATTATAAGTACATAACACAATGGGAATCGCAAGTTCACAAGTTAAACATACATACGTACATTCGAAAGACCTGTTAGCGGAGACCTCACTGGATCAGGCAGTTACCGGTCTAAAGCAATCAGTCTAATCCAGCCCAAATACGTACTCGTACTCCATTATAGAGAGGTTCCACTGTACTGGGTACAAGTGGGGTCAATTGTAGCACAGACAGCATGTAATGGACATTACCGGTCATGTAAGGACACTGAAGTGTGTGCCACTGCATTGAGGACCATACGAGCATGTACATGGGTACATCTATTCGCGAAGGCGACCACGTACAAGTGTTCCTGTTGTCATTTATGCACGATGGAGTATGCTAACACGCAAGTGATGTTCAAATTTGTGATCTCTCCTTGTACATCATTGAGGCACAACAGGAGGAAGGGCTGATGAGCACATGTGGTGATTTCCAAAAAGAGATGAACACAATAGATGAATCGTAGCTGATTGGCAACAAGAGACAAACAAGACTGGCTGAACACAATTCCCATTGCTTTCCCACAATTGCCAGCTTGTTCTACAGTACATACGTACGTACGTACTACATACGTTCATGTACATATGCCCTTACATACATATGTACTGTACATGTATGTACTGTATGTACGTAGCTACTGTATATTACATTATCATCATTATCTTATTATGAAACATATGTTTCATGAATGCTGCTTCCGGGTTGTGCACCCAGCTGGCTAGGGAGCAGAGATACGCACTAAACATACATGTATCAGAGCAAATTCTATTTTAGCATCTGCAATGGTACATGTGTGTAGCCGCAGCAGATTGTGTCACAGTGCTGGGACCTGCTACAATACAGGCTAGTGTGTATTGCACACAGCCCAGATGCACGCGCACACACACACACACACACACACACACACACACACACACACACACACACACACACACACACACACACACACACACACACACACACACACACACACACACACACACACACCACTCGTGCAGTGTCTTACCAGCTCCAAGTCCACCATTGCAGCAATCATCTCCTCTCTTCTGTAGTCCACATACTTGTCTGCTATAGCTGCCCGTCTTCCCACCTCATGGTGGGTGGCTGCAGGGGGCGGGGCTGATCGATTGCGCAACACCACTAGCTCCTTCTCCATTTCTGCATTGGCTTGTGTCACCTCCAACAATTCATCTGAGGATTAGACAGGACACACTGTGTGCACAGACACCTTGTGTGTGTGTGTGTGTGTGTGTGTGTGTGTGTGTGTGTGTGTGTGTGTGTGTGTGTGTGTGTGTGTGTGTGTGTGTGTGTGTGTGTGTGTGTGTGTGTGTGTGTGTGTATGTGTGTGTGTGTGTGTGTGTGTGTGTGTGTGCGTGTGTGTGTGCGTGCGTGCGTGTCTGTCTGTCTGTCTGTGCCTGCGTTGCGTGTGAGTGTGCATATGTTTGTCTGCACAACTAGCGACAACAGCGATATGGTAAGAAGTTCCAAACTGACCAGACAGCTTCTTGATTGCCTCATTCAGAGCTTTCACTTTGATCTCGCCATCTCTTGCTGCCCTGCTGGGGGAGGGGGAGACAGGTGGGGAGGTGCATGGACGACTATCAGCACTCAAAATTGTCATAATTATATCATCAATAATTGTCCTGGAATGGAGACATTATATCCCATGCATCTACACACACACATATGTACGTAGACTGTACACACACACACCATTCACCACACCACACCACACCATGGCACACCACACACATACACCACACACCATGTCACAAACCACACACACATACACACACACACACACACACACACACACACACACACACACACACACACACACACACACACACACACACCACACACACCACACACACACACCATGCACAATGCCACCCACTACACACACCACACACCACACACACACACACACATGCACACACACACACACACACACACACCACACACCACACACACACCACACACACCACACACACCACACACACACCATGCACAATGCCACCCACTACACACACACACACACACACACACACACACACACACACACACACACACACACACACACACACACACACACACACACACACACACACACACACCACACACACCACACACACCACACACACACCACACACACACCATGCACAATGCCACACACACCTGGGAGTGTAGCCCTGCAGGGCTGCTGTCTGTTGATCCAGCAACTTGCGTAGTCTCAACACCTGCAGCAAGCAATGATAAGAATGCCCCCAGTCCCACTAGGGGGCACCACAGCACTGCATGCACCAGGTGTGGTCTTCAACATAAGTACATTCATACATACATACATAGGGAGGAACACACGGGTGACAAGAGGAGCAGCCAAATACAGATTTCGTGGGTGGGTACCAATTACGTGTATGTGCATGTCTACTTAGCAAATTCAAACACTTCCAATTTGAGAGTCGATCTTGATGAGCAAAACGTTTTGTACACAGTTGCCGAAGACCTACCTACGTGACTGAAATGTCCTGCAATGAGTTGTTTGATTGATTGATTCTGCTATGGGTTTGCTTATCAAGATCGACTCGTTACTTATCACAACGTAGCAATGAGCCTCTACGATGCCATTTCCAATTTGAATAATTTACGCAATACACATAAGTACATACGTAGGTACGTACATACGTACGTATACACTTTTAATAGTTGCCAAAACTTAAATTTCACTCAGTAATATAGTACGTATGTATGTACGTATGTATGTACGTAAATACGTACGTACGTACATCCTGAAAGTTGTCTGAAGCTACTTACATAGTAGGTAGCTGCGTGTATGTATTGTAAATTTCACACGCTGTACAGGTGCAACTGTATGCATAGCAACACTTCCACTTTTGAAGACTAAAGCACAGTTTGGAAATACCAGACCGAAACAAAGCAACCACAATTCCACATTCCTTCATACATTATGTACAAACATAAACAAGATGTTGCCCCTCCTCTTACCGGCGGCGTAGGCATGGCAATGTGTACTGCACTCACTAAGCCAAACATGTACTGGTTTCTAAACTTGGAGGTTTACTTCATATATACTGTATACGTACGTATATGTATGTATGTATGTATGTATGTACGTACGTATGTATGCATGTATGTATGTATGTACATACGTACACCACTGGTGTCCCCTTGCTGAAATCTCAGATCACCAGTGCCTTAAGAAATTTGGCTGAGATGTGTAAGCGTTGCATATACGTACATACATACGTACGTATCTCGTATTCAGCGCCTCCTACTGAATTACACTCATCTCACTCAATTGAATTATGCTCATCATTCCACCAATCAAACCCCCTACCATTACTAATGCACCACCACATGGCTCAGTGCACACTCCCACCAACTCATGCACCTACGTAGTACGTACCCAAATACACACAAATTACACTCCTACACACATCCATCACCCACACCTACACACATCCATCACCCACACCTACACACATCCATCACCCACACCTACACACATCCATCACCCACACCTACACACATCCATCACCCACACCTACACACATCCATCACCCACACCTACACACATCCATCACCCACACCTACACACATCCATCACCCACACCTACACACATCCATCACCCACACCTACACACATAGCATACCTACGTACACATGTACGTAGGTACGTATGTACACCCCCTCCCCCTCACGCCACCCGTGCACCTACGTACGCAGGACAGCAACATTCACAACAATGCAGATCAACTCCCATCTCCCACCCAACCCCCATCTCCCACCCAACTCCCATCTCCCACCCAACCCCCATCTCCCACCCAACCCCCATCTCCCACCCAGCCCCCACAAACCTCCATGTAGTATGTCTGTGCCTGTATCTCCAGCTCCTCCACTCGACTGCTCCTTGTGTTGTGCATCATTGAGCTGAAGAGGGGAACACAACAACTGCCAGTACAACATACCCAACAAAACTAGTGTGTGTGAGTGTGTGTGTGTGTGTGTGTGTGTGTGTGTGTGTGTGTGTGTGTGTGTGGTGTGTCTGTCTGTGTGTGTGCGTTGCCAAATACGTATGTACGTATGTACAAGATCTAGCAGGAGCTGTCTGTACAAACGTGGTGTGTCAGGGTACTGCATGGATGCATGCACGTACATCTGCACATGTACATACATACGTCCACACATGCACTGTTCTGCTGTGTATGTATGTAAGCACACTGCAATAAGCACGTACAGTACAGTATATACATACATAAATTATGCATTGCTCACTTTATTAATTTCTCCTTGTCCTTGAGCTGTGTCTGGTAGATATGTATCTGCTGCTTCAGGGAGGAGACAGAGGCACTGAGGGAGGTCTTCTTCTCCGCCAAAGAGCGGGTCACATCGCGCTGCTGCAATGGATGGAGCAAGAACAGCAACTCAGTTCTGGGACACCTGTGATTGCTAGGTATGTGTGTATGTACGTTACGTACAGTGCATAGGGCAATGGGAGACAGAGGATTGTGATTGTGATCGACACGGCTCAGGTGGCTGAAAGACAGTGTTTGAGCGAGTTCAAGCTTGGTCACTGCTCCTACATGCGTATGTTTTCCTCCTTTGCTTCTGAGCTGTGATGTACTGCAGCTTCCCACTTGCAACAGGGGTTGGTAGTGGGAAGCTTTGACCACAATGCCTTCATCAGTTACAAACTGTGCAAACCAATACATGTCCACTTTGATCTTTAAAACTTGACTCTGTTGTTATGTACACTTGCGGGATGTGCACATACGTATACACAGGACCGCTATTAACAGGTACATACTGTATGTATGTACATACGTACATAGAAATGTACATATGTATGTACGTACGGCCGTAAAGGGCCAGTGTGTACCTGAACTAGTGTATTGGACTACTACTTGCTTGCCAGTGCATGTCGCTGCAAATTATTCGTCTCACGTTTGTAGCTGCTAAAAACATTTGTGGATGAAATGACCCATCACCAACCCTTCTTCACTAATTGCTACGTACGTACATGTGATTTGCTGAAGTATGTCCCAACTCCCAGCTACGGACATACGTACGTACGTACCTAAATATGTGTGCATACGGATATACTAAAAAGTGGTTGCTGAGTAGAATTTAGTTAGCCTGAGATTCAAATAACTCACTGAGACATGCCCTGCAGCTAGGAGATCATCAATCTGCTTGTTCTGTGCAGGGGGGAAGGGAGTGAGGAATGAAAGGGGCAGGAGATGAAAACTGCATGTGCATGTGCTCAGGTAAAACCTACTGGAGGTGCAATGGGACACACATACACTGTACGTACGTATGTATGTATGTCTGTATGTATATACGTACCTTACGAATGAGTTCCTGTTCCACTCGATGGGTTCTTCCGCGAAGAGCATCCCTTTCAGCACCCACTGCGTGCAAGCCCTGAGTGAGGAGAGGCCATCACATCACAAGTGGAGCACTTTGAATGGTGCGTAGGCCACAGCAGGGCACAACTGATGTGGTACGTATGTACGTGTGTACGTATGTGTGCCCAGCACAGCAACTACAGCACAATATGCACGCACGCACGCAGATATTAACTTACAGTGTACGTACATACGTACGTATGTTCACACCACCCAGAACACACACACACACACTGCACCTTTTTAAGTTGGACAATCTCATCGTACATGTCTTCCGGTGATTTGCCATATGAAGCAGCCGGCCCCATTACAAAGGGGGAGGGGTGGCGACCCACTACACAGGGAGGAGGGGGAGATCCACAGAACTGACAATTATTGTTGTACGTACGTACGCACACTAACAATTTCTTGTACACTGCTATTCGTACATTGTACGTATGTATGTATGTACTGTATGTCCTACCAGGACATAGGCCGTCCCAGTACTGTTCGCTACTGTAAAGTGCAATGGGAAGTAGGTAGCAGTGCGGAGAGAGGGGGGGGATACTACTACTACTACACTATGTACGTACGTACGTATGTACCAACAGTTTTCACATACGTATAGTGAATATAACACAAACAGCAGTTAAAGAGGGGTCAATGTACATACGTAGGTTGAGCTACAGGATGCAGGTACATATGTACATACGTACATACTGTATGCATGTGTACGTACGTAAGTACATAAAGTAGTGGAAGGAGACACGCATGTGAGCACAGTCTACCAACTGCCATTGCTACGTAGCTTTTACGCACGAGAGACACCTCAAGACAGGCACAGTTGAGTGCATGCACTTGCAGTGGGGTGCTCCCTCCTGGTGTATGTACGTATGTATGTACGGGTGCACCAGCACCTCGCCTGCCCTACTCCATACAGTACGTACCTCTTGCAGCAATCTTCACAGTCTTCCTCTTCTTTGGCTTCCTTGCACCCAGCACCTCGTCCACCTCCGTACTCTGCAAGTACGTACATACATACATATGTACGTATGTACAGGGCGGATAGTACTGTGTGTGTGTGTGTGTGTGTGTGTGTGTGTGTGTGTGTGTGTGTGTGTGTGTGTGTGTGTGTGTGTGTGTGTGTGTGTGTGTGTGTGTGTGTGTGTGTGTGTGTGTGTGTGTGTGTGTGTGTGTGTGTGTGTGTGTGTGTGTGTGTGTGTGTGTGTGTGTGTGTGTGTGTGTGTGTGTGTGTATTGCTAATCTTATACATTGTTGGCTATACGTAGTATGGTAGTACTATAGTACTGTACTTTGGATTACAGCTTCTGCAATAAGCCTCACCTGGAGAAGTTGCTTGAGGAAGGGTGTGGCAGATGGGTGGACATGAGACAGTTGTTGGCCGGTCGTCTTGTCCCAAACTCCTGGGCTACCAGCACCTGAACGGGTTCAAAGTGTTACAGAGCATCAGACGTATGCACATACGTACGTAAATGCACTGAAACACACACGCACTCAAACAGATAATGTGCTATAAGTGTTCAGTGTGCTAATGTGTGAATATACGTGTGCAGGTGCGTAGATTGACATGTACCATTATATGCAACAGGAATTGTCTGAGAAATACACACAAATGTACTTTTGTTTGTATGTACGTGTGTCTTGAAGATACAACCAACTTTTATCCAAACAACCCCACACTGCAAGGTCCAGAGCCACGTGACGCACAGACACACTACCACCCTTTTGCTGATCATGCACAGACACACAACAAACTCCATACGCACGCACACTGACCATCCTTGTGCTTAGCTTCTGTGTTGCCAGTCACTCCTGACTGTACAGGGTAAGGAGCAGATACTGTGTGTGGGGGGAGGAGGGGGAAGAAGGAGGGAGGAGGAAGGGGGAGAAGGAGGGCGAGGAGGAGGGGGGAGGAGGAGGGGGAAGAAGGAGGGAGGAGGTGGGAGGAGGTGGCCCATACACATGATGACATTCGTTTGTTTGTACATATAGAATTACGTATGCGAAGTCAAACGATTGAAAGGTCACTTAACAGTTAGGTAAAGAAACTGCAAGAATGTTCAAGCCGTTATCACAGAGGACTAAAAACCATTGTGGCATACACACATAAGGTACATTACGAACCATATAAGGAGCAGACGTGTGACCAAATTGAGTGCTGCAGGACAACACAGCTCAGGTGGAATATTGGAGTTTCTGATTGGCGCATGTGACCTGCTTCTTCAGTAACTATGGTTTACAGTATGGTTTATGGCGCCACTTCCTGTGATAGCAATCATTCTTTCTGTTCAAATAGCACATAGTCACCCATGCTTTTTGTAGCCTACCAATTCTTGATCGTCTTCTCACAGAGTTTGTCATCACCATGGAGGATGGCTTGGAGTTGTCTGCATTTGTGGGTGGTTGAGGGTGGGTAGTGAAAGGGGTAGCTATGTGTGTGTGTTGTGTGTGCAAAAATGCTATGGGGCTGTTGTGTGTGTGCTTGTGCGTGTGTGTGTGTGTGTGTGTGTGTGTGTGTGTGTGTGTGTGTGTGTGTGTGTGTGTGTGTGTGTGTGTCAGTCAGTGCGTGTATTCACATACACTAGGTACGTATATGTGAACTGCATGCTAGTGCAACAAGTGCCGATGGCCGTGATGTGGATGGACACACGAGTGATGAAGGTTGGGTTATAGTATTGACAAAGCTAAGCACGTTTCCCTAATAAGACACCACAGACTTACAAGTGGTAAAAGAATCAGGTTAACCACCAAACAAAGTACGTACACGTGCATAAAATTCAGTTACGTACGTACCAGGAGGCTTTGGTAGCGCCGCGTTCACACGGTTGGTGGGCGACCATTCCTAAATTTAGAAACAGAGAATTCGAAGTGACGGTCTAAGAACTTGGCTTAAACACGACAATCATGGCACTTATTGATAAAGCGCTACGAGAATGTCTCCTGCACAAAACACATAACAGACTTGTATGCTGTCTTCTCGAGGGAACGACATCGTGTGTTACACCAGGATTCTTTGGATGACTCCTCTCGATGGACGTAGCATGAATTAGTACGGTCTACCATAGCGCACTTCATAGGCTATGTTACGCCATCTTCTACTGCCGTCCATTTTCTCCTGTTCACCTTGGAAACCGGCTTACCCATATCATGAATATGATTAAGTATATAAATAGTCATACAGATTACGTCAAGAGTACACTACGAGCTATAGCTTCCAAGGTAAGGCTAGGTTCATCAATGGTGATTCGTTCATATCAACAAATTTAACTCTTGGACAGTAGCACAATTATTTGCATGAGTGTGTTATACTGCAAAACTGGGATTAAGAATGTCTCTTGTGCACCCAGGAGTAACTGCTAACTCTCATCAGACACACAATATATATAGCTACATAATTCCTCTCACATGCATATGACTTCATGACATGCTTGGAATCATGCAATCATAGATATAGGTGAAGGTGTATTACAAGTATACTTGGCCATGCACTGGTGCTGGCCTTTGGTTGGAGTATGGCCGGCGCCACCTTTGTCCTGCACATACACCATCCCTTTCAGGTGCATTGGGAGCAGCACCCAGTAGATGCAACCCTGAGATACTAGCAACAGCAACTAGCAGTAGCATAGTGCATGGCTGGGTGGTCTCT
Organism: Aplysina aerophoba; assembly: GCA_949841015.1. Classification (NCBI taxonomy): domain Eukaryota; kingdom Metazoa; phylum Porifera; class Demospongiae; order Verongiida; family Aplysinidae; genus Aplysina; species Aplysina aerophoba. Next base: position 4,141,403 of record OX465036.1, on the reverse strand, counting down.
ATACTGATGTGCAATCCAATGGTGGGGTTTGGACACGAGCAGCATGTTCCATCAGTCACATGATAGTCACATGATAGCCACATGATAGTTACATGACAGGCACATGACAGTCACATGACAGTCACTAGCTTAATTGCTCCTCCTGCTGCTCCTCTTCTTCCTCCTCCACCTCCAACTGTCTGTCCCAGTCTTTCATGCTGGCACCCAACAATAAGTCTGAACGAAGTACACTCCACTTTGAGCTTGTGTCTCCTTCCTCCAGTACTGTTGGCCCGTCTTTCTGCTACAGACACACATACACATGCACACACAACTCACAACACAATATAACACTATAAGAACACATAGACACAGCTGAACACAACAAGGGGATTTCTTTGGCACAACATGCAGCTTCTGTTGCAAAGAAGCATCATTTCCATAGGATTTTCCTTGTTAATCAACACTGATGGTGCTGAGCCTCTAGCAAAGTCAAAAGAACATAATTATTCACTCTATTGACCGAACATGAAATACAGTCAATTTTAGGTTGCTTGTCCCATTGCAGAAAAACAGAGACCCAACTGACCAATCAAATTTGCCGTTCTCGGTGACACTTCGGTATAGCTTGCATTTGATTGGTCAGTTTGGATTTTTGCTTTTCCGCAATTGGACAAGCAACCTGAAATCGACTGTATACTGAACAGCTCACATACGTAGCAGCCACAAACACAAGAAGTGGACACTACGAAAAGTGGCTGCCACACAGAAGCATGCAGTGAGTGGGAGCTATAGAATCTGTACATCTGTACAAAGTGAAGCACAGACAACATTCAGAGATGGGCACCTTTGAGGCCCTGCCATCACTGGTGGCTGGACCAGTGTCCTTGCTGCTGGACAACTGCACAGCTGTGCCTTTCTTTCCTTTCAGCATGTCCACAAACGAGCCCTTGTCGACTGATGACAGAACTGTGGACACACAATACTTAGCAAGTTACAGCATGTAAACATACGTACATATACGTATAGACATGTGAGGGCAGGCAAAAAGCAATGACATATAGAACATAACATCACATTCATATAATAATACACATGCACACATGCACATACATGCACACACAGATACACATACACACACATACGTACATACCACATCTACAATCTACATTAGTAACCTTTTGATCTCTTCTTCTCTGAACTTCCTGCATCTTTCAGTTGTGATTCGATTGACTTTTGTTGCACTTTGACGGCATTAAACAGCTGGACAGCTGTCAGATTGTGTGAGCGTGCACATGTGAGAGAAGTGGGAAAACATGTAGCTCGCAGAGCAGTACAAAACGTCTGAATTATGGTGAAACATGGGCTAGTGCGTACCAAAGGATCATGACCCAGAACAGTCTCCTGCACAGTGCTATACTTTAGCATTACATCATTAAAGCACTCCACATTGCCTCACCAACCTACGTACAACTACTGCCTATCAATCGATTCGTTGCGCTAGCCAGAACACTGAAACAGTAATTCAGATGTTTCGACAACCTACAGCTGCCTTCATCAGTGAATGAAGGCTGCCTTAGGTTGCTGAAATGTCTGAATTACTGTTTCAGTGTTCTGGCTAGCGCAACGAATCGATTGATATGAGTCTTCCTAGCGTCTCAGGTCTATATCGTAACTACTGGCTAACCAACCTACCCACTCTCAGACATGTACCCTCACACAGCGTCCACCCCAACCCTAACTTTGCACCCACACACCTCCCCTGGTGGCAATCCTCAGCAGTTGCCTCTCTTTGTCCAGTGTCGTCACATCTGGCCTGACATGGCCCAAACCTTTCTTCTGACCTCTCCTCTTTGAAGACGCCACACTCTCCTTCACAACTTCATCCAACACCTCCACACATTGTAAGGAACACTGACGTGTTTAGTTATGTATACTTCAAATAGCTACATATACGTAGCACACATCAATTTCTACTTTGAATTCAGATTAAATGATGATTTAAATGGCGCTGATGGGTTGACTGGTTGGACACTGTCTATCATTCATTCATTTGCTTCACTATTTCAATATTCTGAAATCTGTTTTTTTCAATATGCTTCAAAATAATATTAGTTATAAATAATTCCCCCCCCCCCTCCCCACACACACACGGCATGGTCAATGTGTTCCCCCAAATGTGTAACGTGACAAAACATGAGTTAGTAGACATTCTTAGCAAGTAGTAGTAGTGAGGTGCAGGAGCTTATGGGTGCGTGGGCAGGCCAACCTTCTTCCTCTTGGGTGGGGTAGAGTCCTCCGGCTGCTTTAACCTCACCTTAGCCAAAATGGGAACCTGGACAAAATGGAAGTGTACAGTCTTTACGCACAAACACACGAGTGCATGAACACATTACACCTGCCAACGGCAAGGGCCTCCTAGATATGCGATGGCTGCGAATTTATATGCGATGGGTGCATATTATTATTTAATGATTACTAAAGTGACCACAGCATGAGATCAGGGCTGCTCAGCCAGGGTTGGCTTACTGGTCACTGACAGTTTACGAAACTTAGGCGATTGGAGTTGATGGCAGTGATATGCACTGGCCTCTTGACAAGACGCTGCCACTCGATCAATCATTTTGCATTTTGGCTGCTCTGCTGTCCGCATGTCGTAGATAAGACTTCACTTTTATGTGACTGCTACTGCAGCAGGCTCGCCGACAATAAGTAAGCCTTGAAGTGTATTGTTCTTCCATATATAGCTAGCTACTTAGCAGCTTCCTATGAACACAGGCCTCTTTTGTCTGGACCCAGCACATGACGGCGGCCCAAAATCAAGTAGCACTTCCTGTCATCGCATATAAAGATGCACCCATCGCATATAAATTCGCGGACATCACATATCTAGGAGGTCATTGCATATATTCGCTGCCATCGAATATATAATATTGTTTTTGCTAAGGATGGCATTCCATAAGAAAGTGTTCATGGGCAAATCACTACAGGGAAGAGTCGGATGAATGGAGCCCTTTATGGTTCAATGACTGAGAGCGACCATATTCAATCTTTGCGTTCACTGTCTGTAGACCTTTGGAGCTACCTACTGGATGTTTCTGGCTAGGAGCACCGATGATGGAACACATTCACAGATGGCTAGTGGTTTTGAGTGTTGAGAATACACCCTTTAGTTGATAAGTACATTGGAACCTCTCTCTAAGGACACTTCAAATAAGGGGCACCTCTCCAATGAGGACAGTGTCTGCAGTCCCAATCACATAGAGCTGTGTACAAATCTACCTCTGAATTAGGGACACCTCTCCATACAGGACAACCAGTTGTGTCCCAATGGTGTCCACTATAGAGAGGTTCCACTGTACATGTACAATGATGGTAGTCTATGCAGGCGAACCTGGATTACATCAGAGCACGTGCACGTAGTAAGGCGGCGCGCTGTGCGCACATACCTTCCTTTCTCCAACCTCTTGGCCCAGTATCTTGGCCATAGCGTTCGCTAGCCCTGTCCGCCTGCTATTGCTGCTCTCCCGCTCAGCTACTTCTGATTCTCCCTCACTCGCCTCTTCCTCTGCATACCCAACGTCCCCTGACGGATAGACGGAATGCTAAGACAGCGCAACAAAAGCACGCACACTCAATTGCAGTCTCACCGTCTGCGTCATTGCCTTCTTCGAGCATTTCACCTTCGTCCAAAGACGCCATTTACTAAAACAGTGTCTAATATATAGTGGAGTACGCATTGTAGCATATATAAATATGTGAGATCCGATATATTTAGTATGGAGATATTTACTTTATATAATGCATAGTTTTGGCCTTGCTCAGCTGATCGGAGAAAAATGGCGGGAAGTGCGCGGGAGGAGTTGATCGTGTCCCTGTTCGAAGCAGGCTGCGTCAAGTTTGGCTCCTTCAAGCTAAAGTCGGGCATCATGTCTCCAGTGTACTTTGACCTCAGGGTCATCGTCTCATATCCTAAGCTAATGGTGAATTGCTGAGGCCAGTCCCAGTGCTAGTGCACGTGCAGTATGGGCACACTAGAATACAGCTTGGAGAACTGTGCATGTGGGCAGAAGCGTGTTTGTTGCGGTAACGTGCACTACAGGATGCCACGACACGCGTGCAAACAGAGCAATGCCACTTTATATTCTTCATATACTTATACCTGTCTATCCCTTGTTCACATGCCTCCCTCCCTCTCTCCTCCCCTTCCATCTCTTCTCCTTTTCTCCCCCTTCAGTCCACAGTCAGTGACTTCCTCTGGAGTCAAGTGCAGGACCTGCACAGTGTGATTCAAAGTGTTTGTGGTGTTCCTTACACTGCACTACCACTGGCAACCGTGAGTCTGCAACTTGTCAACACGTTGCAGTGTACCGTTTAATGGGAGAAGGAAGGTGGCAACTGCAGGGAGGAGTGAACTGGGCGGGGCTGATGTATCTCTGAGAGTGGTACAGGCAGAGGCTGATGTAGCTGGTAAACGTTGGATGGTTCATATTGCTGTGTGTGTTGTGTTGTGTTGTAGCTCATTGCAGCAAAGTGGGATGTTCCTATGTTGATGCGACGCAAGGAGGCAAAGGACTATGGCACAAAGGTGTAGTGTGTGTGTGTGTGTGTGTATGTGTGTGTGTGTGTGTGTGTGTGTGTGTGTGTGTGTGTGTGTGTGTGTGTGTGTGTGTGTGTGTGTGTGTGTGTGTGTGTGTGTGTATGTGTGTGTGTGTGTGTGTGTGTGTGCGCGTGTTCCAGTGTGTATGCATGCATGCATGCATGTGCAAATATGTTGATGTGTGTGTGTCTGTTAGACTCCGCATGGGTACTCTGGACATGCAGAAAATGATTGAGGGGAAGATTGTCACAGGCTCCAACTGTCTCATTGTGGAGGACGTGGTGACCTCAGGGGGCAGTGTGCTGGAGACAGCTGTTGCATTGGAGGAGGCGGGGTTAAAGGTGACAGATGCTGTGGTGCTGTTGGACAGGGAGCAGGGAGGCCGAGGGAACCTGGAGGGACGTGGGATAAGGTTACACAGGTGAGTGGAGTGAAGGACTGACCAGCCACATACAGAGAGGTCAACAGAACAGGGACCTTCCCTCCCACACACATCCCTCAGTAGCCGTGCTGATGTTACAGCTGCACCCTCTAGCTGTACTGTAGTGCACCCTGAGACGACTGAGTGAAACAATGGATGAAGGTGGATGTACCTCGCTCCGTCACGTCTCCATCATTCCAGTGTGATTTCTATCATCTACTGTAGCTCTACCTAAACTTGTTCACTGCTGCCTCTCTCCGTAGTGTACTCACTATCACTGATGTGGTGACTACACTGGCAAAACTGAACAAGATCACTTCTCAAACTGTTGAAGATGTAATTAGCTTCATTAAGACCACGCCCACGGCTCCGCCCCCAACTGCCCAACCCCAGAGCAAAGTAGTCAGAATGTCCTTTGAGCAGAGGATGGGGCAGGCGTCACATCCTGTTGCTAAGCAACTCTTCAAAATTATGGCGGAGAAGAGTTCAAACCTCTGCCTGTCAGCTGATGTCACCACAATGCAGGAGCTACTACAGGTAGGCATGTCGAGGAGGGACTGAGGAAGACGAGACTTGTTTGTGCAAATCTGTAAACTAGAATTATATTATAAGATAGATTCTGTCATGTGGTTGTACTTTTTGTTCGTATTTGATGCATTTTGACAACTTTTCATTGTTGTCACTTTGTGCTTGGATGGTTGAAGCTGTTTGCCATATTTCTGTGTTGTTTTTGGCTTCGCACGCACAATTATGCACTTGCATATCTTGTGAACACATGCGCACACACATACACACACACACACACGCGTGCGCGCACACACACACACACACACATACGCGCACACACATCACAGTACACACAGTTGCACACTATTATGTGTACATATGTACCTTTCCATAGCTATGTGACAAAGTTGGACCTCACGTGTGCATAGTGAAGACACATGTGGATATTGTGGGTGACTTTGACAGGAAGGGGTGGAAGGAGCTAAGGGACCTGGCTGCGAAGCACAACTTTGTCATAATGGAGGACAGGTGCGGCGTGTGTGGTATGCAGGTGCAGTGATATTTCAACCTGGTGGAGGCTCAAAGTTGTGTCAGTATGACTGACAAGGGAATTTCGTGAACTAGTCTCACAGTTAACATACAATGGGCACCAACTGTTGTAAACTGCAATATTTGCACCGATACTCGGTGACTTTTGACCTTTGACCTTTTCTGTTCACAGGAAGTTTGCAGACATAGGCAGCACAGTGAAGCATCAAGTGGGGGCAGGAGTGTTCGCTGTCGCAGAGTGGGCCGATTTGGTTACTGTTCACGCTATTCCTGGAGTCGGCATTCTGCAGGCACTGAGGGAGGCGTGTCAGAGCAGGACCCGTCCACTTGGGTGTGTCCTCGTGGCGGAGATGAGCTCTGAGTGTAATCTAATCACAGAGGAGTACACTAAATGTGAGTTGTGAGCAGCTACCCTGCCATTCATATATCCCACAATACTACTACTACCATACCTGCGTTTGCATGTATGTTCCACAATACACATACGTAACCTCCACAGAACAGCTGAAGCATAGGGCTAATCGTACATCCGTTCTTAGCAAGAAAGAGTCATTGTTTTGCAGATGCTTTTGCAGTTGCGACAGTAGAAAGTGTCCCTCATTAGTGAGGTGTCCTTCTTTCAGAGGTAGTCTTGTACATATCTCAATGTTCAGTGACTGAGACAGTCGACATTATCCTTTAGGTCCTGTAGGTGCGTTGATGTTCCTCGTTAGTGAGATCAAGCACAAACTCAATAATTATATAGCTTGCATAGCCAAGCAAGAGATGCAATTTCAGTGACCTTCACTTCCCCACATGTACCATATCAGGCCCTGCATGAAAACCCACTTCAGTGGATGCAGCCTTTCCTGTTGCCAACTAATGGTCTATGTATCTACTGTATCATCAGGAGGTCTCACTGTGCAAGGTTGTTCTAGTGTAGGACTTCTCGTCTGCTCTTCCCCAGCTGTGGTATCCATGGCAACCGAGTACAGAGACATTGTGGCTGGTCTGGTGTGTGTGAAGCGTGTAACTGATGAGCCAGGACTGGTCCTCATGACACCAGGTCAGGTGACTGTCATGTGACAATGTGGCCCTTTATTGTGGTTGCAGGTATTGTGTCAACTCATGTGTGTATACAGGTGTACAGCTGTCAGCTGGGGGCGACAGTCTGGGGCAGACCTACAACACACCCCAGGAGGTGTTGGGTGTCAGAGGAAGTGATGTCATCATTGTGGGCAGGGGGATTTACCAGGTGTGTGTGTGTGTAGTGTGTGTTATGTGCATGGTGTGTGTGTGTGTGTGTGTGTTATGTGCATGGTGTGTGTGTGTGTGTGTGTTATGTGCATGGTGTGACATTGTGCATGGTGTGTGTGTGTGTGTGTGTGTGTGTGTGTGTGTGTGTGTGTGTGTGTGTGTGTGTGTGTGTGTGTGTGTGTGTGTTATGTGCAAGGTGTGTGTGTGTGTGTGCGTGTGTGTGTGTGTGTGTGTGTGTGTGTGTGTAGTGTGTGTTATGTGCATGGTGTGTGTGTGTGTGTGTGTGTGTGTGTGTGTGTGTGTGTGTGTGTGTGTGTGTGTGTGTGTGTGTGTGTGTGTTATGTGCAAGGTGTGTGTGTGTGTGTGTGTGTGTGTGTGTGTGTGTGTGTGTGTGTAGTGTGTGTTATGTGCATGGTGTGTGTGTGTGTGTGTGTGTGTGTGTGTGTGTGTGTGTGTGTGTCTGTGTGTGTGTGTTATGTGCAAGGTGTGTGTGTGTGTGTGTGTGTGTGTGTGTGTGTGTGTGTGTGTGTGTGTGTGTGTGTGTGTGTGTGTGTGTGTGTGTGTGTGTGTGTGTGTGTGTGTGTGTGTGTTATGTGCAAGGTGTGTGTGTGTGTGTGTGTAGTGTGTGTTATGTGCAAGGTGTGTGTGTGTGTGTGTTATGTGCATGTGTGTGTGTGTGTGTGTGTGTGTGTGTGTGTGTGTGTGTGTGTGTGTGTGTGTGTGTGTGTGTGTGTGTGTGTGTGTGTGTGTGTGTGTGTGTGTGTGTGTGACACTCACACGAGCATTGGCAGTCTCCAGTGTCTTTCGTACACTCTTCTTGACATCATGGGTTGGGTTCAATGCTAGTTTGTGCACTTGTATAGTGAAGTGAATGTGGATTTTTGGACTACTATTGGTTTGTGCAACCTGGTGTATTCACTGTCATGATGTCTAATATACAGTCTGTCTGTGTCACACATGCACATACATATGTACTTATACACCTCCTTTGTGACCAACACTCCTACCACCCTGTATGCAGGCTCCAGATGTAATGGACATGGCTGTGAAGTACAAGATGGCTGGATGCAGTGCAATACAGGACAGACTGAAGTGAACAGATGCATAGTCTTGTCTTGTGCTGTTGACTGCAGGTTTCGTGATTACTTGTCGTAATTGCACATTGTGCAGCCTAATGCAATGCAGTACATGTATATGAGAACCTCCTGCTCCTTGCTGTGATCACAGATTGCTGAAATCCCAACAGGCTACTTATTTAATTAGCTTCTCAGTCATCTCTGCTGTGTGTTGTGTTGCACTTCTAAGAATTGTGTGTGGGCTGAAGCTTATGCCAGCCCAAACTGGTCTTCCGCAACTGCAAATTATATTACCATGCTTCTCAGAAATTGATATATTCATAACATTTCTACGAATTGAGTATGACCTTTGTATGTATACTGTTGTAGGCAGTGTAAGTGTAGAAAAATTTGCAGGTAATAAATTATGTGGAGAGAATTTAGTGTGAAAACATTTTGCACAGTGGACCCTATGCGAAAATATTTACAACAGCTCCAATATGGCAACATGGCCTTACAGCACACAGTAGCTACAGTATTGCATTGCGCCGATACTAGAAGGTCCCAGTGGAACATTAGCTGTACGCATTTGCTGTATTTTGTAGCCACTCGGGTCTTTACACTCACAATTACAATATCAGAGATGAAGTCCCGGAAACAGACATGCTAATTCATGATATCATAGAGGCTCATTGCTACGGCTTCAGATGATCAGGAAATCACACAGTTTGTCATCAATATGACCCTCATTGCGGAGTTTCTTCAGGGTGTTGGCGATGCTGTTCTCAATCTTCACAGTAGGGTCACGCTTCAAGGTGCTGTACTTGCCATCGTCCAGGACTGTCATCATTCTACTGCTGTAGTCTTCCTTGTCCATAACCACCGTGGCCCTTCTCTTGTCCGCAGAAACAATGGTAATGTTGTTGTCATCTTTGAGGCTCCGAAGGGCCTTTTGCTGCGTGTAGGAGAGGTTGGGGCGAGGAGGTTTGGCTTTTCTCAGAGCAGCACTCATTGAGCTGGTAGAGCTATGCCTATGGTCAACGTACTTTGAGTTTCAGGGAAGGTTCTACGAACAATCTGATGGTGCAGCCATGGGTTCACCTCTCTCCCCAGTAATAGCTAACATGTATATGGAGCACCTCGAGGAAACTGCACTGCGCACAGCCCCACTTCAACCCACACTTTGGATTAGATATGTAGATGATACGTTTGTTATCTGGCCACACGGACATGATGAACTACGGCGCTTCCACGAACACATCAATCAGCAACACCCCAACATACAAGTCACCATCGAAGAAGAGAAGGACGGCAAACTAGCTTTTCTAGATGTACAAGTCACTAGGAGCTCAGATGGACTGTCCACATCAGTCTATCGAACACCCATGCACACTGATAGATACATCCCCTTTCATTCTCACCATCACCAGAGAACAACCACTGGAATACTGAGGTGTATGCGGGACAGGGCCCTCCAGATCTGCAACAACACATCTAGGAAGCCTGAGCTGCATCGTCTCAAGGAAGTCTTTCAAGCCAGTGGCATTCCAGAAGACCTAGTGAGAAAGACCCTCACATCCCACCCCACTCCAGCCCCCATGCCTGAGCCTAGACAGGAACCAACGAAGACCCTTTGCACTCCTTATGTCCGTGGACTGAGCGAAAAGCTTGAGAGGGTGTGCACTTCCGTGCAGCGTTCAAACCAGTGAGGACACTGAAGCAGAATGAAACTCAAGACTCGTGTACCGGAGGAGAGAAAGAGAAGAGTTGTGTACGAAGTCCCATGCAAGGAATGCAGCAAGACATATTGGATAAACAAAGAGAGCGCTAAAGGTGAGGTTTGGAGAGCACAAGCAAGCAGTTAAGAGAGGCAACACCAAAAATGGAATTGTAGTGCATGCTCACAAGACTCAGCATGGGATTGATTGGAATGGAGCACAAGTGAAGAAGATGGAAACCAATTATTGGCAGAGAAGGACCATTGAAGCCATCCAAATCAAGACCAGCAGCTGCCCTCACTCAGTATGGAACCCAATTTTGAATCAACCCTAGACTATCTACATTCTCCTCACCCAATGTACATTCCACCAATTGATATCTTAATTTTATTCGAATTCATTTATTCACAACCTGTCACCCCATCACAAGATTCTCGCCTTAACACGTTGACCTTACTGTATAAAAGACCAATCTTTACCTGTGACAGTAAGTGTTATGCAAGCTGGTGGTGTGTAACATGTCCAAGTTTATCAACTACACAGCTTTGAAAGTAGCGACTGGAGAAAAAGAACCACGACCCGGGGCCTGAACTCATAGCCTACACCCTAACGCGGAGCTTCAGCCATGCAAGCCACCGGTGTGGCCTCGATTCTTCGTCCCCAATCGCCATATATATACGGTCATGGGCGGGCTGCAATGCTGCGACCACTTAGAACCCATGCCTTGAGGATCTGCCTTGAGGATCTGTGCGATGGTATGCTCAACGGGCAGCTAGCATGTGTATGTGCATGAGGCATGGATTCTAAGTGGTCGCAGCATTGCAGCCCGCCCATGACCGTATATATATGGCGATTGGGGACGAAGAATTGTGGCCACACTGGTGGCTTGCATGGCTGAAGCTCAGCGTTAGGGTGTAGGCTATGAGTTCAGGCCCCGGGTCGTGGTTCTTTTTCTCCAGTCGCTACTTTACCTGTGACTCTCAGTTTTGTACCAGACGAAGACCTTCGTGGTCGAAACGTCGTACCACTGCAATTATTGCACCTTTTTGCTACGTGAATGCTCATTATCACTGTTGATCATGCTAATTTATCATCACTATGGTCACTTCAAGGAGTGCCAATGGGCAATTTGCACCGGTTGTTGTGAAACTGCAATCAATGCAAATTGAAACATCCAGTGACCTTTACTTTGACTACTAACACAACCACCCTGTATGCAGGCTCCAGATGTGATGGACATGGCTGTGAAGTACAAGATGGCTGGATGCAGTGCAGTACTGGACAGACTGAAGTAGTGTGAACAGAGTGCTAGTGACTAGGTGTGTGTGTTGGTGTTGGTGTATTGTAGGTTTGTTTATTTCTTGTCCCATTTGCAATTCATACAGACCAATGAAATACTTGTGATTGTAAAATGTGTTTGTCTTGTGAAGGTCGTGATATCTTGCATGTGAGAAGCTGCTGTTCCAATATTGATCACATGCTCTTGACTCGGGTTGATGCAGCTACTTATTTGAATCAGGATTCAGGTCTGTGTGTGCAGATGAAGAAAACTGCAAAGAACCACGGTGGTTCACAGCATGGGAGAGACACAAGTTAGAACTCTGTCAACTGTTCTCTGCTCTCCTAGTGCCTTGGCGTACCATTTTGAGTTTTTGGTGTCTGCTCTTCTTAGAGAAACTGAGGATTGTATTCTTCCACAAATGATCTCAGCCATTAAACTGGACAGGTACTGTGTTTGCAGTGTGTGTGTTTGCGTTCGTGCATGTGTGTGTGTGCGTGCGTGTGTGGTGTGTAAGGGGAAGTGGGTTCTGTGTTTGTGTGAGCTGATTGAAGCCAAACTGGTATTTCCTAATCCTCAAGCTGTATTACCATATTTGTATATACGTAGCTCTTCTAAGCATTCAACATGGGCTTGGTGTATTAATTACAACATGTAATTGGTGTGTATGTGTGAGTGGGTTCAGTGTGTGGGATTTCGAAGAATTGTGCATGGGCTAAAGCCAAGCCAAACTTGTAGTCTCCCACAGCAAAATGTGTTTCCGTACTGGCTTGGTGTATTGCAGCATGTACTGTATCTAGGTACTGTGCAAGTCTCTTTGTTCATCAGTGTGTCTGAACATTTGTGGAAGGTTATAGTGCGCAGTGTATCTGCTATAATTATACGTAGTTAATTAGCGTGGACACTCATTGTTACAGTCTTTTCTTATTCTTTATCCTGTGTGCACATGGCAATCACTTGTTGTGACTATAGTATTAGGAAAGCCAGCCTTGCTTGAATTCTGATAGCATGTATTGCACACGAGACGCCACTGTTCCCTACCTGTCATCATGTGAGTGTAATGCACAGTTTTGTCTAGCGGTGTTGACTGCAGGTTTTGTGATTACCTGTCCCAATTGGACATTGTACAGCCTAATGCAATGAATAGTACATGTGATTGTGTTTGACTATGTAAGAATTTAGCTACTGCCAGCGGCCACTGCTAGCACATCTTGTATTTAGCATTGTCTTTTGTTGCAGACATACACTACAGCATGAAATGCTGCAAAAGTGATAAAGATTTGTAGTGTATGCACAACTAGAAGAATTTAACGACTCACAATTGCTCCATGTTAATTTGATTATGTATTCTTGGATGATGCCCCAGTGTCTAATTAGTTGGCTCTTGTGTACAGGCATGTATAATGGTTTTGGGAGAAGGCTTATAGGATGATGACCTATGCTCTTGGAGTGGCTGCTGCGGATTGTGAAGGAAGCCTGACATTGGCTGACACTGACCTGATTGGAGCTGCACCACAGTTCAAAGTTCATGCTGCAAGCTTTAATTGTTCAATCTGTTCTGCTTGCCTCTTGTCAAACATTGCCTCTGGTTACCAAATTACATTTTAACACAGATCAATGTGTATACACTAGCCAGACACTGGGGGGGGGAAGGCAAATAATGGGAAGATGCTCTATAATAACCTCTTCATTGTGTTGCATGGTTTCCGGGATTAATTTTGCTCCCTTGAGGTAGGGAACACAACAGCAGCTGAACGGCTGCTGTGGTGGTGGCAGCCAGATCGATATGACCAGCTGCGTGTGTTTGTTATACACCTGTAGCACTACAGTTCAAACGTCTGCTTCTGACATTCTTAATCACAGTATTTCAGCACTGGATGAATGCATGTAGGGTATGGTGTACTGGGTCATGGTTTGTGCATGATGAAATGTACATGTGTTTCGGCACATCACATATATAGCTACTGACGTTTTCACATGTGCATGCTATAATGAGGGTAAAAGATATTCCCCCACATGACCTCATGAATTGCTGCATATTTCAGTTATAGTGTTGTTTGGGAGCCATACAGCTGAAAGTATAGGTATACAATCTACATTAATTTTGGTGCTCATTAAGAAAAACGAGATCTCATACTCTTCCACGGCCACCTCCTGTATGTAAACTGGTAGTAGTCTATCTGTCGAATGCTATTCCCATCGTGTTGTTATAGTGTAGCTAAGTGATTTCCAAGTGCACCTATGAAGAAATTGACAAAGGATGCAGCAACAGAATGCAGGTAGTGCAAGGGCAATGTGGTTAACTGTAGGGTGTGCACGTTTACAATTGTGCAGTTATACATGATATACACATGTTGCTACATGCACTGTGCATGTGTGGTGGTAGTGATTCTATGTAGTGACTGGTGTGGTGTGCATATATAATATTATACGTATAAGTGTTTGTGTGTATGTGTACGTGCACGTGTTGTGTGGTGTGCGTGGTGGTGGTGGTGATGCTGAAGTGGTAGTGATCATGAGTGCTGTATATATGTGCATGGATATATATGTGGCTGCAGATTTGTGCAATATGCATGATTCATGCTCCTCAGTGAGAAAAGGAAGACAGTAGTGAGAGTGCACATCTTATAGCACTGTCTTTTGCTGCAGACATAAGCTACAGCATGAAATTCAGCAGCAAGTGCTACAGATTTGTAGTGTATGCACAACTAGAAGCATTTAAAGACTCACGATTGCTCCATGTTAATTTGATTATGCATTCTTGGCATTAAGGTTTTCGTGGCTCACAGCGACAGAGCTTTGTGAAATCCACCATTTTCTAATGACGTCACCTACTGAAAAATGGTCTCTGGGCCAGCGTGCCGAAGTTCTTCGTGTTTGCTTAGTAAAGTGCAAGATTGGCAGCTTACCAACTGTGGTGCGCTATGAAGTTCTTATTGATATCGTCCAAGATGAAAGGAAATGTTGGCAAGATGTCTCAGTATCAGCGGACACGGTAATTCATCCCGGGTCCGGTACACTTGTAGTCGCCGGGGTTGAATAAACAGTCGATTGAACGGGAGCAAGTCGATTGTGACCTATTATAGGTAAAAGTGGCCGAGATACAGTATACTAATGATAGAAAGTTATAAGCAGACTCGCATAAAAAGTTCAGAAACTAGAAATAAAAAATTTCTACAAAAATGATAATAATGTAGGGATGGCACAACAAGGACAGAAACAAGAGGGGATGTCATGTGGTGATGTATTTGCTGTGTGTGTGGTTTCCACACACAAGGGTATTGCACCATATCCCTACATCTGGCAGCATTGTGCATCATGTGCTACTCACTGTATGGTCACATGAGAACTAGTGCCAGCTGTTGCTCTTGGTCTGTAGCTATAGCTACGCCACCAGCACTCGGTTGCAAATAGCCCCTGAGGGCTGATAAAGTGGAAGCAGCTAAATTTCTTCAACTATATACTTGAGTCTAGATCTGTTCTTGCCTATTATAGTGCATATTCCTTTCGATGTGCTAGTGAATTTATGATTACATGAGATCTACTACTTACTAAGATCAATCCAGTTCTGATTCTCGATAGCATTTGATAAAGTTCAGTTTGCTCTGTTCAAGAGATTAATAATGTACCCTCCATCGACACTGATTAGCTATGCTGCTGCCAGATGTAGGGATGTGGTGCAATACCCTTGTGTGTGGAAACCACACACACACAGCAAATACTTCACCACATGACATCCCCTCTTGTTTCTGTCCTTTTTGTGCCATCCCTACATTATTATCATCATTTTTGTAGAAAGATTTTTGATCTCTAGTATATATTACATATAGGTATATATGTCGCGGTACGTTCAGCCGTCACATTTTTAGGGGCTGCCGCAGGCAGCCCCTATATTGTTTTCATTTTGCGCTCGTTGTATGGCTTCATGTTACGGAAATATATATATATATATAATGTTGACGCGGCGGTAGTATAACTGTACTGACATTTATATTGTCAAGTACAGGCAAAGTATTGCGTTCCGAAACATTTATATTGTCGGCCATTTTTTGTGGCTCGCTAGGGGGAGAAAGCTACAGAAAGACCTCAGAAAGCGGCACAGGTCGCCGTTAGTCGTCGCTTTGAACGTCCCGCTCTGTTCATTGGATGCCAACATCAGCGTTGTTGCACCATTGCCTCGGACAAAGGACAGGAACGGCGCTAAGCTCAGAAAACGAACCGTATCGTTTGCTGCGTGTTCAATTTGTGGCTTGCCGACTTTCTATCTTCACAACGCTGCCGAGAACAATTGGCAGGAGTAACGCCAAGCTTGGTGAGGGCGTGAATCTTCTCTTCTTACGCTTGCTAGCTGTGTTTCGCGTAGAAAATCTCAGCACGCAGTGAAAGCCTCTAGCTACAATTGTCTCCAGTGGCGCGCTGTTGGTACTCGAACGAATCCTAATTTCTGCTTCGGCCAAACACCTGCTACCGTGGCCCTCTGGGATGTGTGTGTGTGTGTGTGTGTGTGTGTGTGTGTGTGTGTGTGTGTGTGTGTGTGTGTGTGTGTGTGTGTGTGTGTGTGTGTGTGTGTGTGTGTGTGTGTGTGTGTGTGTGTGTGTGTGTGTGTGTGTGTGTGTGTGTGTGTGTGTGTGTGTGTGTGTGTGTGTGTGTGTGTGTGTGTGTGTGTGTGTGTGTGTGTGTGTGTGTGTGTGTGTGTGTGTGTGTGTGTGTGTGTGTGTGTGTGTGTGTGTGTGTGTGTGTGTGTGTGTGTGTGTGTGTGTGTGTGTGTGTGTGTGTGTGTGTGTGTGTGTGTGTGTGTGTGTGTGTGTGTGTGTGTGTGTGTGTGTGTGTGTGTGTGTGTGTGTGTGTGTGTGTGTGTGTGTGTGTGTGTGTGTGTGTGTGTGTGTGTGTGTGTGTGTGTGTGTTAATACCTTCTGATTGTGTTTCTGTCTTCAAGCAAGAAACACACTATGTGGCTAGGTATGAATAGCAGGATTGTTTAGTGCAGCTCCGAATGAGCAAAGGAAAGAAAGAAATAATGGCACAGTCTGTTCGTGTCTGTCTGCCCATGCATGAGTGAAGTACGTGCATGCCAATGCTTTCTGTATGGGCAAGTTTGAACAATTTGTCATGTACCTGACTTGTGACTGAGTCAGCAAGTAGTTCGAGTTGGGGCGGCAGCCCCACGAGTTTTTTAACTCGAAATACTTGTTGCTGTCTGCCCGCTACAGTTCGAAAAAGGCCGCCGCTCGCAGCCGTTCGACTTTTCCCTTCGGAGCGCTTCAGTGAACATTATATCGAGCGAGACGAAAGCAGCAGTCCCACCTTGCCCATCGTCATTGATATACGCTGCGAAATGGGGAAGACAAGCGACCACTGCAGTTGCCCGGTTTATTCGCTGCAGTGTCAGACAAGTCAGTAAAGAGGGGCTGTAGCACAGCAATAGGGCGCAAATTGCTCTTGCGCGCCAGCTAGGCAGTGTGTGTGCTGCCGTCTTTGATTGCAGTCGCTCCTGCATACTTGCCGTCACAGCATCAGCACGTCCAATGCTCAGTTTGCATCCATGGTGCAAGAGTGGTAGCTAGACGTTGTGTGTGTTGCCGTTCTTGGTTGCAGTCACTTGCTGTTCACTGCCGCCACATGCAATACTCAGCTAGCTACAAGGCTCGCCCCACAATGCTGTGCATTCGTCTAGTTATTGCAATCACCACAGTTATTATACACATAATACTAATATTCCCTTGTTATTTAAATTAATACACAGCTCTGTTATATATGTCTCATCGACTATATACTGGCTTCATATTGTGACACCAATGAAGCATGGAAACTGCCATAGGCTATAACCGCGTTCTACATAGCGAACAGGCGTGTCGACTCTGCCCACTGCATGCGCTCTATATAAAGGTCAGCACCATTGATTAGGGGTCAAAGCGCGCGTTACACGCAGGACTGAAGTAATATAGCAACAGGACTCTGCATAGCTGGGCACACAGGAAGATGGTGCGGTACAGATCTCCTCATGTGCTTCTGTGGGCAATGGTGGCTACAATGATCCTGGCAGTCGTAGTCCAAGTCCATGCTTCACATTGCAGAGATAATTTGCCATGTACCACTTCAGAACAGCTTAGGGTGTCAATCTTCCCCTACATTCCAGACCTGGCTGGCGACAACCTAATAGGACTCACTAGGTTAATTGCCGATGAATTCGAGAAAGAACACGGTGTGTCGGTACACGTAGAGGCCACAGCCGACCCGTACGATCTGAATAAGCTAAAAGACGTTTACTTAGCTGATGGCGAAGACGCGTACGATGTAATGGAGGTGGACACGGTTTTGCTTGGGGAACTGGTGAAAAGTGGCTATTTGCAACCTCTAGAAGATCATTTCACGGTGACGGAAGACATCTTCGCCTCCTCAGCTGTTCGCTCAGTGAACTTTCTTTGGAATCAAACGGAACACCTTTACGGTGTCCCAACACTCCAGTGCGCCAACTTTCTGATGGAGCTGGCAGGTGAAAATTATTCACCCAAACGTCCAGTACTGGAGGAATGGAAGAGATTTGACCAATTGACGAAAGCCTTGGACCGGGCAGAGCGTAGAAGTGGCCACAGAATTCTATTGGCTGGTGACTTTAGGGGGAGTTGGGGCCTCCCCATGTTCTACTTGGATGCGTATGTGGACAAGCACGGCAATGAGTCTGTTTATGATGGTATTGAAGGCAAAGTAGATGACCCGAAGCTGATTGAAGGGATGAAGAAATTTATCGATTACGGAGAGCTACCAAATGGAAAGAATCCAGGCATAGACGGGGAATTTCATGAACACCCTGATCGGCTCATTAAGGAGGTTATCGATTCCCAGCACATCCTGATGTATGCATACTCGGAAAAGTTGGGAGAAGCTCTCCAAAAGGCTGCTGAAAGCAAAGAACACAAGCATGCGCTTCGTATCATCTCTCCGCCTCTGGATAAAAGCAACAACCTTCTGACATACACAGATGCTGCAGTTGTGAACAAATTCAAGTTTGCTGATCCGCAGAGAGCTGCACTTATTGAAAAGTTTGTGGAGTTCTACACTTCTTTGCCCATTCGCACAAGTTTGGCCTTTGGCAGGGATTTGCCACCTTCTGTTCTCTACCCACGCTATGTTCTGCCAGCTCGTACTGCCTTTTTTACGGAAACAGGTGCAGCAGAAGACGAGTACTATCAGCAATTTCATGCAGCTCTCGAACACTCAACCCCAGCCCCAAATCATGAGATCTATGGCAAACGCAAGGCTCTTCAAGCACAGCTGAAGGAAGCACTGGGAATACCACCATAAGCATATACTCAGCTGAAGTAACTGTTTATGTAATGTGCATTTGCACATGCAAATCATGCAATTATCTTTTATTGCGTGAACACTGTAATTGTAGTGTATGTGTACGATTATGCTTAGTTCAGCAAGGTCATTAGTTGTTTAGGACATCCCCACTGAGATTACTACAACTTTTCTCCACGTGTTTGCCAGAGCATGCGCAGTGTGTACCACGTGTAGTAGAGTTATACCAGTTGGAAGTTGTACTTATTCTGTCATTGAATTGCTGTTCAGTGTCCATTGCGTCGTCTCGTCTTGCGAAGCCAGCCGCATTCTCCAGAACAGTGGAACGTTTTTCTACATCGTACATACGCAGTACTCGTAACAAAGCCCAGTATAGCTAGCTAAATAATGAATGTCTCTCAATAAATTACCTAGCTATAGCTAGCTAATGGCTAAACATAAGTACAATTAGGCAAAAACAAAGACGGTCCCTGCATAATCAGTGTGCATCAGTATTGCTACCTAAAAAGTAAACAAACTATATAAAATTTGGTAAATTTTCATTAAAAATTTAAAGGGATTTAGGAATGTCCGAAAAAGCAAAGAAACAAGTGGTGACATCTCACAGTACTTTGACCCATCACAATTGAAGATCAGAAGTCCTAAATCTCCTAGAGTGCACTCAGGACCACTCTGCAAGGGGTTTAGGATAGCCCTTTCTGCTTCACTTGTCCTTTGCTCGATGTAACATTCATTGAATTCAGGGAAGACTGGCCGCCTATGCTATTCAAAGAAGGTTTTAAATTCCTACACTCAATGGCACAGACATGTAGGAACAGAGTTTCATGTACTGCACTATCCAGGTGATCTGAACGATCATGTTCAATATTTCTCCTCGGGCCATTTGAAGAAATACAATGGCCTTCACTTATTCCACTCTGCCTCAACTGGTGAAGGATCGTCTGGTGCTCCAGTACTAGGCTGTGATACTGTTGCTATTCATACAGCTATGTCTGAGGATGCTAAGAATTATTACAACGTCGCCGTGTCTGCTACTTCAGTTTTCAATGATTTAATTGACGAGTGGGAAAGAGCACAAAACTCTAGTCCAGTCCAATCTTGCCCTGCGACACACCACCCAACCATGACTGAACTGCTAAGCTTGGAGAGGCAACTGAAAAGCTTGGGACTGGAAATACAGAGGTCATGGAAGAGAGAAGATAAGATGATCCTCCAAGAATTCCATTTTATTTTACTCATAACGAGCTAATGGTCACTGGTGAGAACGATCCGATTCCGATTCACTTTGTTCTCACAAGTCATGGGTGGTACTGGTCTGACTTAGCGCCAGATAATGGAGTGGAAGAGCCCAGCTGGACATCAGCAAGCACAAAGAAGTTTGGCCATGGAAGCATACACAGTGGGAAGCCTGTTGAAGAGGTTCCTAATGGTTTTACCTATAAGAAGCTGCAATCTGTTGGGATTTACAATCTGCCTAAGTCTATGTTTATCGAGCCACTGTCGAATAAGGAAATGGAGTACTAAACCTGAGTTTGTTGAACACAGTCATGCATGGCGATATGTGGCATCAACCAAACCAGCTTTGGATAGTCATACCAACCTATATATAGTCTTAAGAGTTTTGTACACAGCTGTTGTATTTCTTGCAGTTTCCATTGTGTATGTGCATCCATGATTATTACTTTCAAATGTGATGCGAAGTACCGTGGTTTGCTGTGTATACTGTAGCTAACCATATGTAGGGACAGTGGTGGTTGTTTGTATACGGTAATACCTTCTAGCAGAGCGAAAAACTGGCAAATGAACCGTTGAGGGGAAAGTGCTTGCTGTACACTAGACAATGCTAAATGTTCTTCGAATATGCGACAGTACATGGAAAGAATATTATTTGTCTTTCTTCTTCTAAGTCTCCCAACGCTGTAGCTCGCAAACGCTATAGATGCAAACACTGTCATCAATCCAAAATATGCAGTGTATATAAATTATGTTCTGCACATGTCCATTTTTATGCACTATATAAACCTTGTCCATTCCTTCACTATGCACCCTAACTGCGTATGCATGGATACTCTGCAAATTATACATACAGCTGCTAATTGACTTGATTGAGCAGCCAGCACAAGCATCATGCAGAGCTAGAGGAGTGCGTTCTGGATCTGCAGTCATGCATACGTGCTGTGTGGCACATTTTGTTTTGTGTGAAACAGGGTAATAACTGAGATAAATTACATTAAAAACATGAATCAATGGTTGCGTTGATTACATGACGTCATATAACATCATGTGACATCATGAGTGATGAAAGGGTATGACAAGCGACATAATGATTAGTGCTCGTAATACATGCTATAGTGTGTAAGGTACAATTTGTCGGTCATTCAAAGCGTCCCTCACTGCCTCCAGTCTTCTACTACATTGGTGCTGAATTGCCTCCAGCTTGGCCTGGTACTGCTGCTCTACCTCCACGATACGGGACTCACAGTGGGCCAACACCTCTGCTCTCGCCATGGCAACCTTCTCTTGCCAGCTCTTTTCAATCTCTAGCACTCGGACCTCACTTGTTCGACGTATCTTCTCCTCAATGTGATTGGCTATCCTCTCGCCATCTTTACCAGTCCACTTCAACTTCTTGAGGTCATCTGTTTTCAGTTGCATGTCAGATTCTTGCGTTTGGAATAGGATTCTTCTCAGCTCAGCACAGTTGCACTGTGTGTCTGGTTGAAGGTTGCAGTCCTGTGTGTAAAGCAGATTGCAATCAACATCCACACATGCACACTATACGTGCACACACACATGTACACACACCCACACACCCACACACCCACACACACACACACACACACACACACACACACACACACACACACAAACACACACACACACACACACACACACATGCTGCTCACATCCAGTCCTGACAGAAGGTTCATGATGTCCCTGAAGTCCCTCCTCCGTGCCACGTCCATCGGACTCTCACCGTGATCATTTCGTAGGTTGAGTCGGCAGTTGCTGTTCATGAGGACCTGCACTGTGCTCTTGTGCTGGTGGGCAACAGCCTCGTGCAGAGCAGTGTTGCCACTCTGCAAAGACACGGCAGGGGAGGAGGGAGAGGAGACCACACATATAGCAGAGTAGACAATTAAGACACGGCAGGGGAGGAGGGAGAGGAGACCACACATATAGCAGAGTAGACAACTGTGCGCCGTTTTCTTGTGCATGAGGGCCACTTTGAGGTGGACAGGGAGTTTTATAGGGCGGCATCCCAGAACTGCAGCAGTGTCTTTGTGCATACTTCTGCTGCAGACTCTGAACATTGCTCTGTTGTAGGATTTAGGATAATTTATTCACACCAACTATTTATTAAATCCCCACTGACATTAATGGACATACTTTAACAGAAAAGCACAATGAACTACTACATTAACGGCATGCAACAAGCTGCATGCAATGTAGTCATTGAGCTTGTTTCCAATGCACATTGCCATTCTCTCTTCTTCCCCATCATCACCTCCTTCCCTGTTATACACACCATCACCCAACATCCCCTCCCAAGACACACCTTAGTCTGCATGTCGGGTGCAATCCCTGCATCCAACAACTCCTGCACAATGTCATCGTGTCCCTTGGCAGCAGCCAGGTGCAGTGCCCCTGCGTTGTTCTCCACACGCACGTTGACCTGGCAGCCAGCTGTAATGAGCTCATGAACTACGCTGGTGTGGCCATTCCAGACAGCGAGATGGAGGGGAGTCCAACCATCCTACAAAAAAGAGGGTTAAGGGAAGGCGGGGGAGGGGCAAGGGAGGAAAGGGGAGGGCGGGGGAGGGGCAGGGGAGAAAAAGGTACACAAAAATGTAACAATGTAAAAATGCAAGGGCAACACATGAAACATGCTGACACAAACACGTCGCTGTTGAGAGTAAAAGCTTTTTGTTTGAACTATTGGCAACCCCATGTCCTCTCACTACAGTCATTCCTCTCACCTTCCTTTGTTGGTCAATGTTGCAACCACTTCGTGTCAGCACACGCACTGCACCGGCATGGCCATTCATGGCAGCTCCATGGATGGGGTTGGCACCCGTCTGTACAGAGACACACAGACGGACACACACACAGGAAGGAGGACACATGACAGTAAGCAATGACAAGCAGGTCTATGTGTGTGCATGTTTGGTATGTGTGTGTGTGTGTGTGTGTGTGTGTGTGTGTGTGTGTGTGTGTGTGTGTGTGTGTGTGTGTGTGTGTGTGTGTGTGTGTGTGTGTGTGTGTGTGTGTGTGTGTGTGTGTGTGTGTGTGTGTGTGTGTGTGTGTGTGTGTGTGTGTGTGTGTGTGTGTGGTATGTGCATGTGTGTGTGTGCATGTGTGTGTACACTTCTTTTATCACTTCAAGTGTGTGTGTGCATGCATGTGTGTGTGGTGGGAGCGGGGCTATGAATACCATTAGCCAAACCTTACCAGGTCCAGTAGGTTAGCCGACAGCTGTGCATTCTGTGGGTCCACATTGAGCAGAGCATGTAGTGCTCCAACATGGCCGTTCCACGATGCCCAATGAATTGGGGTCCATCCATACTGCAGGAGGGATGGGTAGAGGGAGACAAAAGGTCATTTCAACCCACACAAAGGCCCATGAAAGAAACACCTATATTACTGCACAGACTCATGCAGTTTGGGATGCTGAAGTGGGTTTTTACAGAGTGACTGTATGTAGCACAAAAATCAATTGCTCGTTGAAGGCACACTAGACCATAATATCCAATTCTGCTGGCGATGATGAATGAATGTACGTGGCCAAAGTGTTCAATTCAAATTCCTGCTACAACAATCAACTGTTAGAAACACAGTTTGGGAAATACCCCAATGCAAGCAATCCTGGTCAGCACACACATCAATAAACACACTGCAGTAGCAGTACATGATGTGAGCAGAGGAAATGGTTCTACAGTGTACCTATACAGGTGCATGGACCATTGCCTGATTGCGGTGCAAGCGGATAGGTATGTGAAGACACAGCACAAACTGCGCATGTTTTGGTATATAAGGAGGCTGGCTGTTTTAGGAAGTGGCTTTAGACATGTTGGAGTTTAAGGAGGTGCGAACCAATGTGTTGCTACTCCCTGAGACAGGGAGGCTGCTGCTTTGGCAAGCTGGCGGCCTTATACATACAGGAGCCGCCATATATAGATCACTGTCCATACAATCATCCAGTTATCCCCACTTAAAATGTAGGTTATAACTAAATTCACAGTGCCCACACAAACGCCATACCAGAATTTTCTGCACACCCCTCCAGGCATGTAGATGAGGGAAAGAAGACTTCCTGCCCCACTTGAACATGTATATATATATATATATAATCTATACAGGGTGCAGACAGGGTGTGCTACTAGACACAAAGTCCCCTAGGCTATGAATATGATTAAAAACACAGCATTCCAAATGAATCTCATTAAATGCTACAAGCTTGTGGAGCAGAGGACAATGAGTCTGCTATAAATTATACCTTGTCTGGGTCATTAGGCTGCACTTTGCCAGTGTTGAGAAGGTGCTTCACTACATGTTGATGGCCCTGCTTGGCCGCCTTGTGCAAGGCTGTGAGCCCATTCTACAGAGAGATGCGAGTAGGGAGAAGAGGGTGGAAGAGGGAGGGTGGGAGGGAGGGAAAGAGTGAGCATGTGTTTCAGCATAGACTCTCATGAGCTTTGTAGACAATACCTACATTGACACAGCTTTCACTGCTTAATAAGCTTTCCACCATGAGTCAACCTAACTAACAATAGAGTCATACTAGGTATATACAAATCAAGTAACCTGTGGGTGGCTGCTCTTGTTTCATCCGAGCACGAGGTGCATAATGGGTACGCACGTGTTTGACTGGCTAAGTGGTGTACTTGAGTGCATGTATACATCTTACGCATTGTTTGAGTAGGAGTGCTATGGAACCCAGTGGGAGGAGGATGTTGCTATAAGACCCAAGTAGTCGCCTGTCTAGCAGTTGTGGCTGCAAAAGAGCTCGGAGGTACCGTCCCAACCTGGTCCCAATCCCCCCTCCCTTTAGGCTAGATCGCACTTGCTGAAATCCAAAATATATACTGTTCTTGTTCGCCATGCTGTACAGCTTGCAACTTACAAGCTTCTCGAAGTCGGTAAGGAATTTAAGCGTACACGTTATACGAAACTTCTTTGCAGTTACCAGCACTGCCTGTTTGTAGTTCTGATAACTGCAAACTGGTGGCTCAGAAGATATCGAGCGGTCCCCCATCCGTGCAAATCATTCGCTTACCGAATCCTTCGTGATCGCTGCACCATCTGTTAGCAATCTCCGTACTTGATGAAGTTTGCCAAATTCGGCTGCAGTTCGTAGCTTGCTCCCATCCATTACTCCACTGACAACAACTACAGCGGGCGTGAACCGTCATAAAAGTACAACTTTCTCTCGCTGCGCTGGAGATTGGACGCCTATAAATCACGCGATACACTATGAATATCGTTAACACGGTTCACTGCGTTGGCATGCATATTCTGCCTCATTACCTCTGCTTGTGGTGAGTCGGGATTGTGCACTGGCTGGGATCCTGGGAGGCAGGCATGCGTGAAGCAGGGACAGACGTCTGCGACCTCAAGCGTATATACATGTATATATATACACTGCTCAAGCATCCATGTCATCCCCTGCAAGGAAACAGCTGTGCAGGTTGATGATTGAGCAATCTGCTTTCCTTGGAATTCAACATAATGATGGCTGGCTGTTGGCTGTTGGGGGGCCTGGTTGGCTTTAGATAGCCTAAACTGCTTCAGTAGGGAGTCAATACATAAATATGTATTGTCGTGCACAATGTCATAATTATAGCAGATTTTATACTATACCATGTATACTATAACACTATTACACAAGCAATATATTAATCAATAATGTAATAAAATTATTATATTATGTGTTAAAGAGCACAGAGCTGGAAATAAAACTTTGCATACTGAAAGAAGCTAATTGATCCTTTAATTACACCAGTACCTCATGCAGTTATTGCCCGCATGCACTTTTCAATCTGACACACTATATATACATGCACTGTCCATGCTTCATATTATTATAACATCCATTATGCATAAATAATCTTATAATTAATATGAAGCTAAAATAATTATGCCCACATGCATGTAATTTGCATTTGCTTGATCGCTCAATGCGATGCTGCTGTGAGCATATGACATCTGTATAGTATATGGCCCAGCTATTACATCTTCAACAAGACTGCTTGTACACGATCCATAGAGCGGTCTCACTGGTCCGGAGAGTGGTCATCTTGCTATATATAGTAACTGTTATAGTAAATGTACATAGGTAGATTGTGCAATGTATTAATACAAGCGTAATACTTCATTCATGCATATATAAAATACCCACACGGGCATGTACAATACGTATACCCGTTCTGTACAATGCACAGCACATAACATGCACAACTACTGCACCTCCAGGAGGTGTTACAGTGAGGCAAAGTTTTTCATGTCCTTCAGGACTACATGACGGTGTTTCTTCTCGAGCTGTTGCATGAAGTGGAGATGATCTTGAATGGAAAACCCATAGAATGGTTCCTCCTGGTGTATAGGGATAAGTAGGGGAGGAGAGGAGGGGGAGAGTAGGGTGGGAAGGAAAGGGGAGGGGAGAAGGGGTGAGTTGTATGGAGGAGAGGGGAGTGAATGGGAGGGAAGAGAAGGGAAGTGGATGGGAGGGAAGGAGAGGGGAGGGAAGGGAAGGGGAAGGATGAAGGAATGAGAGAGGAAAAGAGCAGTAAGGGGGGTGGGGGTGAAGTGAAGAAAAGTGCCACAATGATATGGAACAGTGACTGGACTCTTAATTGTGTTACTCTGTATTAGTCAGACAATTAGGGTATAGGAACATAGATTGGTCTACCGTGAGGCCTTAGAGCGCGCCTCAGTGTCATTGTGTGACTGACCTTTGTAGGCAGTAGTACTAAACATTGATATTGCATTGATCTTGGCACTCTGGCCTAGTGATTGTATGTTGAAATGTACTGGTTCCTCGACGAAGCCTGTGTCGGTGCGTGGTCGAGCTTGTGGATAGCGAACGGAATGCTACAATGGCATCAATTGCTACATACTGTACCTACTATTAGTCTGGGAGCACAGCAGGTACATACTGTATGTAGTGTCAGCATACGTTAGTGTACATCCACTGCCTCACACTGTGTGCTGACTACAGAAATCTCCCTTTGTGGCCAAGTGGGGACATGTTGAGTTGAGAATTGAACTTCACTAGCTGATCTTGAGAAGTAATGCCATTTTGCATTAATACTCAGGATTGGCTAGTAACGCTCGATTACAGACTCAACAGCGCTGACAACAGTGTGCAGGTAAGTGCCTGTATGTTACACTATAGCTACAACCACCACCGTGTTGCCTCTGTAAGGACGCATGGTGTAAAGTAGTGACAGTCAGGACCACACTCCTGACACCGCCTCTGCAACATGCTGAATGATACTGCTCTGGTACAGTGTGTCAGAGTGCCTTGCTCGCCTTCAGAAACACCAGGAGGTTGTGTTCTTGCACATGTTTCAAGATGTTCTTCTCAAGGTATCTGAACACTGCCACACAAAAGTACACCTGTAAGCACATAGAGAAATATAAGCACAAATTCCTTAGCAAGCCTTCATACCATACAATACAATGCATGTGTGCGTGCGTATGCGTGTGTAGTGTGTCTGTGGGTGGTACGTACGTACATACGTACGTGTGTGTGTGCCTGTGTACACCTGCACAGTTACAGCTGTCCTGGGGATGAAGGGGCTAGGATGTTGACAGCTACAAGTAACACTTGGGTATGCGGAGCATGCAAACGAAATGCTACACATCACGATTCACAGAAATGATCTAATCTCAATGACCCAAGTCAAAGGTTATTGACCCGTTTAAGCATGCATTTACGTATAGCTAACACAAATTTCAATTAAAGTACCTGTCTCTTGCTGCTCATTAACTCATTCTAAGGTCTGCAAAATGCATTTCACCAGTAGAGTAAGGTTATTTAGAGATCTGATATATTTGTTTTGATACACAACATGTACACATTTACGTAAGTCCCACAGACATTTTAGCACAATGCAGTGTCCACCTACAGCTAGTTCTACTGCTACATACCACTGCTATGCTATATGCCCGTACGTCTACCACTACCAACCTGTAGAGACCCCGGCTGAGCAGGGATGTGAGTGTGGGTTGTAACATTTACAAGCTTTTTCGATAATGTTTCAAATGATTCAAAGGCTAAATTCATATTAAAACATACTCGAACACATGGAGAATTACAATTACTACTGAACTTCAAAACGTCTTGCAAACCTCTTCCCGTGCTACAGCAGTATGCATAGACACCTGGCGAAAGCTCCTGGTGATAGTACACAGGTCAGCCTGCTTCCTGTAATTCAGACCTGAAGCCCAGGCTGTATAGTGGTTACTGCTACACAGGTCAGCCTGCTTCCTGTAATTCAGACCTGAAGCCCAGGCTGTATAGTGGTTACTGCTACACAGGTCAGCCTGCTTCCTGTAATTCAGACCTGAAGCCCAGGGTGTATAGTGGTTACTGCTACATAGGTCAGCATGCTTCCTGTAATTCAGACCTGAAGCCCAGGCTGTATAGTGGTTACTGCCTATGTATGGATTGACCTGGAGAACGACTGCACTGTGGGTTCAATTCATGCTCCTGCATAAATGCCAATATTAATTATTACGGTAACGGAAATGTGTTGCTTTAAATAGTACAACGTGAAATGTTTTATTGCACATCAGTATAGTCTGGTGTGCCAGCCCCTTCATCTTCAGAAGGAGTGTCTGGATTCACTTGTACTTACACATTAATTAATCAATATTTTCATGCAATGCATTAATTAATTATTTTAAGGATGTTTGCGTTGTTACTCCACCCACTCAATACGAAAACATGGCAAATGTGAAACCAGACCCTCCATTCAAGGGTTTGGAGGGGCTAGCATGCCGGACTAGCACATCACCTGAGCGATTATACTCCAAATTTTCTACAGAATATGTTCCATCACATCCACCACATATCTGTCCATAAATCACAAGATAATGAGCGGAATGATAAACAGTTTAGAATGATACACAGTGATGAATTCAACAGTTGTTTAGCCAAAATGTCTGCAACTCTGCCCTCCAGGGTAGAACAGCATACAATACCATGGGAACACTATGGTATTCAGCAAGTGACAGATTGCTGTCTCTGTGGGGCTAGCAACAAATGAAGTTTGCACTCTATATAACAGTTCATAGCATAATAGGATTCATAGGTCACATGTTTGTATAGTTCAATTAACACCTAACACAGTTTGTACACTACCCACAGGAAATGTACAATGAATATTGGCACAGCCACATATCCTTGTATGGTTACCAGAGCTGAAAGAAGCAAACACACACATATATACATGTATACGCATGATCTGTTTAAATGTTATGCAGTACACACTCACATTCATGTAAAGCATATAACGTGCAAAGAACATTACTTCTGTGTATGCAAACACAGAGAACAACATAAAATACTCAATCACTTACCAGTACATGCAGACACATGCATGTCACGTGTGCATCCACCACCACCACCACCATCCCCCCCCACACGCAGACATCTTCACATGTACCACACGTGTCTCAGGCAAGCACTGCCCAACAAAGCATTGCACAACTGCCACTTTGTTGGGCGAAAATGCCTGATGATGTTGTTGTTCCCCTCTACCTGGACAAGGCATCACTGACACAGACACCTTGGGTATCGGAGGGGTGGTTTCCACAGGCATACTTACATACATATGTACATATGCATGCACAAATACACACACACACACACACACACATACACACACACACACACACACACACACACACACACACACACACACACACACACACACACACACACACACACACACACACACATGCCATACACACACACACCACACACACCACACACCACACACATACCACACACACACAGCACACACCCCACCACACACACACACACACACACACACACACACACACACACACACACACACACACACACACACACACACACACACACACACACACACACACACACACACAAGCTTGCTTCAAGACATACACACCAACAGTATGTACAAACATTCGGCAAACGTATTACTACTACGGACAGCATAGATCAGTCCACCAAGAGAGGTGTGGCTATACACAGTGGAACCTCTCTACAGTGGACATCATCGGGACCCAGCTAGCTGTCCTGCGCATTAACAGGTGTCCCTAATTCAGAGGTAGATTTGTACACAGCTCTATGTGGTTGGGACTGCAGACAGTGTCCTCATTAGAGAGGTGTCCTTTATTCAGTGTGTTCCACTGTATATCTTCTCAAGCAGTCATTCATGACAGACACCAGGCTGCTCTGCCTCATGGGAGGTAGGTGGAAGGTTGCCACACATAATGGACCAGCATAATACCTTTAGGAATAACTTTGGATGTGAGGCTAACCACAGACTCAAAGTCTGCAACCACGAGGAAGGTCAGGAGCAAGGCAGGCTCCATCATCTGTGCAGCAGGGAAACAAACAACTAGGCCACAAGTGATAACCTGGCATACCCTGACATTCCAGTATCTCCAGTTTGGTTTGCTGGAGAGGTGAAATGTCACCTGTGCACAAGCTGATAAGCACTGCTTGTGGTATCCAGGATGGCAGGAGAGCTGAACTATGAATGGGCTTCAACTTGTTTACAGTTTGAAATTCCTGGTTTTCAGGAAAACAATGCCTACAATTATCAATGAACCTGCTACTGAACTCTATGGAATTTCAGTTGAATGCACAACATACATTGTACCTCAGTACAGGTGTGCTGCTGGTACTGGTGTCGGGTATGCTAATGGATTGATTGATGGAAAGAGTGTATGCCTTTACTTGCACAAAATAGACTCCCTCATCCCATCCATTGCTTGAGGTTTGCACAATACGAATATAAGTATACTTGTTAGGACACAACACAATACGTAGTTATCGAAAAACAGTAGAAACAGCTTGCTGTTTATTAGGACACAATTGTCTCAAATAAAGTATACACGTAACATTAATGTACGTATGTATATATGCATATACGTACTACACTTGTACAAAACACTATGTCTGCAGTGTCTCATAATCTTTACTAATCCATCCTTCACACTTTGCACACACCTTGGGAACAAGCACCTTATACCCTATAATTTGGTAGAGGCTCATTGCTACTGCATAGGTAGGACTGGGCAAATTGTTGAGCAATCACGCAGCAGTGAAAAACAGATAGAATGTAGACATTTCGACCGCGAAGGTCTTCGTCATTGTAACTGATGAAGACCTTTGCGGTCAAAACGTCTACATTCTATCTGTTTTTCACTGCTACGTGATTGCTCAACTATTTGCCCAGTCCTACCTTATACCCTCCCACTCACATCCGGCCATTCATGCTGGTCTATCCCCCACTCCACCCACTCTCCAGCACATCCTCCCCACACCCTCGCCTGGTAGTCCACACCCATCACCACACACTCCCTCCCCACACTCACCTGGTAGTCCACACCCATCACCACACACTCCTTCCCCACACTCATCTGGTAGTCCACACCCATCACCACACACACTCCCTCCCCACACTCACCTGGTAGTCCACACCCATCACCACACACACTCCCTCCCCACTCCCTCGCCTGGTAGTCCACATCCATCAACACACACATCCTCCCCACACCCTTGCCTGGTAGTCCACACCCATCACAACACACACTCCCTCCCCACACTCACCTGGTAGTCCACACCCATCACAACACACAGTGTCAAATACAGCACCACTTGGTCCCAGTCAAGGTAATTCCAGAAACACTGAGTCAACCAATGTTGGCATATCTAACAGATGAGGGAGGAGAGGTGAGGAGGGGTGGTGAGAGCACAAGGGTGAGGGGTGAGGAGGGGTGGTGAGAGCACAAGGGTGAGGGGTGAGGAGGGGTGGTGAGAGCACAAGGGTGAGGGGTGAGGAGGGCTGGTGAGAGCACAAGGGTGAGGGATGAGGAGGGGTGGTGAGAGCACAAGGGTGAGGGGTGAGGAGGGGTGGTGAGAGCACAAGGGTGAGGGATGAGGGGGGGTGGTGAGAGCACAAGGGAGAGAGGTGAGGAGGGGTGGTGAGAGCACAAGGGTGAGGGGTGAGGTGGGGTGGTGAGAGCACAAGGGTGAGAGGTGAGGAGGGGTGGTGAGAGCACAAGGGGGAAAGGTGAGGAGGGGTGGTAAGAGCACAAAGTGGACACAGCGGGAGTCTTCCATTCTATACGAACACTTCATACGCATGTCCTGATTAGTAACAGTCATGTCCCTATTTTCAGAGGAAATGTGATACACATCAGCAGATAACAGAGATGGGGCCACTGGTAGTGCCCTCCTTATAGAGGAGTTTTTATAATGGGGTTTGGCTGTACCATACGGGCAACCTCAGATGTGGTGTGATGATGCAGACGCTGTTACTCAAGCCACCTCCCCTTTGTCCCCAGTCACCTGTGCTGGTGTGTAGCCAGACAGTTTGAATGCGGAGTGAACGTGAGGCACCTCCACTTCCAGCAGCATCTCAATGCAGTGTGCCGACACATAGAGGAGGGGAGACATGCCACTGATAGCAACACTGAGGGGCAGCTGGGCCTGGACAGAGAAGATGCAAGAATAGACAGACAGGCAATGTGATGATCACTGAGCCAGATATTAATACAGACACATATGCAAGCACATGCATACAGCTAAATTACTACTGGTCCAAGCAAAAGTGTGGTATGTGCGTAGAACAATGTGTGGAGTTACCAGTTTCGGGTAACGTAATGTTTTCAAATGCACTGCACCGTACGTACACTACACATACTTAGAGGATGCACAATACGCACCGATTTGTGAATACGTTGTGGCCAAATGAAGCAGGACAGGAGGAGCTGGGAGAAGGACACTGCCAACCTTGTCACTTCACCAGCATGAGCACGTCCCTGAGCCAATAGGAAGAGGGAAGCAACAAACCAATCATATCCGGGGTAGTCTCTCCCTAGGTAACCTGGAGAGAGGGGGGGACAGAAGGAGCCACAGTCAATGTTAGCTAGACTGATGCTATTTGCAGCGGAATGGAGTATCTCTTACCCCATGATCACATCACTTCTACACACACACACACACCCACACACACACACCTGCACTGACTCACCCACACCCACTCACATATGCAACCACCCACCCACCCACACACACTCACCCAGCTCCCACTGGGCCCGCTGGTGTTGTTGTGCCACCAGCATCCTCCCGATCTTCCACTGTAGCTCCTCCAATGCCCTCTCCTCTACCTCCCTTGCCTCCATCTTCAAGGCCCCAACCCGTTCCCCATACCGCACTGCCAGAGCAGAGCCCAACTGCAGTGGGCCGTCCTTGGGGAGGGTGAGCATTCTGCTGTCACGGGTCAGAGAGATCTGAGGGAGGGACCTGTTGGCTGGGATGACCAAGGCAACTGTGGCACACGACTGCATCAGGCCAAAGAGAACTGCAGAATAGGGAGGAATGGTGGGAGCTCTACGCACTGAAGGGGTAGTCTCATCCCCAGGCCATTGGTGATAATTAGCGTGGGTGGGCCTGGAAACAAGGTACGTATGAAGGTGCACTTTGTGCATGTACGTACGTATGTACTGTAAGCATGCACATGTGTACAGGGTGAAAATGTGTGCGAATTGGTGCACGTCTGTATATGCATGTGTGCGGACATACGTATCAGTGTGTGTGTGTGTGTGTGTGTGTGTGTGTGTGTGTGTGTGTGTGTGTGTGTGTGTGTGTGTGTGTGTGTGTGTGTGTGTGTGTGTGTGTGTGTGTGTGTGTGTGTGTGTGTGTATGTACGTGTGGATCCCATATAATATTCACCTTTTGATGGCACTCTTCTCCCAGTAGCAAAGACCTGAACCAGGAGACCACGGCACTTGTCCATCCATTTGGTAGCTTCTGCCACGGTGGAGGGGAGAGGGAGACTCAGAAAGCTCTGGAGTGACTTGTCTGCAGGAGAGCATGGGATCATTGGTAGACAGTAACAGTATGTACAGTACGTACGTACATGCCTGGAGTAAACTAGTACACCCATTCATCCACCTCCCTCATGTTTCCCATACACACCTCCCCCCTCATATCTCCCCACATCTCCCCATACCTCCTCACACACCGCATCGCACCACACCATATGCACGCCACACACCACCATGCACACACCCATGCCACATCACACCCCACCCCACACACCGTTGGTGGCAGACTTCGTTGGTTGTTCTTGCCTTCCTTTGCAGTACTCCCTTGGAACAGGATACTTTGAAAACAGTGGCCAATCAAAGGGGTCCTACAAAACAGGCAGTCAAGATGAACGCACAAACCAGGCAAACAAACAACACAGACCTCCTACTAAAGTTGAAAAGGTCATCATTGCTAAGTGGGCATACGCAAATACATAAAATACACTCACCTCATGTACGTACGTACGTAACTGACGTATACACCCACCATAAGGTGTGTAAGTATATGCGCACACATTGATGAGATACAGAGAAATTTCTCTTAAATATCCTCTTTCCTTTCTGAAGTACATACACAAGTGCATCACATGAGTTGCTGCTTATGAAGACCTGCCCCTCAGGAAACAGTGCCAAGAACTGTGTTGCTACTCACAGCAGGTGCTGTGTCAGTGTTAGTGCACTAAACCAGAGGGTGTGGTGGACGCATAGTGGGCCTACTCACTGTTAGAGTATGAGGAGGTAGAACCCTCTCGTTAGGTCCTCCAGGGCAGTTGGTGGCAACCAGGATCCAGTTTCTCTCAACAGATGGTGCATCAATAATGTAATTCCTATGGCAGTGTATACGTGGAACATAATATTTTGCAGATCAGCAAGCTATAATAATTTATAAATGCAATATGCTGCTGAGCATCTAAATTTAGTTGGGCGACACTTTCATGGCTGGCTGCTAATCTACAGTACAAATAATGTGAACATTAAAGCTCCTGAAATCACAGCACATAAGACTTCCCACACGGCTCCCATGTGCGTGCTCATCAGCAGTCTTCAAGTTGGGATACAATGCACCGTAACTTGCGAGTGTATTCAAAATTTTGCACTTGTCATTCATTCATATATGTACTTCCTTACAAGCTGATCTGTGGTGTATGTAACTCTGTTCCTCACCCGTTGGGCAGTTGGGAGGCTGCTTGGAGAGAAAGGAGGATGGAGGTGATGCGGTACTCTGACTCCAGGAGGAGGAAGGTGTCCAGAGATGTTACCAGAACACCAAGGATCCTTGAGAATGTAAGTGAGGGAAGGGCAGGGGAAGGGGAAGGGGGAGGAGGCGAGACAAGGGAGGGCAGGGGAGGTGAAGTGGGAAAGAGACAAGTGGGGAGAGAAGAAGAGTAAAGATGAGAGAGGGGTCAGAGGAGAGAGGAGAAGAGGGGAGGAGAGGATAGGAAGGGCTGGAGGAGAAGTGGCTATGGCTAGACATCTATTGCACGTATGTCTGATGGAAAGAGGGCCATTTGAGCACAGTTTAGAGGGCACGATATGGCACTAATACCTAAAGCATTAGTCATGATGCACTCACACTGTACGTACGTACAACGGCCTCTATCACATTCAACACACACACAGGCACAGGCACGCACACACACACACACACCTCAGTCCACACAAGTGTGCATCGTCAGGGTTCACGAGTCCCCTCCCCCTCTCCTCCCCCTCCCAGAGAACCGTCTTATTCAGTAGTCCTAGCACAGTGTTTGTGGAGTCATGCTGAGGTGCACAATTGAGGGCTTCGTACACCGCAGGGAAAGCTGAGAGGACGTTGAGTAAGTTGACAAGGGCCTAAGAAAGGGAGGGACAGTGAGTAAGTGAAGTGAGGGTGAGAGTAAGGGTGAGGTGAGGGTGAGGGTGGGCATGAAGTAAAGGTGAGGTGATGAAGTGAAGGTGAGGTCGGTGTGAATGTGAAGTGAGGTGAGGTGATGGAAAGCATAAAATGAGGTGAGGGTGAACATGAGGTGAGGTGAGGTAAGGGTGAGCATGAAGTGAAGGTAAGGTGAGGCGAGGATGAGCACGAGGAAAAATGAGGTAAGGTGAGGGTGAGGGTAAACATGAAGTGAGGTGAAGGTGAGGGTGAACATGAGGTGAGGTGGGGGTGAACACGAGGTGAGGTGAAGATGAGGGTGAACATGAGGTGAGGTGGGGGTGAACATGAGGTGAGGTGAAGATGAGGGTGAACATGAGGTGAGGTGGGGGTGAACATGAGGGAAAATGAGGTGAGGTGGGGGTGAGGTGATATGACATGAGGCGAGGTGATTGTTAGAAGTGACGAGTGAGCATACGTTTGAGAACAGGCTGGTATACGTACGTACGTACCTTGTGTGCCACCCTGTCAGTTGGATCCAGGGGACCAGTTGTTGCTGACACCAGGCGCTCGTCATCATCACCATCCAGCACATCCCACAGAGTCTCAACAAACATGGACACAAATCCTGACAGGATGATGACAGAACAGTGTACCATACGTATGTACCACAGGAAGCACTGACACTATTGCACATATGTACATACGTACATATGTATCTACGTACCTACACATGGTGGGCATACGATACACACACTGTGGAAGATATGACTGAGATACAAGAGGTGTTCCTCAGTGTGTGCATGCACTTTCTGGCTGCATCTAGCTAACCATTATACAGCCCCCCCCCCCACACACATACACACACACACACACACACACACACACACACACACACACACACACACACACACACACACACACACACACACACACACACACACACACACACAGCACACACAATACACCATCATGCATGCTACATACAATACACATACGCTACACACACCTGAATCCAGGAGTGCCTTCATCCCAGAGGCTGTAGAGGCGACTTGCGTCACCATGCATCCATAGCCAAACTTCTGGCACTTTGACACCTGTGACTTCATTTTGTACCTCTCCAGCATGTAAACAACACACTGGAGAAGGACATCCGTCTGGTGGAGCAGGAGAAGGCCCTGGGTAGGGCAGGAGAAGGGAGGGGAAGGGCAGGAGAAGGGAGGGGAAGGGCAGGAGAAGGGAGGGGAAGGGGAGGGGAGGGGAGGGGAGGGAAGAGGTAGAGAACGAGGAAGATGTATCACACACACACGCACGCACGCATGCACACACACACACACACACACACTTGTGGAGTTGCTGCAAAATTCAGCATATTGTCCAAGACAGCATCTTCGCTCAAATGGCTACCACTGGACTAGGAAACAGACAAGTGAGAAGTGCATACAGATAGAGTGCAACACATCAAGTCTTCATGAGAATACATACACATACCCAAAAGGTAGTATTCGCTTGTTACTCTGTGTCATCTTTGTCACTGCAGCTGCAATACGTACGTATGTCTACTTCGTCATTGCAGCTGCAGTGATTCTGTGCAATGTCACCTTTGTCACTGCAGCCTCAATGTGTCTGTGTAATGTGTCACCTTTGTCATTGCAGCAGCAATGTGTCTGTGCAGTGTGTACTCCTTAAGCACCAGGAGGCCATCGCATGTGTTGTAGCATTGGCGGCAGACTAATATGAAGGCTTCAGCCACTTCAGGGGGGATTGACGAGGAGAGGGAACACTTCAAGGCACACACAGTGAAGTTGGCAATGGTGTGGGCTGGTGCAGAGCTGAAGAGTGGGGAGAGGATGAAGAGGGATGCAGTAATGAGGAGGCGGGTGGTGAGATGGTGACAGTGGGTGAGAGGTGACAGGGAAAGAGGGGCAATGTCAGATATGTAACAAGAGATGGATAACAGATGACGGTGGTGGTGGTGGAAGTAAGAGGATGAGGATTGAGGGATGGGTTACTATAGGGACGTGAGCTGAAGGAGGTGTGAGAGGAGAGGGGACAAGGAGTACCTATCCCTGACGTCTAACATACACACACTCACTAATTGACATCAGCAATTTTTCCCTTGGGTCCGTACAACAGAAAGTGGCGACCATGTTCTTGTGATGCAATCACAGCCAAGATTTCTGCCACAAATTGAAGTGTGTCAGCGCTGGGTTTCCATGCAGGCTACCAAAAACAAACGAGAAAAACATGGTGACGAAGGAGGGGGTGGGGTGGGGAACAAGCTGTACATACGTAGCCTTAAGAAACAAGCAGACTTCTGCGTATCGTACCATTGTTCTGTTGAGGTAGGCTTTCAATGGCTGTAACAGAGCATCGACAACCTGCTCCTAGTGAGGGAGAAGGATGGGAACACCTGTCAACAACCATCGTACTTGCATACAAGATAAAGTACCTACGCGTCCCCACACCCTTCGACCACATGCACGTACTTGTACACATACGTACGTATGTACGTAGGTCACAAAGCACACTTACAGTAATACACACCTATGTACCTATGTACATACAGTATGTGGGTATGTACATATACTGTACGAATAGATATGATATGTACACCCACGCACTCACACTACTCACCACACACACAAGCTCTTCACAGCAACGTGAGGACAAGGCAATCTCGTAGAAGAGGTTCATAACCAAAGTAGCTGGACAGAATTCCTGAGTGTGTGGCTGCGCGGCGAAGTGTGATGTGAAAATCAGGTGAATCAGGCTGCCTAGTAATTGTGAGGGAGTCACAGGGGCTGTGGATAAGTGGAAGGAGAGAAGGAGGAAGATGATAGAAGAGCACTACCAACACAGTTCTTACATACTGCCATGTTAAAATGTGGATCTTTTCTGCCAAATATACTCTTGAATAAAAGACACCTCTCATTATGAAGTCACTGCCTGCAGCTCCAAACACACACACCTGTGTACAAATCTACCTCTGACTTAGGCACACCTCTCTATACAGAACAGACAGCTGGATCCCAGTGGTCCACTATAGACGTTCCACACCATACGTACGTATGTATGCCTAACATTGTGTAAGATCAGACTGTCACTAGGTTTATTGTTACATATGCCAGACACTCTTGTGCATACACCACATCAAATGTGTGTATGCTCCTACAGTTTCTGCATGCAAACATCTTGTACATCACATTACCTTTAGCAGAGTCAACTGACACTGGGAATAACTTCCTGCCATCCGTGAAGAGTAAAACCCTTTCAATGACAGACAGAGCATGAACAAAGAATGCACACGTGATCTCTTCTTCTGAATAATGCGTGGTCTGTGCGTTGGTGCGGTGTGGTTCTTGACTGGGGCAGGAGGCAAGAAAACCTTCAAATGCAAGAACAGCTCTCACACAGTCTTCCAGCTGATGGGAGGGAGGGAGAGAGGAAAGAGGCGAGAATGAAGGGGAGAGGAAGGAGGATGGAAAGGGGAAACATATACGTTGTGTGTGGAGGGGGGCAGGCATTGTGTAATGCATTCTGTCTGCAGTAGTTTGAAAAAGTGACGTGTGCCCATGACAAATGGATAAGGTAATTTGCTGTAAGTGACTGTATCACTAGCAAATTCTGCTTTACTGACCACAAACACTGCATGCATAATTATATATTTCCATACGTACTTACGTATGTACCTTGCAAGCATAAGGAGTAACTGTACCTGTATTGTACGTACTTACTATACTGTATGTGTATTGCATGTGTTGTATACGTACTCGTATTTTGTGTGTTGCAGAAGGGTTTGTGAGAAGGTGACATGTGCAGCACAATATTGCATTTTACCTGACAGTATCCTGCTTACCATTTTTGGATGGTTCTTCAGTTGCTTCAACACCACCTTACGGCTATACTGCCCGTGCTGAGCGGGAGAGGACAGATGGACAGACAAACATACGTATGTACGTATGTACAGACAGACAAAGGTACGCTGGTGGATATTATGACTCTCTGTCCGATGCCACATACTGTATGTACATACATACGTACGTACGTACATCACTGCAGATGCATCCTCAACAACATGATCTCAACACTTCTGTTTAATGTTCGTAAAACAGTGGAGCCTGTCTAGTGGACGCCTCCACAATGCTACAACTTCAAATTATCCTGACGACTAATTCCCCCATCGTAATGGCCATTAAGAGATTTCATTACATACAAATGCAGATGCAAGGACTGTGTTATATACGAATACATACGTACAAAATAATATCGGTCTTATTCATCAAAGTTTCACCAATCAACAGCCACATACCTACCTGTTCCAAGACGCAATCGAATGTGACAATTCAGGGATAACTAAGGCTTCACATTTACACAACTTAAACACACGTGCTTGTACGTATCAAACATAAACCAGCAGTTATCCTCAATTTTCAACCAAGTGCTGTTCACAACATACGTATGTACATACCATCCACTTTCTGAACCAAACAGCTTGTGGGTCAAGGAGTGAGATGAAATGAATTGGTGTGACCACGGGTGTGAGGGAGGAGGGAGAAGACGGGAAGGGGAGGCTAAGCAATGAGAGGGACTGAGACACCAACTGCTCCACAATCCTACACATGTGGACAATCAGTAATGGAATTCATTGGTCATGTGATATGTACTGTACAGTGTGCAGCACTTGCACCAAATTCTCACCAACATGCTATGTATACATACAAACAGGCACCGTTCATGTTTCCTGCACATTCACACACACACACATGCATACACCACATACTGCATGTAAGTGCACACACGCACACACACACACACACACACACACACGCACACCCACACAATCGTATATGTACGTCACCAGTACCCACACACCTGAGACTGTATCGAATCCAGTAATTCGGGACTTCCACCATAAACATGTTAATGAGACGAAACTGCAAACATACAAGCAATTTAAGACTCATCCATCTCTACTGCTTACTGTCCCAACAATGTACAGATGTGTACAACAGTACAAGACTACGTACGTATGTACACACGTACGTACGTGCCTCTGAAATAAGTACAGCTCTCTAATGGCACTACCTACCATCCCAACTAAAAAAGAACATGTACTAGGTTACAGTACAGTACCTATGGATCTAGGAAGTTGTAGGAGTGTCCTACAGATTGGTAGAGTAGAGTAGAAAGGCTCTATTTCACCCTATTTAATACTCACCCTTTTCATTATAGCAGCACACTCCTCATCTTGGAGGTCTATGCCTGTTACCATGGCAACAGGGAAGGCATCACATGACTGGTAATAGGCAGACATGTGCTCAACTATTTATGCATAGAGAGAGAAAAAGGGAAGAGATACAAGTTATGAGCCCAGGGCTTACAGTGGGCTTTGATAGAGGCCCAGAGCTTCTAGCACAATAAGAAGCACAGATACCTACCCAGAATGCTGAATCCTTCCTTGGCGGTTTGCATTGTTGCTGTTGACAACATTCTAGCAACAAACTTCAATGCCAGAATCTGCAACCCATAACACAATAATATGTGCATGATATGGGACAATGTGGTGCAGATAATGCCCATTATAAACTTATAATTGTATGCAGCACACAGACAGACACTCATCTCATACCAGACAAACCCAAATGGACATTGAACATACGCACGCACGCACGCACGCACGCACACACGCACGCACGCACGCACGCACACAGTATCTACTGCTAGTTCTCCACAGCAACATGCAACTCACTGAGATGTCCACTCTTGGTTCTGCCAGTGCTGCAGTCAGTGCCCTACTCATGACTGGCCAGTCCTCACTGTTCAGAGTGTCACCAGTGGGGAATTGAAGGAGATGGTGAAGGCTCTCTAGACGAGTCTGCATGAGGAGAGAGACAGAGGGGGAGTGGAGGAGGAAGGGGGAGGATGAGGGACAGGTGGAGAGTGGAGAAGGAAGGGGGACAGGTGGGGAGTGGAGAAGGAAGGGGGACAAGTGGAGAGTGGAGAAGGAAGGGGGACAGGTGGAGAGTGGAGAAGGAAGGGGGACAGGTGGGGAGTGGAGAAGGAAGGGGGACAGGTGGAGAGTGGAGAAAGAAGGGGGACAGGTGGGGAGTGGAGAAGGAAGGGGGACAGGTGGAGAGTGGAGAAGGAAGGGGGACAGGTGGAGAGTGGAGAAGGATGGGGGACAAGTGGAGAGTGGAGAAGGAAGGGGGACAGGTGGAGAGTGGAGAAGGAAGGGGGACAGGTGGAGAGTGGAGAAAGAAGGGGGACAGGTGGAGAGTGGAGAAGGAAGGGGGACAAGCGAGAAGAAGGAAGAAAGAGTGGTGAGGAGTGGACGAGGAAGGGGACAAGTAGGGAGGGAGAAGGAACATGTGTCTCAGGCAAGCACTGCCCAACAAAGCATTGTACAACTGCCACTTTGTTGGGCGAAAATGCCAGACAATGTTGCTGTTCCCCTCTACCTGAACAAGGCATCACTGACACAGACACCTTGGGTATCAGAGGGGTGGTTTTCACAGGCATACGTACATACATATGTACATATGCATGCACAAATACACACACAAACACACACACACACACACACACACACACACACACACACACACACACACACACACACACACACACACACACACACACACACACACACACACACACACACACACACACACACACACACACACACACACACACACACACACCTGCTGGTCATCTGATTGTGCAATTCCTCTCACTATGGCTGAAAACTGCTGAGGTGACATGAACCACAACCCAGTTTGATTAAAGTCGCCCGACAACCCAGATGCTAAACTGTTATCTAAGCTCAGGAAGTGAGTGCCGGAGGAAGAAACAGTTGAGGAGAGGGTGGAGTCTCCTTGGGGTGTCTGGTGGGAGGGGCCATCATCTGGAACAGCTTGATTTAGGAGCTATAGAAAAAGAACAGATGATACAATGAACAGGCTGACTTTGTTCTTAAACGCTAGCCGCAACAAACAAGTTTTATGGACAATTTGGCACTTTCATTAATGACAGGTACAAGCACTACTGTATAAATACAGTACAGTAGTGCTTGTACCTGTACCTGGCTGTACCTACAAGTACAGCCAGGTAGTGAGAGGTCAGGTCAGAAACAGTGAAGTGCAGTTAGAGGACAAAATTAATTTATAGAAGATGAAATGAAACATAAATAATAATAATAATAGGAGTAAAATAAAAAGCCAATACCAGTTGATACCTCAGAGTCTGGAGTGAAATCCTGGGTCCCAACATGGGAAGACCATCAGGTTACAGAGAAGGCCAGATGTTCATTCCCAATGGCACACATCCAACGGGGTCTCGGCAAGTTACAGTACACGGATTAGAGATATCTTTTTATTTTATAAACGTCAGAGTATGCTGTAAGCCCCAGGATTATGCTAGTATTGAGGAACACAAGGACTGACCTAACTAACCTCAATTTGCCCCACATGACCTCTCGCCACCTGTCTACAATCGCATTTATACAGTAGTACAGACGAAGCCAAACTGTCTACAAAAGAGCTACATTCACAGCCTGTTAATGGCAGCTACTGTACTGTACTGTATGTGCATAAATACTGTTTACAAGCAGCACCAACATCAGTCACTCCCTAGCCACTCAAAACGTTGCAGGAATGCAGCAAACAATATGGAAACTGATATAGTACAATGTATTGTGAGCTGAACAGTACACACCACTGTGTCCATGGCAACACACCATTGTGTCCATGGCAGCCTTGACATCACTCAGAACTGATTCAACCAGCTCTGTGTAACTGAAAGGAACGAGACAGCAACTTAAGGCGGTAATTATATCCCCCCATGTGGCCTGCCAGTGGCCTGTGAAAAGGTCTGTGAAAGTATGTAAATGCACAGTTACATGCAGAAGTGTCCCACCATCAGCAGACATGCATACACTTGCACATATACACATGCGTACATGCACCTACAAATGTACACACACATCCCTGCACACACATGGACACACACATATACACTTTTTTGTTTTTTGGACACTGCAAAAACCATCACATACAGCACAATAATACATACAGTATAAGGGAAAGCAAAGCTACAAGCTATATGTAGTACTTGAAGTTAGATTCAACACATATACATGCATTTACACATGTATACACACCTGCACACACCAGCACACACATGCACACATGTACATACACATGCATATGCACCTGCACACATCTGCACACATGTACACATCTGCATACACATGTACACATCTGCATACACATGAACACATGTACAGTGTTTGTACACATGTATACAGTTTTTCTGTGATAGCTCGGAGAACTGCTGTGCTAGGCAAGAGTCATTTTAGTCTGGCTAGCTAGACCGTTCCAGTAAGTGCTCGCTCCATTATGGGGTGGAACGCTCCTCTCTTTCTCGCCGCTGGGCATTTAATGGGACGGTTTAG
Source organism: Aplysina aerophoba (assembly GCA_949841015.1). Taxonomy (NCBI): domain Eukaryota; kingdom Metazoa; phylum Porifera; class Demospongiae; order Verongiida; family Aplysinidae; genus Aplysina; species Aplysina aerophoba. Next base: position 4,097,354 of record OX465036.1, on the reverse strand, counting down.
TGAGCGAGACTAGAGGCTTTAAGGCCTATAGAAGTGTTTGATGCCCTTCAAGTGCGCTAGTGACTAACCAACATTTACATTTCTTGATTCATAAAGCAGATCGCATGAATTGCCAGTCATTAACTGATACATGTGCAGAAGGTAAGGAATATTCACAGACTTACCCAAAGCACAATTGTCAGGGAGCATACACCCGCATTAACACTTTAACACCCCCACTCACAGCTATATACACCCACACCCACATTTCACTAACAGCAAAGCCAACCCATAACATCCACTCACACTCACACCCATGCACACATCAATACCAACACTCACACTGGCGATGCCATAACTTCCTCCATAATCAAAGGAACCACATCATGGCCGTCTCCTTCCAGAACAACAGACTGCAGCTTTGCTTCCACCAGTAAAGTGATGGCTACATCAATGCGCTTGCGCAAGAGACGCACAAGGCTGTAACTGGAGGCATAAAGCAGGCACACCAACAAATGCACACAGCTGTCTACATACGCGATTCAAAATGGGCAAGTAGTGAAACAAAGCAGGGGGCGACAATGTAAGGGCCCCCGGTTACGTAATCTTCTGTAGGTGAGGATGGCTGATACAATATCGCCAGACAACAGCCTGATTTAAATGTCTATCCGTAGTGAACTACAGCTGTACTCTGACCGAACCTGTTGAAATCTGGATCGTTAGTTTCCAAATTGGCCAGTACATTTTCTAGCGATTCCTTATCAGACCCTTCGACTTTGGAGCGGACTCGGTGTAGAATCTGGTGGATGGCGCGGATGAAGATCAGGTTCACGTCATCCCGACTCATGCTCTTGTTAAGAGAGCAGGGGTACACGCAGGAAAGATGCCGCCATTTTTAATGGAGTCACGTGATATTCTACCACGCCCTTGGTGTATCCGCCCCCGTATGATCCGCCTACACTTGGCCCGCCCCTAGCAACAAGACAAGCGGTTCCTCAAATCCCTCTTCTTTGCAAGCGGACTTGGCATACGGGCAGCTAAATTGACACAGAGCCCCCCACTGACCTTCTTTGCTTTAAGGTAAGTAATACTCCATTAAAACTCTCTCACTGAGCTTTATTACCGTGTAAGTTATGTAGCTATACACTTACATGTAATGCACAGCATTGACCCCCAGGGGGATGCCACTCTCTGCCCTCCAGCTTTTGCATCAGGTCTACTTTTTGAACAATCACTTTCACACTGACTGTGCAAATGGTACTGTGCACTTCTGTTGGTTAGCTGCTTAGTCCTTGTGCATGTGGTGACATGCACTCGTTGCGCACTATAGTTGTTCAGACAAGCCTCTTATTGGTGGTTGTGCTATTTATACTACGTGGACCTGACTGGATGTGGCCTAATACTTCACTATACGCATGCTGTGTGTGCATGATGAAACGTATGACTGAGTATGTTCTTTTGCTCACACAGGAGAAACTAACAGCCAAACATGAGTTTGGGGGGCAGCATGAAAAAGGTGGATGGTACTTGGAAGAAATTCCAGGAGCGTACTTTCACCAACTGGATCAATGACAAGCTAAGGGGACAGAAGATGGTACCAGATCACCCCGTAGTTGACTTAGCAAAGGACTTCAAGGACGGTATCCGTCTCATTGAGCTGTTGGAAGTTTTGGCAAAGCCTCAGAAGCTCGGACGATATAACAGGAATCCTCGAATGAAGGCACACTCACTGGAAAACTTGAACATGGCACTGACGTTCATCAAGAATCAGAAGATCAAGCTAGTCAATATCAGTGAGTGCTGTTTATGGCATTATTCCTAATCTGCATCCATCATGTATGATTATAGGGAATTCATATTTCAGTGCATTTATTGTATAATTAATTGTACGCAGTAGTATCAAAACAGGCCAAGTTGTCTATGTACGTACATGTAGTTCATTTATGTGGCGTGTATTGTACACATTGAATCAATGTCAGTATACCTCTATTGCATGAGCGAGCTGCTTTACTGTGGATTGGCAAACTTTCTTTTGTGCTTGAAGCTGAGAGTATAAGAGCATTTTTATTTAAATTGCCATCAGAGTGTTGAGGGGACAACAATACAAAAGAGCCAGAAACAGCGCCACAGACTGCTATTACTCTTGAAATGTCAAATGCAGCTGCACTGTTCAAAATCCCCACAAAGCTCTGTGTTTGTGTCCAGGGGTGGGTTGTACACTGCTTCTGTGTTACAGTATTGACCACTGTATATTTGTATGCTTCATCATACCAGAAGCCAAATAATATCATGCCAGATGATTTGTATGCAACCCAACACCACCGAGTTATATCTATATATATACTTTTGTGATGATGCCCTATCTCTTTGGCATCATCACAAAAAGTATACAAGCCTAATTTTTTAATGAAATTGTGAGATGTTAACCGCAAAATCTTTGATTTTGAATGAAATTGCAACTTTTCTACCGCGAAATGTTTCCTCTATACGGCATTTCTCAAATCATTGCACAATACACGGTTGTTTTCTTTTTCTAGTGTCATTCTATGATGTTCTGTAATAAGGACATTTTATGTTTATACTTAGTTATACGTATTTACCTCTGTGTTTACCCAGAATGTAAGTAATGCTAGTTTACCTTAAATTATCACTCTGGTAGTACTGTAATATATATTTGACAAAGTGGTCCACTCCTATCAAAATGTCTCTTTTATAACGCTATAGGTGCTGAGGATATTTACGATGGGAATCTCAAGTTGATACTTGGTCTCGTGTGGACCTTGATCTGCCACTATCAGCTCAGGAGTACTGGTAAGGGTGTTGCCGTCAAGACAGCCATGTTGATGTGCATAGGAGCAGAAATCAAAGACTGCAAGGTAACCAACTTCAACAAAGATTGGAATGATGGAAGGGCTCTCTGCGGGCTTGTTGAAGGTATTAAACCAGGCCTCTGCCCTAACCACAAGCAGCTGGATCCGAAGAATGGCCTCAATAACTGCCGATTAGGAATGGACCTAGCAGAGATGCACTTTGGAGTCCCGCAGATTCTTGCCCCTGAAGACCTCAACAATCCAGCCATTGATGAGCTCTCTGTGATGACCTACCTCTCCTACTTTATGCCATCCATTAGCAGAAAGACACTGGAGTGGGTGCAGCAGGTTCTGCCAGAGCGCAGCATCACAAACCTGACTAGGGATTGGAACAGCGGAGTCACCTTTGGGTTTCTACTGGACAGGCTGTTTGAAATCTGCCCCGAGAGTGCAAGTATGGATGCAAGTGAAAAGGCTAGCAATATGGAGAAGATCCTAGACCTCATGAAAAGCTGCTTGGGTTGTACACTCCCTCACAGTGTGAAGATCTTGACTGACCCCGAAATAGATGAGTTATCTATGTGCTCCGTACTTGCACAACTGAAGATAGCTCGTCTGAAAGGTGGGGCTGGGGTGTTCACCCTGCAGCTCTCTGGAGGAAGCGCAGAGATGGGTGAAGAGGTCATGCCCACAGTTGGGTTAGCTGAGGAGCTAACACCTGAGCTTCTAAAGCAGTTTGTCCTTTTTGGACAAATTGGTGGGAAGGGTGAAAGAGTTGCCTTTGAATTACTGGAGAAGTCAGCCACACAGCTACAGTATTCAGCTGTACCACCTCGTGCAGGCCCATTTCATGTTTTTGCACAATATAAGGGTATTAATGTCCAAGGCAGCCCAGCAGTGGTCCTAGTCAATCCACCCATTAATGAGAGGGTTTTCCTTGTGGACTTACCTGATCATCCAACAGTGAATATCAGGGAGCAGTTTTCTTTCCGTATCAAGTCCGAAGTTCCTCTGAAATCTGCCGATCTTTCAGTTGAGGCCAAAGGGACCGCACCTGATTCTGACTGCACAGGCGAAGTTGTTGCTGTTGACAACAACACATTTGAGGCTCATTTCACCCCAATGAAAGGCGGCAAATACAAAGTTACTGCGAAGTTAGGAGAGAACAGCATTCGTGGCGTTCCCTTCAATGTCCAAGCCATTTACCCTGCAAAATTGGTCAGCATTGGAGACATTCCTAAGAATGTAATTGTTATCGAAGAGCCGTTTGTCTTTCCAATCACTTCCATGGTTGAACTAGATGAAGAGGATCTAAGAGTCACAGTGAAGAGTCCCACAAAGCAGCTCAATGGAGAAGTGTCAAAGATTAGTGGCACCTCTTTCACTGGTTGCTTCACTCCACGTAGTGCTGGCATTCATAAGGTAGAGATCTGTTTGGGCAATACTCCTGTTACTGGCTCCCCCTTTGAGATTGATGTGATCGACCCAGCTCTGAAAGCATTTGTGCAAGATCTGCCGAAGGACTCAGCTGTGTTAGTGAAGCAGGCTTTTTGCTTTACAGTAAAGGCTGGAGTTGAAGTAAAGACCTCAGACCTCGCAGCATTTGCCACTGATTCCAAAGGAGAGAAAGTGATGGGCGAAATTGTGACCGAAGAAGGTGTTGTTGATGCATGCTCCGTGCGTCTACTTGTGGAAGACATTGGGAGGTACACCGTCAATGTCACAAACAAGGGTTCGGCAATTGTTGGTGCACCTTTTGATGTCGATGCTGTTGATCCATCACTTTGTAGCATCATTGGAGAACTACCCACTGTGATTCATGCTGGGGAGCCAGTAAGCTTTAATGTGCAGCTCGGAGAGGGCAATTCAGGACATTCACTAAAGGCATGGGAAGAATCCATGGGACAGGTGTCTGTTGTTTCTGTTGACACAAAGCAGAATACAGATGGCACATACACCATCACGCTAATGTCCACAGGCATTGGGTCCTCCCTAGTTCACATCACTTTGGCCGGGGAGGCTATTGCTCAGTGTCCATTCAAAGTACACACAGTGGACGCTAGCCATGTTTCTATTGATGATGACGACCTCGATTTTCTAAGCCGGGGAATCGTTGTCGACGAGCCCATTTCTTTCAAGATTTACACTCAGGGTGCAGGGAACATTAAGCCAGAAGTGTACTTCACCAACCCAAATGGACAAGACAGGTACGCGCGCTTGACTGAGATCAAGGACACTGTTTTTCGAGTGGACGCACAGGAATTCAATGAAGAAGGCTACTACAAGATGCACATAAAGTATGGCAAAAAATCTGTCGGCAAGTCACCCTGGACCATGACAGTAAGCCCAAGACAGCAGGTCCACTGCCATGTCACAGGAAAGGGAATCAAAACAGCCATTGCAGGACAAGCCTCCAAATTCAAAATATTTTCAACTGAAGAGAATGCCTTGGAGCAGGGCATGCTTCAGGTTGAGATATTGTCAGCAGTGGGCGGGTACAAGGCCAGTGTGAACATTGAAGACAACCACGACAAATCCTACACTGTAACGTACACGTGCCAGCGAGCAGGGACTTACCTTGTGAAGGTTAACTTCTTTGGAATGCCTGCACCAGGGTCACCCTTCAGGGTAGATGTACTGGAGGGTGCTCTTGCCTCAAAGTGCAGAGCTTACGGAGCTACGCTTGAGCCTGGCACGGTTATCATGTCTGGAACCCCACAGGAGTTTTACGTGGATGCCACAGAAGCTGGAAATGGTCACCTGGTTGTGGTGATACGTGGACACAAGGAGGATCCTAAAGTGTTCATTGCAGACAACAAGGATGGAATCTACACAATCAAGTTTGAAGTGATGGGTCACGGGAGATATTATGCCAATGTCTGGTGGGGTGACAAGCATGTTCCCGGCAGCCCCTTCCCTCTCAATGTCTATCGTCATCCCAACCCTGGCTTGGTGAAAGTCACTGGCCCAGGTGTGGGCCGCTCACTTAACATCAAAGTTCCAGCCGAAATCTTCATCGATACAACTGATGCCGGTGTGGGCACTCTGAACATTCGTGTGAGAGGCATCAAAGACACATTTCACGTGAGCGCAAAGCCCGTCTCTGACACTGACACACGGAAGCTCGTGGCTACTTACAACCCAACTGAGCCTGGAGAGTACAACATTTCCGTTAAGCTGCAGGGCACCCATGTGCTTGGGTCTCCTTTCACTGTGGAGGTGTTTGATCCGGATGATGATGATGGGATGGTGGGAGATGAAGATTCAGATCCTGAGCCCCACAGTTATTCTTCTTCCAGTGGTGAATCTGATCATGAAATGAATGAGAGACGTGCATCAGCCAAGAGTACACCACAGAAGAGTTCGAGACGAGCTAAGACACACCCTCGCTCACGCCGCCAGAGACAGGTAGTGGGCAGTGATGTCTTTATTGGTGAGTCAGCTACAGTCTCCCCTGGGTGGACTGCCACTCCTGTATCCTACCAGAAGACCCCCATGTGGCATTACCCCAAGACACAGAGCACGCCTGTTATCAAGAAGGACCCAATCTCAGACCGGCACAGGCTCAAGATGGCTGCCCAAGTACAAGAGCAGAAGCGTCAGGGATTGTGGACTGGAAAATACTAGGCACAACACCATGCATACACATAGCTACTAGTACACTCTTTTTGCTAAAACAGTACTATTGCGATTGGCCTCCTGCATTTATAGTTTTTCTGGAGTCATTGTGACATTGTTGTTACTTTTATAGCTGTGATATTAATTTTGTACTATGGCTGCTATATATATATTTGGTAAATGATTGGATTTGCATGTGACAGTGGAATTCATAGGTCATGAATATAGTTATACTTAGGACCACACTGTTTCTGGAGTTGAAGAAAGCTCAGCTGAGCAGTGTACAGTGCTACAGATCAGAGTAATAGAGAGACAGAGCTAAGAATATATCCAGAGGGACACAATCTTGACCTAGAGTTTTGCAGTGCTATATATATAGTGAAGTGACTTGATAGTTGCAAAGATGCCAAGGAGCTCAAGCCACACAAGTACTCCCTCAAAGAATAAGTTGGGAGAAAACTCCACTTATTCCCCAGGCTGGAACTCGACTCCCACTTCCAGCAAAGCTCAGCCTATGTTCTACAAGATGGTGCCTATGAAGGAGGAATCACTGGAAGAGCGTCACTTGTATAAACTAAAGCTGCAGAAGCATCACATGAAGAAGCAGACTTTTTGGTGCCACAGCTAACTGCTGCTACATACGCTGTTATATACTGTCTCGACAGTGTAGGCAGGAATTGTTGTATTATGCCTTGAATTACCTTTTGCTTGTAATAGTATGTATGAACCTTTGCATGTGAATTTAAGTGTGCAGGAGTGTGTGTCTATTATTGCAGCTAACACCAACTTGCAAACGAATAGCTTGCACTACTTCTGCACTAGGACAGGTTCTTCATTCTAATTGCATACACGACATACTGAGGGGTGTGTGCTTGTTGCTGCTTCATTTGCTCATTCTCTGCATTCAGTCACTGGCTTGTGTGGCATGTAAAGGCACACGAGACCTCACACAGCTACCTTGCAGAACACCCGCATGCACGTACCCCGTGTGTGCGCCCACCAATGACGTAAGAATAACAATGACATTCATGTCTATGAATATCATCAAGTGCCCACCCAGCAATGGAGGCCACACTCAACTACGGAACGCCCACATTTCAAGCTACCCAGTCTGCGAAACGCCCGCGCTATATATATAGCGGCTCGTAGATAGCTGCAGCTAGAGTGATTGTTGCTGTCGTTTCCGACCCTTCAAGAAGAAATAGTCACTTAATAGCTCGATCTGGTAGGTTATCCACGTACACGGTTTATTTGATTATTAAGGGGTAACTAACTAGCTACGTGTGCGGGTGTTTATTGTGTGTGGGCAACTAGCTAAGCAGCGGCTGCAACTTAACTTTCACCGTTTTCTGTAGTTTAGGGGAGGAAGAAGGATGCAGAGCATGAAGAAGGTGGATGGTGCCTGGAAGAAGATCCAGCAAAAGACCTTCACCAACTGGGTCAACGACAAGCTCAGAGGGAAGCAGAAGAAGCCTGCAAATCCAGTCAAGGACTTAGCCACGGATTTCGCGGACGGGAGGAGACTGGTTGAGTTGTTGGAGAATCTAGCTAAGCCCAAGAAACGCATTCGCTGCAACCAGAATCCTCGCATGATGGCTCACTGCCTGGAGAACCTCAATGCTGCGCTTGAATTCATCAAGAAGGAAAAGATACTGCTAGTCAACATAGGTGAGCCAGGTCGTTGTTTGTCAACATAGGTGAGCCAGGTCGTTGTTTGTCAACATAGGTGAGCCAGGTCGTTGTTTGTCAACATAGGTGAGCCAGGTCGTTGTTTGTCAACATAGGTGAGCCAGGTCGTTGTTTGTCAACATAGCGCAGAGAGCTAGGTATTTGTCACCATAGGTCAGTGAGAACATAGTTGTTTGTCTGCAGAGGTCAGTGTAGCTGTGCATGGGGTAGCTAGGTGATTTGTTTTACAGTTGCACAGTTGAATTCATGCTCCATAGCAGCGCTAATGTTTACCTGTAAACTAGTAAGGAATTTAGTAAGGTAGGACAGGACATCCGTGAGTGATGAAATCGTGCGCATCGAAACAGATTTCTGACCGCTTAACCTTTTACCGACTGGGTGCGCTTGTCATTGGGTTTGAGTGGCTCAAACTTAATAAGGTACGTTTCCTGCACTAGAAGCACAATGAACAGCTCTTCTCCTGCCATACCAGAACAAGTATTACCCCAAAGAACTGTAATTAGGTTTAGGAGAACATTATACTTGAGGTATGTTAATAAATATCAGTTTAGTTGATGTCCTTCCTAGTTGGTCTTCTAGATGATTACTGGCAAGAATTTGCAAGTAAAGCATGCTATTTTCGCTCTCTGCAAGTTGTCTCATCATTCAACCTGACCGTCTACAGCTAGAGCTATGTAATCGTACTAAACTGATACATCCAGTAAACTGATACTTAGCAACATACTGCACGCACGGATAATGTAGTAATCCTAAATGTAGTTAAAGTTTTCGGGCTAATACTTGTTCTCGTAAAGCAGGATAGAGCTCTTCATTGCACTTCTAGCGGGGCAAGTGGACCCGAAGAGTTCAAGCCACCAAAGTGGTTAACGATTGTAATAAAAACCAATCACGAAAACGTGTGGTCTGAAAAAAGGTTAAGATCAAATTCTGATGGCCAAACTTACAGAATGAGAACTTCATGATTCCTACCTCTTAAATGAGCTTCTCTAGGTGAAGGAGCTTGGCCCTTCAGCTAAAATTTAGTGCACATGGGAATGGTTGGCAAAGTTGAAGCCAGAGACCTAGTAAACTGCCTCTCAATATCACTGATATCTGCCACAATTTTCCAGAGTGATAATTTCTATCAACTAATCATGTGCAATGTATTCAGGATTTGATCTATTAAATTGAAAAGCTGCCAAACATTACATCTCAGGCGGAAAGGTGACAGGAGACAGAGGAGCAGTGACCGAGCTTGAATTCATACACGCTCTAATGCGGATTTCCAGCTGTGTAGCTTAAACTCCATGTTTCAGCGACATGAGCTACGTATTGATCTTGGTCGTGATCCCTCCTCCCGCATTGCCCTTATGTACTGGCCACAGGTGTGCCACTGCCTGCGACCGATTAAGACCAGCGGCTTGAGTCTGGTACATATGCGGTGCGATCGTAGATGGTGACAATCTGATAAATTGTTTGTCACTAATCCACTATCCCATTTTGTGTTTGGTTGTTGACAGTGGCTTGTGGCTGTGTAGTGCCTACTCTTGTTTACTAATATCCTTAAGCTTACATAATGTTGTAAGGTGTTGTAGGGAAACTAAATCCCGATTCCTGGTAGATCTTTTCTGTAGTGTAGACTTCATTTTGTTCCTGCATATTCCCCAATCTTAATTTAACCCTTGTGTGAGTATACAGTAGATGTATTCAGGGACATAGGACCTAACGGGTTCTTATTCTTTCAGCACTAGTCATATTATTATGTTTTACTCCAGGTTCCGAGGACATTCACAACGGAAACCTGAAGCTGATCCTGGGTTTGGTGTGGACCCTTATTCGACACTACCAGATTGGAAGCTCTGGAAAGGGCCTCGCACTGAAGAAGGCCATGCTGCTTCGGGTGAGTGCCGCCATTAGTGAATACAACATTGAGAACCTCACCACCGATTGGAATGATGGAAGAGCCCTCTGTGCTCTGGTGGACTCCATTCAGCCTGGCCTGTGCCCCAACCACCAAGAGCTTGATGCTACAAAGGGCCTGGAAAACTGCCGGTTGGGGATGCGTCTTGCTGAAGATCATCTCGACATACCACAGGTCCTGGATCCCGAAGACCTAAGCAGCAAACAGGTTGATGATCTCTCAGTCATGACCTATCTCTCCTACTTCATTTCTGTGCTGAACGATCAGCTACTAGAGTGGCTGCAAGCACAGCTCCCTGAGCAACACATCACCAACCTGACCACCGACTGGAATGATGGCATCAACCTTGCTGCCCTTTTGGACCACCGGTTCTCCCTGTGCCCGAATTGGCGGGACGTGGATCCAGAGGATAAGGTAGGCAACATGGAGCGCCTCCTGCCAGTTGTTGCATCCTCCACCTCCGTTGACTGCCTCCTGAGTGCAAAAGGCATGGCCGACCCGGATATCGATGAAATCACAATGGCTGCATACTTGGGGAAGATTCGGACTGCCAAAGTTCACTTCACGCGAAACAACTTCACAATGGTGACTCTCCCAAAATCAGTGAGTGTCAGTAAGCCTGTACATGTGGAGGTAAGCGTCACAGGGCCGGCCTCTAATGAGCTCTCACAGGACATTCAAGTGTGTGGAAGGATGTCAGATGGCACAGAAGTTTTGGGCTCTTTTGTGAAGTTTGAAGGTCACAGCCTCTTCTACCAACTCCTACCCACACACTTGGGGAAAATGCAGATTTCTGCTACATATGAAGACGAGAATATCAAAAACAGCCCAACAATGACTGACGTGGAGCTGCTTTTCAGTTTGGAAGGGATTGTGGAGCTTCTGAACTCCACTCCTCGTGTGGGTTGCAGCGTCATGTTTAAGATCAAGGCAAAGGAAACACCCCCTCCCAATTCAGCTATCAACATCACAGCCAAAGGACCATCACAGCACTTGAAGACAGATGTCACATGCGTCAGTGATAATGTCTTCCTCTGCACTCTAACTCCCGATGAAGAAGGCCCCTACGAAGTCACCGTGGAAGCAAATGGGCTCATTGTTGAAGGCTGCCCCTTCACGTTTGTTGTTCATCATCTCTTTGAGGCATCTCTGCTTGCTGCGGAGAAGCTCTTTGTGGGCATCCCAGTGAAGTTCTCAGCTAAGGCACTTGGGATGATTCCGGAAGGTGAAACACCAATAATTGTTGGGCGCAGTGAAGAAGAAGGGGAATATTTGGGCGAAACACACAAAGTACAACAAGGGACTGAAGGAGATTGCTACGAGCTGTCAATAGTGCCACGCAGGCCCGGGATGTTCTTTGTGGCTGTTATGTTCAAGGGGCTTCAAGTTGCAAACAGCCCATTTGCTCTTGAGGTTGATGACCTGCTTCGACTGGATGATCTTGATGCTGAGGAGCTGTGCACAGTGGGGAACCCGTTCAAGTTTACTGTCACCCCACTGGGAGCCATTCCTGCCGGTGAGTCGTTGAGCGTTTTACTCAAAGGGAACACAAAGGAGGCAGTAGGAGTGGCAGAAATCAGCAGCGAAGGCTGTTTTGAATGCGTAGTAACTCCCATAGAGACAGGCTGCAGTGAGCTGCTTGTCAAGTTTCTGGATATGCATGTCAGTGGGAGTCCTTGCGCATTGGTTGTGAAGGACATGTTTGAGACCAAAAAGGTGCCAGCCAATGCCTCATTTACCCTTGGGTCTCCAGTCATGTTCACAGCTACAGCCAAAGGTTGTGTACCAGAGGGAGATGAACCTGTGGTTGTAGCTGTTGATGAGCACAGGAAGGAGCACACAGGTGTGGTGGAGAGAACGGATGAAAAGAAGTTCACATGCAGCGTTGTTCCACCAGCTCCTGGGAGGTGGCGTGTGGAGGCAAGGTATAAGGAAAGTGCAATAAAAGGCACCCCATTCACCGTCACTGTAGGCCATCTATTCAAGGTCTACCAGCTACCCTCCACTAAAGCATCCTACGCTGTTGGAGCTGCTATCGACTTCCAGCTGTCGGCCCTCGGTCCAGTACCAGAAGGCACTGCAGTAGAGGTCATCGGGAAGGGTCCGAAGCACGAGGTTGTTGGAATTGTCTCCAAGCAGGATGACGACACGTTTGGCTGCTCCCTTGCACCAGCAGAAATTGGCAACTTTGAGGTGTCAGTGGTGTTCATGGGCACCCACATTGAAGGCAGTCCCTTCATAATCCCAGTGACGGATCTCTTTGTTGTGGGACAGATGCCAGAGAAGAAGGTCATGAAAGCCAAAGAACCATTCTCTTTTGTTGTGAATGCATTAGCCCCTCCGGGTGATATGAGGTTTTCTGTGTCTGCACAAGGACCAACTTCTGCAGTTCCTGGTGATATCCTGCACCGTGATGATGGTAGCTACCTGGTGGAGGTGACACCCATGGAGCAGGGGACTCATCAGATTGATATCAAAATGGAGGATTCGCACATCAAAGGCTCTCCATTCGCTATTGAAGTAATAGATCCATCCAAATGTGCCATTGTTGGTAAACCTCCCTCTTCAGTTCACATTGGTGATGAGGCTACGTTTGTAGTGACAACAGCAGGCAGTGGAAGTGGGAGTTTGGAGACATTTTGCGAAGCAGAAGGGGAAACAAAGCTGTCCCTTGTGATGAATAAGACAGCTGAAGCGGAATATACGATCACCATCAAGCCTACAGTTGTTGGGTCAGCTAAGGTGTATGTGCAGTTTGGAGGTGAATCTATTTCTGGCACACCCTTCACGGTGGATATAGTAGATGCAGAAAAGTGCTCAGTTATTGATCTCCCGGATGGTTGCAAGATTGGAGAGCGTGTTTGCTTTGCCCTCAACTCACGAGGTGCTGGCTGTGGACTGCCGCATGTTGAGTTTGTTGGCCCAAATGGCACTCTTGCCCCGACCATTGTGGACAACAAGGATGGCACATATTGGGTGGAATTGGAACGTGTCACTGACATGGGATACTATCGAATTGACATCAAGTACGGAGGAAGATTAATCCCTGGTGCACCTTTCAACTTCCAAGTTGAGGAGGCACCAGGAGTTGAGCAGTGCCACATCACGGGCCCAGGTCTGACTAAGCTGGTGGCAGGAAAGCCTGCAAAGTTTAAGATCATGACCATTGAGAAAGGCTTGTTGGAGAAAGGTCAGATTGATGTAAAGGTGGTCGCAACCTCAGGCAATCGTAAAGGAAGAGTGAGAATTGTTGATAACAAGGACAACTCCTACACGGTAGCTTACATGGTGGACATGATTGGATACTACTACATTCACGTCAAGTTTTATGGGCAAGCTGTGGCAGGTTCGCCGTTTAAGGTAACTGCACTTGAAGGACCCAATGCTGCACTTGTAAGGGCATACGGGCCTGCACTCAACCCCAACTCCATTATAATGTCGGCTACCCCCTTGGAATTCTTTGTCAATGCTAGCAAGGCTGGAGATGGAGATTTGGTGGTGGTCGTCCGAGGGCACAAGGAGGACCCAAAGGTCTTCATTGCAGATGACGGTGACGGCGTCTACTCAGTCAAGTTTGAAATTTTGGGTCATGGGAAGTACTATGCTAATGTATGGTGGGGAGCCAATCACATCCCAGGAAGTCCATTCCCTTTGAAAGTTGTCCCAAAACCTAACCCTGCAATGGTGAAAGTCTATGGCCCTGGCATTCAAGAGAATGTAATCATCAATGAGCCAGCTGAGTTCACAATCGAAACCCAAGATGCTGGGATTGGGACACTCTCCATCCGAATTCATGGCATCAAGGATGCCTTCAAAGTGGATGCAAATCCACTCTCGCATGAGAACAAACGCACATTGATTGCAAAATATGATCCAACATGGCCTGGAGACTACACAGTTGCCATCAAGTGGCATGGAACACATGTCCCAGGTTCTCCGTTCAAAGTCCATGTGTATGATCCAGATGAAGTAGAGTCTGAAGACACTAGGAGCTGGTTTGAGAGTGGAAGTGAGGCAGAGGATGAAGACAGCGATGGGCTTGTAGATCTTGAGGGATCTGGTGTGCAACTCACAAATGACCAAGTCCGCCTCTTTGCAGCCCAACTCGCTCAGCGCCATGAGATAGGACCTCGTCAACCCGTCACTTCATCTACACCAATGGCTCAGGGTGGAAAGTCAAAAGTGATTGCTAACGGAATAACAAACAGCAATCGAGTGTCGTTTAACTCGGAGGACCATGTTAATTTCATTACGCCCATTGTCAGAGACCCTTACAGCTTTCGTGATTATCAGAAACTCAATGCTTCCAAGGCTAGCCCCAGTAAGGGATTCTTCGGGAGTCGTTCTTCTCAGAAGTATTGAGTATATGACCTTGCAGCACTAGTGCTAATGGTACTCAGTTTTCTATACTTAGTTAACTACCAGTATACATAGATATAATATGACACTTTTCTTTCAAGTGTAGGTGTGTATAGCATGCATACGCATACTTAACAATACTATTTTTTAACTTCCAAGTGCGTGTGGGCTCAATGTACTTTTAATTTGCTTTATGCATATTTGATGATGATTCAATGTTTGAAGCTGGAAGACGTGTCAGCCATGTACACGACATTGATTTATAGCAGCATCTATAGCTGGATATAATTGAACAGCTGCATGCATGTTTTGAACATGTGTCTGTAAGCCACACAGTAATATAAATTTGGCCACATAATACAGTATTAAACAAGTACAATCGTGGAATATGATGGAGGTATAGAGGGAATTAAGATATTATATATAAAATTATTTTGTAAAAAAGACCTGAATGGTTAGATATATAGTGTCATGTTTGCTTCTCACACACTAGCTACAGCTACATAGCTGCAGATTTCAGTTCCTTTTGTCAACTTCATCAGTGAATGAAGGCAGCTCTACAGTTACCAAAACATTTGGAATTCTCTGAAATCTGAGCAACAACTGAAGATACAATGGTATATAGTGATTATGGAATAATGTGCATGTCCGACTTGGTTGTGTATGGTGTACAATATACTGGATACCTGTGTGATGCTGCACGTATACAAAGGTTACAAATGAACACCTTACAACTATCACATACACATGCACTTCTATATAAACCACTAGACGATGTGAACCACTATGCTAGTACTTTCTTTTTGGTTTCTTGACGGACAGTGCCACTGCTCTGTGGACATGCTCCTTGCTGCCCTCGACAACGATGTCTGCCTGCTCTTTGACGCCTTCATATGTGCGTTCCTTCCTTAGTTGCATGCTGGGCACTTGACGGCGACTCTCCAAAAGATCTGCATATGCTAGAGCCTCGTCCTGAGTGATGAGGAGACGCTGGATATCCTTACTGGCTCCATCCTCATCAGAACTGCTGGAGTCTGACTCAGCCCCTGCAAATGCAATGCGATCTTGACCCTGAATGGCTAAGGGATCTTCTTCTTCAGCATCTGGATCGAAGACATTCACAGTGAAAGGAGATCCTGGTACATCCTTCCTGGGGACGTTTCTTCCTGTCCACCACACATGAATGGTGTACACACCAATTACAGAGGGGTCATAACGAGCAATCAGCCTACGGTGGTGCTTCTCTGAAATGGGTGTGGCATCAATGTTGAATGCATCCTTCGGCCCCTGCACACGGATGGTCACAGTTCCCAGACCAGCTTCTTTGGTGTCAATATGGAACTCAGCTGGTTGCTTCCACACAACATACTCCTGAATCCCAGGTCCCCACACTTTCACTTTGTCTGCGTTGGACTCGGGGTGCACGATGAGAGGGAATGGACTACCGGGGATGTGCTTCCCTGACCACCACACATTGGCATAATACTCGCCCCATGTCACAATTTGAAACTTCACAGAGTACACCTTTGTGCCCTGGTCTGAGATGAATGCCTTTGGATCCTCCCGACTCCCACGGATTATCACAATCAGATCTCCTGCACCAGCCTCAGTAGCGTCAACAAAGAACTCAAGGAGGGATCCGGCGTAGAGGATGGAACTAGGGTCGAGGGCATAGCCATAGCCCTTGCACTTTGAGGCATCCGGCTCCACATCGACAAAGATAGTAAAAGGAGACCCTGGAATATGCTGCCCGTAAAACTCCACATTGACGTTGTAATTTTCTGACGTGGTGCAGGTAAAGTAGACCATGTAGGTGTTGTCTCCACAATCCTCAAGGTTCACTACCGCCTCTGTCCCGCTCTGCTCTCCCACCACGTTCACTTTCAAATTTCCACTCTCAACTAGTCCCGTCTCGACGGACATCACCTTAAACTTTGTTTGCTTATTCTGCTTCACCCTGGAGTTGAAAGCAGGCCCAGTAGCGAAGCACCTCTCCGGATTGTGTTCGCCGTCAACCATGTACACGTAGTGTGCCACACCGCCACCGTGCTCGTCTCGAAACACTTCATACTCCACTTTCTTGGTCACTTTCGATTTCACCTCCTTTTCGGACCACGCACTAGCAGTTACCTTCACTTCACTTCCTCTCTCGACCACCTTCGCCATTGCAAGAGGACACGCCCAGTAAGGCCGCCCACTCCCGATTCGATTCTGGAATCCAAGGGCACGCCCATTCCTTAGAGCGCGAGCAACGCCCCATTTGCACCCGCGAGGTCGAGGACTGCAGCGGCAAAGATGGCCCAGCCATTGTACATGTTTGTCGAAGGAGTCGGCCTAAAAAAGGCATTTTCAGGAAAAGCGGCCAAATTTCGCATCTCCACAGTGGAGAAGGGTCTAGTTGCTTCTGGCAAGCTCAAAGTCACTGTCGAAGAATTTCAGACAAAGAAGCAGGCCAAAGTTGAAATTATCGACAAGGAGGATAACACGTATATCGTGAAATACACGTGTCCCACTGTAGGCGACTATCTCGTGAAGATTGAGGCGAACGGAGAAGAAATTGAGGGGTCTCCCTTTTCTGTGAAGGTACTGCAAGGACCAATCCCTTCAAAGTGTGTAGCATCTGGCCCCTGTCTGCAGCCCAACTCGATCTTACAGTCTGGAAGTCAGCTGGAGTTCTTTGTTGATGCTACACAAGCAGGACATGGAAGCCTGGCTGTAATAGTCAAGGGGAAGACAGAAGAGCCAAAGGTTTTTGTCTCTGATGATGAAAACAAGATTCATTCTGTCAAATTTGAGCCGCAGGGTCACGGTCGGTACTACATCAATGCCTTCTGGTCAGGCGAACATATTCCAGGCAGTCCGTTTAAGCTGAAGATCCACCCCCAACCAAGTGCTGCAAACGTCAAGGCCTATGGTCCTGGCCTGGAGGAGGAAGTTGAGATTGAAAAACGGGCTGAGTTCACCATTGACACCAGTAATGCTGGCGTTGGTACATTGTCTGTCCGCGTGCATGGTGTCAAGGGGAAGTACAAGGTGGATTGTCAGCCAAAATCAGAGGGGGAGCCACGCATTGTGTTGGGTGCATATGAGCCAATGGAGGCCGGCGACTACACTGTGGCAATCACTTTCGAGGGGGACCACATCCCTGGATCTCCATTTGAAGTCAGAGTGGTTGACAAGAAGAAATGAAGTAGCATATCTCTAGACACATGGTGCATGCAGAGACACAGCTGGTGAACACTGCTTATAATAGTGTACGTGTGTGTGCAACTGGTACACAGGTATATGTGTGTATAGTGGTACATATACACATGTAGTCACATTTATTGTACAGTATGCATAGCTATAGCTTTGTTGTATCTGCCCATGCTTGTACATTTATACGTATTCAATTGTATCCTTATAGTTATATACCACATTCAAATAATTATATTGATACAGTGATGGGGTAGATTCATTACTGCGTCACATATATATGATCTGTTTTTGGACCACTTTGCAGCTGAAGAAGGCCCCTTTGGGGCCAAAGCATGTTGCTAATTGAAGCTATCTACCACGTGTCTTACACTCAAGAACCAACAAAGGCCTATATACTGAAACAGTGTTGACATAGATATACAATTCAATCAAATCAATCAATCACTCAGGTCGGCATGATCTCCAATGCTGGAGGTAGCCCTTACACAGTACAACTACTATACTGACTACCATTATTCTAACAGTCAACTTCTAATTCCTATTCCTATTCTAGCCACCACATCCATTGTTCACTGTTCACTGTCCGTATATCCTCCCACAGAAGTTCGGTGGGCTGTCATGTAGACGGTGACCCGACGCGAAAATAACTGGGAGTTGTTGTACACATGGCCAGTAGGGTGGAAGATGGAAGTTGATGGTTGCTGCAGCCCATAGACTGCCACGTTAATAGTGGCCAGAGGTCTTGATAGTCTGGCAGAAGGTGGTACTAACTATCTGGTGACCACCCTAAGCTATTCTAACAGTCAGCGTCTAATTCTTATTCCTATTCCTATTCTAGCCACCATGGTAACTGTTCAAAGATATACAATTACATAATCATTTTAAAGGTTAATTCTTCATGGCAGTATATACAGGGAAGCCACACTAGCCAGTAAACATAGTTATATATGTAAAAGAAGGGTTACAGCTGCTAGACGTTTTTGGTCCAATCCACAAGTGATTCATCAGTGGAAGGTTCCGGATTGGGTTGAAACTTCCGGAATCCTGCTTTACATTTACTGGCTAGTGTGACACTAGTTCACCAAAACTACTTAATTACACACTAGCTAGTGATGACTCTATCCCCCTTGACCCACTGTGGAGGAGCAAAAACGAAGACAAGAATTATTCATCATCATCTACAATCACAACCATCACACAAACACGTCCACACACACACGCATGCATGCATGCAGTTTCACCATAACTGCTGTTGCTGGCCAGTTAGTACACACACACACACACACACACACGCACACGCGCACGCGCACGCGCACGCGCACACGCACGCACACACACACACACACACACACACACACACACACACACACACACACGCACACACACTTTAAATTAAAATCGAGCAGTGCTACATCAGAGTCGCACAGTAACATTACATCCCACCTATCCCCGGTAGGCCCACATGGCACTGTGAATACTGTACAAGCAATGCAGTAACTGTAAATACAACACTAGTCGATAAAGCGTGGCAGTAACAGTGTCTCCAGTACTTACGTAACCATTTACACTACTCATGATCACAGAGACGTACGTACGGACATACGTATGTGTACACTATAGTTAGCTGTTATTTGAGACAATTCCTAGTCCCTGCTCCAGTGAAAGAATACTCTTCCATGCGCTAGTGGATATGCATTCCATTATGTCTTCTTGCAGGTGCAAGGGGTTTTTCCCTGAGGCTCCGGTGGTGGTGGCTGGACCACTATCGTGCTGTCCTCCTTCTGTTGGTCGGAGGAGGGGCCTGGAAGGGGTTTCACCCTTTGGTAAATTTCTGACATCAGGAGAGGTGAGGAATGAATTTGGGAGGGGGAGGTGGAAGGGAAGGGAAGAGTGAGGAGAGAGGGAAGAAGATAGGAGTGAGGAGACGGTAAGGTTGGCGATTCCCCCTGACATATATTAACACAACTTGTAACATCATTTACTAAAAGTGCAAAACAGCTGTCTGTGGATCTCTCAGTGTTGGACGACTGGAGAGGCAGAAAATTACTGGCTGCCACAATTAGGACTCTGGTCAGGAGTCAATTCTATCGTCCTGGCTAGTTGCCATGACAACCAGAGATTACTACCATTGAACAAATGCGTACACTGTGTGGTGATGCGTGTGTGCATAAACGGACCTGTCAGAATGTTGTGAAATGCTGCTTCCACGTTTGTAGAATCCAGGGCAGATGTCTCTATGAACAAAAGGGCATTCTTCTCTGCATAAGCCTTTGCCTCGTCCGTGGGCACTGCCCGGAGATGCCTTAGGTCACACTTGTTGCCGACCAGCATTATGACGATGTTTGAGTCCGCGTGGTCTCTCAGCTCCTTCAACCACCTCTCCACATTCTCATACGTGAGGTGCTTCGTAATGTCGTACATGAGTAGGGCACCAACGGCTCCCCTGTAGTACCTGTGTGTAGGGGTGGGGAGGGGTGAGAGTAGAGAGGGGTTGGGAGGGGTGGGAGTGGAGGAGAGTGGTGGGGAGGGGTGGGAGTGGAGGAGAGCGGTGGGGAGGGGTGGGAGTGGAGGAGAGGGGTAGGGAGGGGTGGGAGTGGAGGAGAGGGGTGGGGAGGGTGAGAGTGGAAGAGAGCGGTGGGGAGGGGTGGGGAGAGTGAGAGTGGAAGAGAGCGGTGGGGAGTGGAGGAGTGGAGGAGAGGGGTGGGGAGAGTGAGAGTGGAAGAGAGCGGTGGGAAGTGGAGGAGTGGAGGAGGGGTGGGGAGGGTGAGAGTGGAAGAGTGGTGGGGAGGGGTGTAAGTGGACGTGAGTGGTGGGGAGGGGTGGGAGTGGAGGAGAGCGGTGGGGAGGGGTGAGAGTGGATGAGAGTGGTGGGGAGGGGTGGGAGTAGAGGAGAGCGGTGGGGAGGGGTGGGAGTGGAGGAGAGGGGTGGGGAGGGTGAGAGTGGAAGAGAGCGGTGGGGAGGGATGGGGAGAGTGAGAGTGGAAGAGAGCGGTGGGGAGTGGAGGAGTGGAGGAGAGGGGTGGGGAGAGTGAGAGTGGAAGAGAGCGGTGGGAAGTGGAGGAGTGGAGGAGGGGTGGGGAGGGTGGGAGTGGAGGAGAGCGGTGGGGAGGGGTGGGAGTGGAGGAGAGTGGTGGGGAGGGGTGGGAGTGGAGGAGAGCGGTGGGGAGGGCTGGGAGTGGAGGAGAGTGGTGGGGAGGGGTGGGAGTGGAGGAGAGCGGTGGGAGGGGTGGGAGTGGAGAAGAGCCGTTGCAAGTCTGGATAGATGAGATGAAGCAACTAGTGTCATAGTGACCTGTTGTTCTGCACGCACACGTGTAAGACAGCATTGATCAGTCCACGTCACTTCGGATGCAAGGTCTACCCTACATGTCACAACCAACAGATCAACACATTTGCAGCCAAACATCCTAGTCTGACATTATTATTTGCTGCCACAATCTACACTCTGCAGTGTGGTTCTTTGGTTAAACATACATATATACTAGTTGTAATATTTCAAATAAGTTGTACTATAGGGAGGCATATTAATAGAGCATTAATGCTATGTTGAAAGACCTCATGCACTGGACCCCCATGCACCACTTACGCGCTGGTGATGGCTCTATATCTCTCCTGACCCGCTGTAGGGAGAAGCAAAAATTAAGACAAGAATTATTTATCATCAACTACAAACACTAACACGTCCACACAGACACACACTGATGCATTAATCTTGTCAACATTTGAACAGTTGGACACAGATTGAATGGGCAGAGAGCTAACAGGTACTTGTATCAGTGGGAGGGGAGGAAGGAGAGGAAAGGTGGCAAGAGATGGAAGGAGAAAAGAAAGGAGACAACAGGAGTTGAGGAAGGAGAGGACAGGAGGGAGGAGGGCGGAGAAGGTGCATGGCTGTACAAACCTGTGTCCCATATTTGGGCCTTGATTACTTTGGAATCAACTTCAATGCTTCTGGTATCAAACTCCACTCCAATGGTAGACTTATGTTCAAGATTAAACTCATTGCGTGTGAAGCGTGACAGGAGATTGGACTTGCCCACACCCGAGTCCCCAATCAGCACAACTAGAGCAGGAGGAGGGAGAGACAGAGTAGAGAGGGAGGGGAGGGGAATTGGGAAGGAAGAAAGTGGGGAGGAAGGAAGTGGGGAGGAAGGAAGTGGGGAGAGGGAGGAAGTGGGGAGAGGGAGGAAGTGGGGAGAGAGGTAGAGTAAGCGAGGGAAGGGGACTGTGTGTGTGTGTGTGTGTGTGTGTGTGTGTGTGTGTGAGTGTGTGTGTGTGTGTGTGTCACATCAGCCTATCTACGCCTGCTTCATTGACCTGAAGAAGGCATATGATTCAGTCCATCGTGAATCTCTCTGGCGTATCCTCCAGCATTCATATTGCCTGCCCCCAAAGCTGCTGTCCATCATGCAAGCCCTACATAAAGACTCTACTGCTGCTGTTAGGTAGGGCATACGGAAAACTCTCAGACAAGTTCTCTGTCACCAGTGGCATTCGTCAGGGCTGTGTGTTGGCACCCACCCTTTTCAACTTTTACTTTGATGTTGCCATACGCATGGCCTTGGAGGAGCACCGTCATCAGGGGAGTGGCATCAGGGGGGGGGGGCTACCTGCTTGATGCTGATCTGGTTGGGAACAGAAGGATCCTAAAGCTACGTAGAGACGTTAGTGACTGACCTGGAGTACGCTGACAACATGGCCCTTCTGGCCAACAACTGGTCTGACCTTACTGCCATGTTAGACTCTCTCTCTACATGTTGTAAGAAGTTGGGTCTCACCATCAGCTGCAAGAAGACCAAATCTTTAGCAGTCTTACCACCTGACAACCCAGCCACCGAAAGTCCAGTACCTATCCACCTTTTCCCAGAAGGTGAGCCAATCAAAGTAGTCTCCCACTTTCAATACTTGGGCAATATTGTGCAGGATGACTGTAGGATGGACACAGAGATCAGCTCCAGGATCTGCAAGGCTTCATCTGCCTTCCAGTCACTTTCGCGCATCTTGTAGCATCAACGCAAGATCCAGACCTGCACCAAGGTTAGGGTCCTCAACAGCGTCATACTTCCAACCTTGTTGTACGGTTTGGAGAGCTCTGTCCTCCTTGAGTCCTTTGTGGTCCGTTGTCTGCGGATCATCCTGGGGATTTCAATCAGGCAGAAGAAGCGACACACCACCATCATACCCAAGATGGCCAAACAGCAGAGGATCTCATCCATCCTCACTCAACACCGTCTGCGTTTCCTTGGGCACCTATTCAGGATGTCAGAGGAAAGACTACCTAAGCAGCTTCTTGTGTCTGCCCCTGTTGGGGGCAAGCGTACTGCCGGGGGACAGAAGCGTCGGTGGAGTGACTTAGTGGCAAACGATCTGAAGCAGTGCAACTTGTCTAGGAGCTGGAGGGAGCAAGCACAAGAGAGTCAAATGCAGAGTAGAGGTTCTCAACAAGCAAGCAGAAGACAAAGAAAAGTCATGCAAAGATGAGAAGAAGCGACGACAACAACAGTGTCTTGTTGTCTCTGAGAGCGCTCTACACTGCAGCCATCATGGCTGCTCTTTTCAAGCTCGGAATCAGGCAGGTTTGTCCAACCATCAATGACAGAGTCACCTTACCCCACAAGTGATCCACTGTCAGTACTGTCACCAGACATTCCATCAGCAGGGGCTTCACAACCACCAACGTTTCTGTCAATTCAGTGTTCTGCATCTCCTCACCCCTTTGGTGGTCCCGGAGCTAAGCAGCAAATGGATGGATGGATGGTGTGTGTGTGTGTGTGTGTGTGTGTGTGTGTGGGGGGGGGGGGGTCAGTGCTTTTCAGTACTATGTTGCATTCAGCGCCTCCACGTGGTGACCCCCGGGCAGCTATCACTCTTTGTCGGCTGGCTAAAGCTGATTACTGATTGCCCCACGCTTCTGGGAAAACTTGTTTTTGAGTCCAGGGTGCCGTTTGATGGCATCACTCAATTCTCGCCAGGAGTGCCCTCCTGCGGAGGCTTTGCACACCTCTCAGGATGGTAAATCTTTTCGTGCACGTAGAGCAAGTCATTTGCAGAAGTCTTCAATGTGGGTCCTGGCTTCTTGGAACGTCAGAACCCTCTTAGATGCAGACGGACCAATTGAAACTGGTAGACAAGGTGATGATAACCAAGTTGCTGATGAGAGGAAGATTGATCAAGTGGTAGATGTGTTGGGCAAGTATAAGGTTGAGGTAGCTGCATTACAGGAAACCAAATGGTTTGGGAAGGACGAGTATAGAGTTGGGAAGTGTGTTGTGCTGGCGGCTGGCAGGTCAGTCCCAGGACCAGGAGTTGTAAAACAGAGAGGAGAGGGTGTTACCATTGTATTATCTGGTCCAGCAGTTGGTGCTTGGAAAGAAGGCGGATGTCGATGGAAAGCCTGGAGTTCTCGGTTGGTGACAGCCACTTTGAAGGTGGAGAGGGGTGGCGGTGCGGAAGATCTACATGTCTTTTCCTGTTATGCTCCAACTTATGCTGCTAGTAGGGAAGATAAGGATAGCTTCTTTGACACACTTCAACAAGCTATCTCAGCAGTGCCATCGGAAGAATGTCTTGTGATGCTGGGGGACTTCAATGCTCGAGTGGGGTCAAGAATGAATCAGGATGACGATTGGTGGTATGAGAGGGGCCCACATGGGCATGGAGTTCTCAATGAGGCCGGGAGAGAGCTGTTGTCTTTCCTCAGTATCAATGAAGCCACTGTGTGTAACACCTGGTTTCCAAAGAGAGCCATTCACAAACAGACTTGGCAACATCCGAAGTCTAAACAGTGGCACTGCATCGATTATGTCATCATGAGGAAGAGACACCGCAGGAGATGCAAGGATGTCACTGTAATGCGCGGAGCACAGTGCAATACTGATCACATGATGCTGAGGATGAAGCTACAGTTTGGAAGGAAGAATTTCAAGAGCAGATGTTCAGGAAGGTTAATGGAAAAGTATGATGTGTTGAAGCTACAAGGGAAGAGTGTGGATGACAAGGGGAGGACAACAACACGAGGGAAGTTTGAGAATGAAGTGTGTGAGAGGATACAGAAGGAATGGAAGAGTGATGGTACAGTGGAGGAGAAGTGGGAAGTATTGAAAACAGCATTATGTGAGACTGCAGCCTCTGTCCTGGGAACAGCATGCAAAAGGCAGGCGGATTGGTTTAGGGAAAGTGGTGATGGACTGAGAACGTTGTTTGAAGAAAGGAACAGGTTGCATGCTCTATGGTTGAACACTGGCAGCGACAGGGATAAAAGGAAATTCGTGAAAGCCCGCAGTGAAGCTAGACAGGCTGTACGGGAGGCAAAGAATGCTTGGTTCCAGAGGAAGGCCTTGGAGGCAGAGAGAAGTAGGAATAATGGTAAAGGGGTATGGAAGTGCATTAGAGATATGCAGCGTGGGAGGAGAGGACTGATACCAACGAGAACAGCTGTAGTGAAAGACGAGAATGGCAACAGCTGCAACACTCCTGAGTCACAACAGCAGAGATGGAGGAGACACTTCTCCAATGTCCTGAACCTCGAAAGCGAATTCTCTGCGGAGGAGCTTGAGAGGGTGAGGCAGAGGCCCATGAGACCAGAAATGGGTGATCCACCATCTGCAGAGGAGTTACAGAATGCATTGGGGAAATTGAAGTGTGGGAAGGCCAGTGGAGAGACTGGCATCCTCCCTGAGATGTTGAAGGCAGCTTGTTACACCGAAGAATGCATGAAGCGGCTACTTGAGTTGGTTAGCGATGTGTGGAGAGAGTGCAAAGTCCCAGCAGATTGGTGTGATGCAGTGCTAATTCCTATCCCCAAGAAAGGAGACCTGAGTTCATGTGACAACTGGAGAGGAATAGCATTGTTAGATGTGGTTGGGAAGGTGGTTGCAAGAGTGCTCCAAGAGCGACTGCAGAAGATCGCAGAGGATGAGCTTCCTGAATCACAGTGTGGATTCAGGAAGGGAAGAGGGTGCACAGACATGATATTCACCATCAGACAGCTGGTGGAGAAATCGTGGGAACACACAGCTAAGTCTTTCTTCACCTTCATTGACCTAAAGAAGGCCTACGACTCTGTACCAAGGGAGGCATTGTGGATAGCTCTGCAGAAACTGGGGGTTCCTACAGAAACTGTTCAATTGATTCGTTCTTTCCACCAAAACATGAAAGCAAAGATTCGCCTTGATGGGTCCCTTTTGGAGCAGATTGATGTGCAGAATGGCCTGAGACAGGGTTGCTGCATGGCCCCAGTCCTCTTCAACCTATTCAGTAGCCTGGTGATAGAGCGATGGCAGGCGAGGGTAGAGGTAGCAGAGGGTGTGGGTATCAAGCTGAATTTCAAATACGATCAGAAACTGTTCCGAAGGTACATCAGAAATGCAAGTGTGAGAATGATAACAGAATGCCTGTTTGCTGACGATGGAGCCCTACTGGCATCTACCAGATCTGGTGCGGAGAGGGCTGTGAGAGAGTACCAAGGAACATGCTCAGACTTTGGCCTGACAGTAAGCAACCCAAAGACCAAGCATATGACA
Source organism: Aplysina aerophoba (assembly GCA_949841015.1). NCBI lineage: Eukaryota > Metazoa > Porifera > Demospongiae > Verongiida > Aplysinidae > Aplysina > Aplysina aerophoba. Next base: position 4,071,279 of record OX465036.1, on the reverse strand, counting down.
ACTGGAAGACGGGTGGTGGACAGTGACAGGGAGCCAATTGCGGTGGCTGGAGGAGAAATAGGCTCTGTGGATGAGTTCCCGTATCTTGGCTCAGTGATAGCTGCGTCTGGGAAGATGGACACTGATGTAGACAACAGGGTTGCCAAGGCATCTAGAGCCATTGGCGCATTGAGGAAGGCAGTGTTCCTTGACAGAGATCTATCACTTTGCACCAAGAGGATGATTTACCAGGCTTGTGTCATGTCAGTATTGTTGTATGGTGCAGAGTGTTGGACCCCACTCAGGAGGCATATCAGGAAACTGAACACATTCCACCACAGATGTATCAGGACCATACTGGGAATCTCCAACAGCCAACAGTGGGCTGAACGTATCACTATGACTGAAGTGAGGCGAAGGTGGGGTGATACAGAGACTGCTGCTGAGAAGACCCAGAGGAGGAGGCTGGAGTGGCTGGGCCACCTTGCACGCATGCCTGACCACAGAATACCCAAATCCACTCTGTTTGGCTGGCTGCCCCAACCACGCCCTCGCTGTGGGACAAGGAAAAGATGGAGGGATGTGATTCGGAGAGACATCAAAGACATTGGAATGAACGAGAGCAAGTGGTACACAGAAGCAACGGGGTCTAGAGAGGGGTGGAGGGCCATGTGCAGTCTAGGGATTGGGAGGAATGCCGAAGCCCAAACCTTGCAGAGAGACAATGCCCAGGAGGTGGAATGTGATGTATGCTTTAGGAAGTTTAGAAGAGAGAGCGACATGAAAAGACACAAATGCCTGGATGAACGGAGTAAACCACTATGTGAGCAGAAAGGTTCTACCAAATGTCAAACCTGCAACAAATGGTTCAAAAGCAGAGGAGGTCTGGCCGTACACAGATGCAGGCCTCCAGAGATCTAGAGATATCCAAGAAGACCAAGCATATGACTTGCTGCCCTTACAGGGCTTGCGTGACCGTTCTACGGCAGCAGTACAACAGGACAGGACAGGACAGGTGTGTGTGTGTGTGTGTGTGTGTGTGTGTGTGTGTGCATGTTTGTCTAAACACCCACATAGCATGTCGGTGGCACATGGCACGACATGTTTGCCATGCAGACAAGCATGCCCCCCCACACACAACACACATGCACACACAAGCACGCATGCATGCACACACACACACACACACATTACTTAATGACAGAGTATCACTAACGGAGGTCAAGGCATTTAATAGTTCGTTGTTACCAGCATCTACGACGACTATACACACAACTAACAGGATTAGACAGTATTACCTTTAAAGAGGTAGTCGTACTCGTCTTCTTTGCCTGACATTGTCTTGTTTGCGTCCAGAGCTGGATGACGGGGAAGATAACGGTCACTAACGCATGGTTACATCTCCGCGCGACTTCTACTCAGCAAGGTAACATTAAACAAGAACCCTAGTATTTCAAAACCATAAAGCGTGGTCTGAGGTACGCCTGTCTATTTCTTACAGCACTACATTTTCATGACAAGGGTGGTACATATCACACACACATGCACACATAGGCACCAGATGAATCTAGTGTGAAGTTCTGTGTGTGCGTTTGTGTGTGTGTGCTTTGCCTTTGGTTGCTGACTGTTGCTCAACAGCAGGAGGAAGACTGCCTTTGGGAATGACAGACTCGATGCGCTGTAGTTCCTTCACTAGCACTGCACTGGAAGGATGCTTGTGCGGCCCATTCTCCAGACACTGGCGAACAATAGGCAAAAATAGTTTTTCTTCCACATCAAAATGTTCAAAATACTGCTCACGTCGTTCCAGCTCGGTCCGGGCACGAACAGTGCTTTCTTCAAGGTATGTGGGCTGGCTTGGAGTGGGCCATTCATGTGTGAGAGTGGAGATGATGACAACACCGAAGGAGAAGATGTCAAGCATTTCATTGTACCGTGGGGGATCCTGCAAAGCTTCTGGAGCCATGAATGCGGACGTGCCCTTGATGGAAGACTTCCTGGTGAGGTTGGATGGGTTGACAGCTCGGCTCATTCCAAAGTCGCTCACTTTGGCCACAAACGTGTTCTCATTCAGCAAGACATTGTTGGTAGTCAAGTCATGATGAACGAGAGGCGGCTTCTGACTGTGAAGATAGGCGAGGGCTTGGGTCACTTGCCGAAGTACGAACGCCTTCAGATGGATGGGGAAACCTTTCTTCTTATGACCCTCTAAGTGTTTCCGAAGGCTAGTGTCCATCTTCTCCATGACGAGAACTGGTAAGCGAGACGGAGGTTTCAAATACACACCCAGAAATTGAACCACAGCGTGATGTCGCAGCTTCGACCACGTCAAGCATTCCTGCTCAAAATTGCTTATGAACCTTTCTGATCCTCCGGGTGAGTCATCTTCTAGCAGAATTTCATGTAGTCGCTTAGCGGCGCATACGGTCCCCTTCCATTTCACCGCATATACGACCGCGTCAGATCCTCTGCCAAGCTTGGTGTCAGTGAAAACTACATTGGAGATAAGCAGGCGGGAAAATTTTGACGATTGATCTGGTTTCTCCGCCATTTGCAAGCCTCGCAGGCCTTGCGTGTAATACTAGGGTCATTCTATTCACCTTTGCTTGACTGAACTAAGTTGGTGTGCTTTCCCCTTTTTTGGGGCTACCGCAGGGCTCTTCATTCGCGCCCGTCGATGGCTTCATATTTACGGATATAATGTTGATGTTGCGGTGATATAACTGTACTGTACTATAATTATAGCCCCACTTCCAGCCTCCATTTTATGACGTCGTATTGCGCAACGTAAAATGGCTGGAAGGGGGTCTGGGCTACGTCAGACCAGTGCATGACTGGCCAGATCGAGTCGGACTTTTTGGTACAACTGCAAATGAGGAAGGATTCACGTGCAAGGCACAGATATATACGCGCCAATCATGCGTTTGCTTGCATTGCGTGTTGTATAATTGCCATCTGTCGATCAAAGGATGTTGAATTGCATTGCATTCATCTTCGAGGTTAGGGCTTAAACTGACACTTACGGCTGCCTTCGTTGTCGCGCTAGAAAGTAGAGAGCGAAACAACCGGAAGACGTGATATTTATGCCAGCGACCGCATCTCCGACAAAAGACCTTGCTTTGACAGTTGGAGTTCTATGGGGTGTCATTTGGGTCAAAACTGTCTATGTAAAATCTGTCCCACTTATACATTGGACAGTCACAGTTATTTAGTGGCACCGCTGCTCTGCCCACACTAGCACCTGTATACGTTTAAACGATTAATTAAACGCCTAAGAGGATCGCGCGGAAGTGCTTCGTGGACAATGGGCGGGGAAGCGGGCTCATAATTTGGCCTGCGCAGTCGCACTATTTCGGCCAACGCGCAAGGCTATATATGTCTCCAAGGGTCATCGTTTCACAGTTGATTTCAGCAGTACTGCCATGCAAGCCACATCATTACCCTACTCGCGATCGATAGTATGTGGAGGCTACAGTATTCCACTGTCGCTTGGTAGCTTATGTTTAGGCCAACGTATAAGCCTCCATCTAGTCTCGCGTAGCCAGACCGCGGCGAAAGCGGTCTGGCTAAGCAAGACTAGCCTTCATCATTGTTCTGCCCACAATATCAAGATTAGCCGTAGTACTAACAACATTTTTATGGATATACAGTCACCTTACCGCCACGTTTCATCGATCACTGACCAAGGCAGCCGTAGTGGTGACGAAACGTTTAATTTATCTTAGATTGACCTGTTTCGGCGGAGTTATCGGCATTCTAATGTTCTAATGTAGGTACCTAATGGAATATTTTATCTTAACAATATTCTAATTTGTGGAAATTGCAAACAATGGTTAAAATCAGAAGCCATTAATATATCGTTATTTCAACAGGTGAATAGATCTTAATGAGCATATACATAGTAAAATCAATCATTAATATAGCAACTGATTGCGCATGACGTGTCGGCCACGTGGCCGAAATGACCTCCAGCCAGTTGCTATTGATTGATTCTGCTAGGTATATGCTCATCAAGATCTATTCGCCAGTTGTCACAACATAGCAATGAGCCTCTACAATACCGTTATTTCACATAGCCAGAGGAAGTGTTACTTCAACGATAGTTGCCTCGGCTTTTCTTCATTCTGTACAGTCATAGATATGGGTGCTACATCAGAGTCGCACAGTAACATTACATCCCACCTACGTACGTATCCCTGGTAGGCCCACATGGCACTGTCAATACTGTACAAGCAATGTAGTAACTGTAAATACAACACTAGTCGATAAAGCGTGGCAGTAACAGTATCTCCAGTACTTACGTAACCATTTACACTACTCATGATCACAGAGACGTACGTACGGACATACGTATGTGTACACTATAGTTAGCTGTTATTTGAGACAATTCCTAGTCCCTGCTCCAGTGAAAGAATACTCTTCCATGCGCTGGTGGATATGCATGCCATTATGTCTTCTTGCAGGTGCAAGGGGTTTTTCCCTGAGGCTCCGGTGGTGGTGGCTGGACCACTATCGTGCTGTCCTCCTTCTGTTGGTCGGAGGAGGGGCCTGGAAGGGGTTTCACCCTTTGGTAAATTTCTGACATCAGGAGAGGTGAGGAATGAATTTGGGAGGGGGAGGTGGGAAGGGGCGGGAAGCGTGAGGGGAGAGGAAAGAAGAGTGAGCAGACGAAATGGTTGGGGATTCCCCTTCACATGTATTAACACAACTTGTAACAGCATTTACTAAAAGTGCAAAACAGCTGTCTGTGGATCTCTTTCAGTGTTGGTCGACTGGAGAGGCAGACGATTGCTGGCTGCCACAATTAGGACTCTGGTTCTCAGGTCAGGAATCAATTCTATCGTCCTGGCTAGTTGCCATGATAACCAGAGATTACTACCATTGAACAAATGCGTACACTGTGTGGCGATGCGTGTGTGCATAAACGGACCTGTCAGAATGTTGTGAAATGCTGCTTCCACGTTTGTAGAATCCAGGGCAGACGTCTCAATGAATGACAGGGTGTTCTTCTCTGCGTAAGCCTTTGCCTCGTCTGTGGGCACTGCCCGGAGATGCCTTAGGTCACACTTGTTGCCGACCAGCATTATGACGATGTTTGAGTCTGCATGATCTCTCAGCTCCTTCAACCACCTCTCCACATTCTCATACGTGAGATGCTTCGCAATGTCGTACACGAGTAGGGCACCAACAGCTCCCCTGTAGTACCTGTGTGTAGGGGTGGGGAGGGGTGAGAGTAGAGAGGGGTTGGGAGGGGTGGGAGTGGAGGAGAGTGGTGGGGAGGGTGGGAGTGGAGGAGAGTGGTGGGAAGGATGGGAGTGGAGGAGAGGGGTGGGGAGGGGTGGGGAGGGGTGGGAGTGGAGGAGAGGGGTAGGGAGGGGTGGGAGTGGAGGAGAGGGGTGGGGAGGGGTGAGAGTGGAGGAGAGGGGTGGGGAGGGTGGGAGTAGAGGAGAGCGGTGGGGAGGGTGGGAGTGGAGGAGAGGGGTGGGGAGGGGTGGGAGTGGAGGAGAGGGGTGGGGAGGGGTGGGAGTGGAGGAGAGGGGTAGGGAGGGGTGGGAGTGGAGGAGAGGGGTGGGGAGAGGTGGGAGTGGAGGAGAGGGTTGGGGAGGGATGATAGTGGAAGAGTGGTGGGGAGGGGTGACAGTGGATGAGAGTGGTGGGGAGGGGCGGGAGTGGAGGAGAGGAGTGGGGAGGGTGAGAGTGGAGGAGAGGGGTGGGGAGGGGTGGGAGTGGAGGAGAGTGGTGGAGAGGGGTGAGAGTGGAGGAAAGGGTTGGGGAGGGGTGGGAGTGGAGGAGAGCGGTGGGGAGGGGTGGGAGTGGAGGAGAGTGGTGGGAGGGGTGGGAGTGGAGGAGAGTGGTGGGGAGGGGTGGGAGTGGAGAAGAGCCGTTGCAAGTCTGGATAGATGAGATGAAGCAACTAGTGTCATAGTGACCTGTAGCTCTGCACGCACACATGTAAGACAGCATTGATCAGTCCACGTCACTTCGGTTGCAGGTCTACCGGTCACAACCAGCAGATTAACACATTTGCAGCCAAACATCCTAGTCTGACAATATTATTTGCTGCCACAATCTACACTCTGCAGTGTGGTTCTTTGGTTAAGCATACATATATACTAGTTGTAATATTTCAAATAAGTTGTACTATAGGGAGGCATATTAATAACACAGCATTAATGCTATGTTGAAAGACCTCATGCCCTGGTCCCCCATGCACCACTTACGCGCTGGTGATGGCTCTATATCTCTCCTGACCCGCTGTAGGGAGAAGCAAAAATTAAGACAAGAATTACTTATTGTCTTCTACAACCACAACAATCACACACGCGCGCACACACACATGACTGTACAAACCTGTGTCCCAGATTTGGGCCTTGATTACTTTGGAATCAACTTCAATGCTTCTGGTAGCAAACTCCACTCCAATGGTAGACTTTGATTCAAGGTTGAACTCATTGCGTGTGAAGCGCGACAGGAGATTGGACTTGCCCACACCCGAGTCCCCAATCAGCACAACTAGAGGAGGGGGAAAGGGAGGAAGTGGGGAGGAAGGAAGGGGAGAGGAAGTAAGGAATGGGAAAGAGAGGGAGAAGAACCAAATGAGCAACAGCATCAACCTTCTTACCACACCAACATGATGACAACCACATTCTACTTAATGTAAGCTACTGTAACACTTGTCAATGTCACCCGCTGTTCCAGTTCACTGCAGACAGACACTGTCACGTGCTAAGAGGCAGTGGGTCAGCATTACATTTTCATGACAAGGGTGGGATCACACACAAGTGTGTGCACACACATGGACACACAGGCACCAGATGAAGTGGGAAAAGTGCTGTGTGTGTGTGTGTGTGTGTGTGTGTGTGTGTGTGTGTGTGTGTGTGTGTGTGTGTGTGTGTGTGTGTGTGTGTGTGTGCGTGCGTCCATGTGTATGTACATGTGTGTGTAACTAAACAACCACACAGCTCCTGATAGGCAGACATGTTTGTGCCACATGGCATGACACATGTTTGCTATGCTCAAACCTATAGACACTGCACTTTGTAATACACACCATATGAAGACAGTCAATGTAATACACACGCATGCACAAATGCATGCCCACACACGCACGCACGCACACACACACACAGACACACACACACACACACACACAAGCGCCCACGCACACACATTACTCGATGAAAGAGTACCACTAGCAGAGGTCAAGATACTTAATAGTTCGTTGTTACCAGCATCTACGACGACTATACACACAACTAACAGGATTACACAGTATTACCTTTAAAGAGGTAGTCGTACTCGTCTTCTTTGCCTGACATTGTCTTGTTTGCGTCCAGAGCTGGATGACGGGGAAGAAAACGGTCACTAACGCATGGTTACATCTCCGCGCGACTTCTACTCAGTACGGTAACATGAAACTAGAACCCTAGTATTTTAAAACCATAAAGCGTGTTCTAGGGACGCCTGTCCATCTCTTACAGCATACAAACCGGGTCAACTTACGAGGTTGGCGTCCAGGAACAGAGAGGAGGCGGTAGGCTTGGTCACGTGACAACTCCTTATATGGAATCCACTCCTGAAATGAGTTTCTTCGAACATGGACATGCAAAAACTTTATGATTACACAGGTAGCTGGTAATCTGCTGCTGTCTTGTATTTAGCCCTACATGATAGGTAAACACGTACGATTAGCTACTGGCAGTACATGTGTACATTAGCTTGTGCTGTTTACTGTACAGACTCAGCGTCTGTGTCAAGGATGCAATTGAGGAGCTTACCAGAGGATTGGACTAAGTCTCCTCCCTTCTCAACTGTGAGTCTGACTGTAGAGTATGCATCTAAATTTGCTTTACTGAGATATCCAACTTGCAAAGCTCTTCTCTAGGCAGCAAGCACCTGTGGTTCTAGCTAGCTAGCTATAACTCACACTCTCCCACCAATTCTGGCTAAGGCATGCTATCATGATATGTGTAAGCTACACATAGCTATGCGGATTATACTAACTTGGGTTTGGTTAATCCAAGTAAACTGCGCAAATATAAAGTTGATGTTGGATTGAGTAAGTGATCACATGTTGCTGGCAGCTGCTTTGGAGAACTGTTGCTTACGAGTGAGGGAGCCTCCTTTGACAACCTCAAGGCATAGATGATGAAGCACCGCTTGAGTATTCCATTCCATTCTATGACTAGCTACCCAATGTCTATGCTGTAGCAGTGAGCATGCCATCTATGACTTCAGGCATAGCAGATTCTGACACCGGCACAAGACATTATGATGTTGTAGAGGGTCATGGTTGCGTTAAACCATGACACACCTTCGTGTGTCTGTGGTGAAACTGATACTACTGATAGCGAATTGGTGAGAAATAACACACAACTGTTGGTGATACTCAAAAGATTGGACATTGCAACCAGCTGCAGGTCGTTGTTGAGTGCGTGCATCAGTGCGCGCAAGAAATCATAGCTTGTCACCACTTCAAAGCAGGACGCTGTTGGGTGTGTGCTTGCCACTGCCGTGGCCTACTTCTCTTCCTGCAAGAGGTTGGAAGACTAAACTGGTTTGTTGTACAGCACTCTCCCTCATGACATTCACTTCCCAATTGCTTTACTGGCATCCCTCCAGACCTAATAAGGGAGTTCTAATAATAGATGAATAGACAGCTGCTACCTGTGTAGGCAAGAGTATAGTGACATAGATATTGCTACAATATAAATACACTAGCCCCATACTGCGAGGTGCGAACGCAAGTGAGTGATCCGGTTCCGCAATGGCGAAGCTAGTGTTGGCTCTTCTCGTAGTCTCGTTTGGCAGCATCTTAGCCGGTGAGAACTGTAACATTGATTGATGGTGATTAATCGGTCTCCGGTGCATGTGTAGCGTACGTTCATTGCGTACAGCTAGTCGCCTAATGTAATTCATGGAGTGGCGGGTGGCTAAGCGGCAATCTATGAGAACCGCCAGGGGAAGAAGTCAGGCAGTGAACTATCACGTAGCACGATGCGGAGTAGTGAGAAGTGTGGAGCGCCACACCCGAACCATAGATTACCCGAACTAAGGTTGTAGCCGCTACAGCCTTGGTTCGGTAATCTATGGTTTGGGTGTGTCCAGTGGGCTCCGTCTCTGTTGTGTGTCCGTGTGTGGCGAAGTGTAGACGCTCTACTCGCAAAGTAGTTTATGGGATGATGTGTTGCTCAAGTTACACTCCGTCTTCTTCGGATGGGCACTTCGCACTAGGAGATGCCTAAGCACGTACGTACGTAGGTACGTACGTATGTGTGTGATCCTTTTGTGATCCACTAATTCTCTTTAGCACTTTAGCACACGGACACACTGGTGTACACTGGAGTCCTAGTGCCTGTAGCACACACAGACTTTGTATGTATCTGCGTACTGTAGACCCTATCCCACCTTTGCCTTTGACGGTGTGGTATGTGGATGTATGTATGTATGTATGTACATGTGTTGAATGCCAGGATATCCTCTTCAGTTTTGGAGATGCTATATACGGAATTCATGATGTCACAGAACAATGGAATGTAGTTGTGTGGGTAAACAAAGATTTGTGCCTGCATATGGTCTGTGCGACTCGTTGTGCTGCCTGTGAAAGGCTGTGTGTGTGTACTCCTCTGTTCTGAATGTGTAGTTTTATATGTCTCCTTGTTTTAGGGGTGCAATAATCCCCCTATAGGCTCAGGTTTTTCAACACAGTGCTTGTTTGGTTTCAGTGCATGCAGAAATGTAATGGACCAGCTCAGCCAGAACCCCTGACGCCGAACTGTGTGTGCATTCTAGTGCTTCTCTGAGATCATCATTCCTATCTACGAATGTACTTACACACACACACAGGATACCACAAGCAAGGGGTTTCTCCCTTCTGCGCAGTGCCACAGCACCGGCCTGTTTGTACATTCATTACTTACGTAATAACAAATGTTATTGCTCTAGCAGGCACTGGTGTGCTATTTACATACGTAGGTGTGGTTGGTATATGTAGTTGGTGAGTAGAGCTACGCACGTATTGTGCATACGTACGTACATACGTATGCATACGTATGTACTTCGTATTGATAAGTGCTGTATGTACGTACGTAGTTGTGAGATATGAGGGGTGGTACCACACGTGTCAGCAACATGGCAGAAGTGCACTGCCACCCATCAGTGCTAGGGTTACACGTGGTGAGCCCACGCAGACTTGATACAGCGCACCTCTTCTACGTAACTATCTTGGGAGAACACGGGCACACATGCACAAATGTGATTATAACACACACGTACGTATGTCACACATGTCTGGCTCCAAACGCATCCCAGGGACTAGGGTATACTTACATATATTATTTATTCCTTCTGAATGCACGGGTGCTTCTTGTGTTTGTCCTGTTCATATGTATGTACATACATACGTATGTATGTACGTGCGAACACCTTCACTTGTGTTGTTTTGAGGTGAGTAAGTCATGCAGGTGTGTACACACCAGAATGGTACGTATGCAACGCTAACAATACAGTTTTAAGATGCTTTAGCCATAATGGCCTCATCACTTGCAAACCAGATTGCAGTTTTTCTTCTGCTCAACTCACCCTCAATATTGACTAGTCTTACCGGCAATGAGGGCTTATTTTATTTATTGTACATATTTTATACACACATACGTACGTACATACTGTACGTATGTACGTGTGTATATTACAGTTCCTCTACTTGATGTTTCACGCTACCTGTTGCTGTTGGGGACCCAAGAGCCTCTCATACCAGCAATTCCAGCAATTCCTGAAAGGGTAGATGCCACATGCTGCGTCATGGACACCATGTGACCAGAACACGGTGGAGTGGGTGGGGCAGCTGCAGGGCTTCCCTTGTACGTATGTGACAGGAAGCCCTATCCACACATGTACATTGTAATATAGATGCCTCCAGCTGCTCTTGTCAGTGATTCTTACACCTACTCGGGATGCATCTCATGGCTCTCACGCTGTGTGACCCTGACACAAAGGCTGGCAAGTGTGTGTACTAGTGTGTGCCAAACATTTGACACTTCAGAGATACCTACCTAGCCTTTACCAAGGCATTCACTTTGTAATGTATTTGACTCAGAATTTCATCAATACACTAACACTGCATTTATCTTCTGTATTCCGTTATGAATGTACTTCAGAAGAGACTTGCATAGGGTTGTTATCGTTGAGGGCTGTTGTCGGGGTTCCGTAGCAGAGAAGCCTACCAAGGCGGGCTACTCTGCTGGTATAATACATACGTACATATGTACGTATGTATGCATGCAGTCAATTTATGATATCCAGTCCCACCTGAGTTACACTGTATAATGAATGATTTCACTGCAATTCTGGCACAGCAGATTCCTACGTATGTGCTGTGTATGTACATGTGATTGACACCACCCTGTGACTCTACATTTCATGCACTGTAATTACAGGTGTAGTGTAGTGTGCATTGTGCAACCTTCAAACAACTTTATTCAGATGGACCGCTCTTGAGAGAATGCATTAGGGAGTATCACCTGTGGCCAAAGGGGCCAGTGGTATTGCCAGTACATCCCCAAAAGTGTGCTCTACGTTGTAGTACTTACGTACGTATGCAGTGTGTGCCCTACCCTCGACGAATGTGGGAATTTAGGCCTGACAAATGAGGTATGCATGTGTCTATGGTAACAGTGTATGGTGTTACATTTCTGAGCTTATGCGTACGTATATACAGTATGCATGTACGTATGTAGCTGTTTTCAATTGTGTGTGAAGGGACATCCTGTTTCTGGCTCCACTGAAGCATGAAATGGCCTACGTGTCTTGTAACAAATGGCATGCTTGTGAATTGCATAGTCCAGTAACGTACAGTCGTACTTAGCATATGTATGTACAAACTTGCACATATGTGCGTACGTACGTACGTACGTATGTAAGTACTAAGTACCTACGATGTACATACGTATGGTGAAGTTTGCATACAGTGTTAGTCTAGCTCACTAGAACGTCTGGCCAGGGTGCTTATATACATACGTATATTAATTACGTATATGTACATACTCTGTATGTATGTATGACATACTATGTATGTTGTACATGCAGTGGGGAGGCCCTCCCTAGCCCCTGTAAGCCAGCCCCTACGTACGTACCTTTGCGTTGCTATTATTGCATAATTGCAGAGGATCTCCCTTGCGATTATGCAATAATAGCAAACGCAAAGGTAGGGGATGACATGCCAGACTAGGCTATCCCCTTTGCCTAGTACGTCTCCCAGGTTGGCCAAGGTCTAGCATGCTGGAGCAGTATTCTGTGGTTGTTTTAGTGAGCGTGCACATGCTTCTTTCAGCTCTTGACTAATTCCATGTATGTACGTCGTATGTACTTGTTTCTCAGCTGAGAATCGTCGTCTAAATGACTTTATAACACACTATGAATCTGTGGAGTACAACCACCACGAGTTGATGGCAGACCATGAAAGGCTGAAGAGGACCATTAGCGGAAAGAGACACTTGGAACTCCAGTTTAATGCTCTTGGAAAGTGAGTGAGGGGGGAAGGAGGAGAGAGCGTAGAGATGGCAGGTAGGGGAGGAGAAAGGGAGTAGTGAGTTGAGAGTTGGGAAAGAAGGATGGTAAGGTGAAGGGAGCAAGAAATAGATACATATGTAGGTTTTGTCTTTTGTACGTGTGTATGTATGTACGTATGTATGTATGTATGTACGTATGTACGTATGTAGATTTGGTGTCTACAGTCACTCCCTATTGCAATTGCCTTCTGTCACTGTGGCCACAATGGTGTATACACGTATGTACATACGTACGTATCTGTTCTGACTTGGACTAGTTAATGAGTGGCCCACCTTGTTGCATGTCTGCCCGTAGTATGTACTGTATGTACTCACGCCTGCCTCCCCCTCTCTCTCAACGGTGCACACACTGATTTCTCTGCAGGCATTTTCACTTCCATCTCTATCCAGACACATCAATCTTCTCCGATGACTTTCAAATGTTTGTCAATGGCAGGCCAGACAGATCAGCTGATATGACAATGTACTACTCTGGACAGGCTGTGGGTAAGAGTGTGAGTGTGTGCCCACGTGTGTGTGTGTGTGTGTGTGTGTGTGTGTGTGTGTGTGTGTGTGTGTGTGTGTGTGTGTGTGTGTGTGTGTGTGTGTGTGTGTGTGTGTGTGTGTGTGTGTGTGTGTGTGTGTGTGTGTGTGTGTGTGTCCACGTGTGTGTGTGTGTGTGTGTGTGTGTGTGTGTGTGTGTGTGTGTGTGTGTGTGCACCCTGCATACGTACATACTTACATAGGCATGTGTTTGTTGTGAAAGCAGTGATAGTATGCTATTGTAAGGCAGCCAC
>OX465036.1:3965458-4055458 GCA_949841015.1 Aplysina aerophoba | reverse complement strand
TCGCATTGTGAATATCCTTTTATACTGCTTCGAGCAGGGTTGTGTAGCAGATGGGCCTGTGTGTGTGTGTGTGTGTGTGTGTGTGTGTGTGTGTGTGTGTGTGTGTGTGTGTGTGTGTGTGTGTGTGTGTGCGTGCGTGGGTGGGTACTTTATAGGTAAATCTCTGCATGGCTTGGTTCTTAGAATATGATTAACATGAAGCTGGTAGACATGTATTGTATCAGGTGATGTGAGTTTGACCCAATCCTCTGTGATCATCACGAAGATTTTGTACAATTTGCTGATCAATTGAACACAGTCTGTATTCACTATAGGGATTTTAGTGTGTACGTATGTCCATATGTACATGTTACACGATGTGTGTGCAGACGCTAAGTATGTACGTATGTACGTACGTAAGCTCAATCATGATGACTACTAAAGCTGTATAGTACATGCATTATGTACGTACGTACGTACGTACGCAGGTGGTTGTGATGTGTTTGCTGTTCTTGACTCCACTCACTGGGATGCTCCCACAGTGCCCCACTCCTGACGCCAAAGTGGGGGAGAACTCCACAGCACTGCAATGCAACAATGGTACTGCTACCTGTTCGAATGGGGTGAGTTACCGTGCAAGCACCCCGCGTGCACCAGGCTGCACTGTGTTAGGTCAAGGATACTCTTGCATTACAGCACCCTACTCTCTCTTACGTACGTACGCACGCGCATATTTACCCACGTCTCACCCTCTTTTCCCCATATCTACCGACACTGCGCTTATCTGCACTCCTTTCCCTCTGCACCACATACACCCTGGCTCCTCTCCCTCCTTGCCCCTCACCCGCATATACCCTCGCTTCTCTCCCTTTCCCCCCACATATACTCTCCGTCCTCTCCCTCCCTCCACCATACACGCCCTTTCTCCTTTCCCTCTCCCATACCTACCTCTCTTGTCCCCTCCAGACATGCAGTGGATCACTCTGCAGTCTACTGGCATATGAAGAGTGTCTCTGTGCTGACGCAGCACAGGCCTGCGACCTGTGCTGCAATGTGACAGGAGTGTGTATGTCATCCACTGAACTGGCTGATCGAGATCCGACGATCGCTGAGAAACTTGGGGACAATCGTATGCTTCCTGTCGGGCAGTTCTGCATTGCTGGAGACGTGATTGGATATTGTGACTTCCTGTCTCGGTGCCGTCCAGTGGATGCTGATGGGGCCCTCAACAGACTCCTGAACTTTTTGTCCTCTGACGAAATTCAGTCTGTCATTCAATGGGTTGCTAACATGTGGTGGGTCATTGTCATCTGCGTCGTGGGTGTTCTCACAATCCTCTTCGTGATAGTGGTTGTCTGTCACTTCACACTGCCAAAGCCCAAGCACATGAAACAGCAAGCAGAGTACAGGAGGACCCTTCGGCGTAACAGGCAGGGAGGCTATGCTGGCAAGGACTACCCTATGCTGTCCAAAACGTAGAGGGAATGCCCAACCTTCTAACAGGCATGGTGTAGCTAGCTACTGTGGAACTGTAGTCGAGTGGCATATAGTCTAGGTATACCTGTAGCTGTAGTGGTGTATCTTGCACGACACTGTATATATAAATCATATACATAAACCACCTACGTATGTATGTATTTTAGGCTTTTGTACTTATGCATGATGTGTATGCTGATATCATAGTTGCCAAAGTGAAGGACTGTCCATGATTGGATTTGAGATACAGCATGCAATATGAAAAGGTCTTGGCCACTTCACTTCTTGTAAAATTCTCTGTACCAATTAACTTTGCCTCAAACGCTTGTGGCTACATAACCATGTTATACATATATCAACTGGTGTCGCAGGTTCCAGACTCAGTTTGTATTAAGTAGCTATAGCTATTAATTATCACAATGTCACAGGAACTTATAATTAGCATGCCCCACAATCTGGTGGTATGGTTGTCGCTGTCAAGCTTACAGGGAGCATGCAAAGACTAAGTGATCTTCCACAGTATATGTATAGTTTAGAGTTTAACATTGATTAACACATATCTTTCTGATCAGGGTATATTAAATATACCAGGCCATGTGATCCTGTTCTGATATGGGAATGGAAACGGAACCGCGTCGTCATGACAATGTGACAAAATGGCGACAATTGATGAGTTTCGTTCTATCCTAGCAAAGTGGGACAAGGTAGTCGATGCTTGTGAATCGGCATGCACGCTTGTGTTTTACTCGTATACAAGCATGATTGAGCCATATGTCCAAGTGTACCGTGTTTTGGTGTTAGCTGGCTTTAAGTAAAACCACAGATACTAGACTTTATATAAGGTCTAGTATCTATGGTAAAACCTAAACTATGACCATTTAGCTAGGCCAGTGCACCACAGCGCGAGCAGGCTATATACGTACGTACGCACGTAGCTCACTCAAGCACTCAATACACTCATGCATACCTCCAATGTAAGTGCACATGTACTTGCCACATTGGCTGTCCTGGATGCAGGGATCCAAGACGGTGAGACAGGCGATGTTGAAGGATTTCATCGTTCAGTGCCAAGGGATGACTGGGCCTGACTTGGAACAGCAGTTCTGCGAAGGGGCAAGTTTGTTCCTCGCTAGACTGATGGCGTGGCTGAGAATTAGGTAACACGAGTGGCTATCCCTCTAAATGGATACATTGTACGTACGTACGTACATACGTACATACAAGCATGTGTGTGACCATTTGCTGAAGTCTGTCACAGTGCCGTACCATATCAGTTTGGCATCGGAACATCTGTTACTTGACTCTTACATATGCATACCATTCTGCTTTACATACATACATACGTATGTATGTATATACTGAGTACTTGGCTATGCAGTGCAGTGCCATGCGTATGTACCTAGCAATTGACTTAAACTGCTGTAGGCGTGAGTGGTGAACTACAATGCTCTTTACCATACATTTATATGTTTATGTGCGTGCACATTCACCTCCTCCCCGCCTTCCAGCCCTCCCTCCCCCCCTTCCTCTGCTCCCACCTCCCCATACAGCTATCAGTTTGGGACTTGCCTCAGTCTGCAGTTAAGAGCCATTCGCATATTTGTGTCAGCGACTGCAGGGTACGCTCACGAGTGGCAATGGCTGTGAGCGGTTCACCATGGCAGTACACTACTGCTACTGCTAGTAGTCATCACACCAGGCCTAGAGTGCGTAGCTCATACAAACAGAATTAATGTACATAGCTTGAATAATTTTAAGTGGCTAGGTAGCAGATCTTACTACGTACTTACTACATATTCCCTCAAAACAACTCTAGCTGATCACAGTGGGAGAGATGTAGGAGTCAATCATCAGTTTGGCGTCGGAACATCTGTTACTTGACTCTTACATCTGTCCCATTGTGATCGGCTGGAATTGTTTCAAGAGAATAGTAAACTGTAGCTTTTACGTATCTCCGATTGAACATGTATACATACATACATTATCCACCCTCAGCTTGCATCGTCCACTGCACATGTATGTACATATAATGTGTGTACTTTTGGTGGTGAGATGTTTTAGCTCACGGTGTCTGCTTCATACGTTTGCATTTGATTCCTAATGTAGGTTTACTGTATAACTCCTAATGTAGGTTTACTGTATAACTCCTAATGTAGCTTTACTGTATAACTCCTAATGTAGGTTTACTGTATAACTCCTAATGTAGGTTTACTGTATAACTCCTAATGTAGGTTTACTGTATAATTCCTAATGTAGGTTTACTGTATAATTCCTAATGTAGGTTTACTGTATAACTCCTAATGTAGGTTTACTGTATAACTCCTAATGTAGGTTTACTGTATAACTCCTAATGTAGGTTTACTGTAAAACTCCTAATGTAGGTTTACTGTATAACTCCTAATGTAGGTTTACTGTATAACTCCTAATGTAGGTTTACTGTACAATTCCTCTGCCATGTACCCAGCACTGTCCCTCTCTGTCACTGCAGTCGCAAGTTCTTGAGCGAGTTCCTAGAGGTGGGAGGTCTTTTGACGGTCCTGGAGGTGCTGGCAGTGAGGAAGGCATCGGAAGAGGACCGCACGGAGGCCCTTGACCTTCTCACTGACCTCGCCAAGACTGGACGGCAGTGCAAGGAGCTCATCTGTGAGAGCTATGGGATAAAGTCAGTTGCGGAGAGTCTGGCACAGTCGAGCAGTCCCCTCTCGCAGCAGAAGGCCCAGCACTTGCTGCTGTTACTCTTCCAGGTACGTAAAACTGACACAGTATTGTAGCGCTAGTGTGTGTTGAAGTGAGGGCTTCTCAGCTGATCTCAGGCATGGGAAGGAGCAGTTCGCTGATGCCAGCTTCACCACAGGGTTGTAGTTTGACAAACCTCCAAACCTGTTGTGAAGTGGTGTACGTATGCTGTATGTGTAGAACTACGTACCCCAGTGGCATGGTGTGTAACCACAATACAATGCAAGATGCCAGAACTTAGCACCTTTGCAGAGTGCCCCCCACCCCCTGAAGGCATTAGTTTGCAGTCTATTGTTGTCATGAAGGGGTCAATCAATTTCACATTTCACCTCTGCTACGTATCTGATCTCACTTTGGTGCCTCATTCAACCATGTTCACTGACAGAATGATTTCAAACCTCAGAATTGAGGTAGTCAATTGACAGGTTTGACCACTATTTGGGAAGGGAGTGTGCAACCCCCCAACCCCAACCCCTACTTGAGGTGGAGACATTAGTCATGGGAGAGGGCTGGAGACTTGATGTCATTCTGGACATTTATGGACTGGCAGATGGAAAATTCCTCAAACCAGACTATTGGCTGATAAAGATCTTTAACCTCTTCCCTATTGCTTAATGGAGTGAATGTTGTGTGAGAATATGTGAATAGGGCCTGAGTGGTGCCTTCCGCTGTCATTAGGGGAATCCCCATTACCAGAGCCAGGTGTACAAGACACTCATCGCTCTGTTGGGTGTCCCCTCCAGCAACGCACAGAGACTGGCTGCTGCAACACTGCGGGAGGTGCAGGTGTGTGTGTGTGTGCGTGTGTGTGTGTGTGTGTGTGTGTGCGCGTGCCTGTGTGTGTGTATGTGTGTGTGTGTGTGTGTGTGTGTGTGTGTGTGTGTGTGTGTGTGTGTGTGTGTGTGTGTGTGTGTGTGTGTGTGTGTGTGTGTGTGTGTGTGTGTGTGTGTGCGTGCATGCGTGTGTGTGTGTGTGTGTGTGTGTGTGTGTGTGTGTGTGTGTGTGTGTGTGTGTGTGTGTGTGTGCGTGTGTGTGTGCATGTGTTTGCAAGAATAATATCTCAGAGGTACGTTGGCATGTCATCACGATATGTTGGCCTTCTCCTTGCGCTGCAGCCTCAGATGGGTGTGGTCAGTGCCTCCATTGTGGACCCTGCTCTCTCGCTGCTGCGAAGTTTGGACCTTGCAGTGCAACATGAAGGTGTGTGAAGGGGTTGGAGGGGTAAGGGAAAGGGACACTGTGCGACATGAAGGTGTGTGGAGGGGGTAAGGGACACTTGTGCAACATGAAGGTGTGTGGAGGGGGTAAGGACACTTGTGCGACATGAAGGGGCTGGAGGAGGTAAGGGACACTTGTGCAACATGAAGGGGTTGGAGGGGGTAAAGGAAACTTATGCAACATGAAGGTGTGTGGAGGGGGTAAGGGACACTTGTGGCGACATGAAGGGGTTGGAGGGGTAAGGGACACTTGTGCACATGAAGGGTTGGAGGGGGTAAGGGACACTTGTGCGACATGAAGGGGTTGGAGGGGGTAAGGGACACTTGTGCAACATGAAGGGGTTGTAGGGTAAGGGACACTTGTGCGACATGAAGGTGTGTGGAGGGGATAAGGGACACTTGTGCAACATGAGGGGCTGGAGGGGGTAAGGGACACTTGTGCAACATGAAGGGGCTGGAGGGGATAAGGGACACTTGAATGTGTGTACAGTAGTAGTGAGTCTGTGCACCTGTTATGATATCCCTAGCTTAGTCTAGCATGCTAGACCTTCTGCGGTGGAGAGGGTCTAGCATGCTAGACTACCCCTACCCTTCCCTGCTCTGCCCTCCCAGCTGTGAATTGTTTCAGGAGTTGGCCGGGTACGAGGAGGTGCAGCACCCCATCATGACAGGGCTGGTCAACCTCCTGCAGCCTCTCAGGGATGCCGAGAGTGGTCACACAGGGGACGCGGCACACAGCACTTGGAGGAATGACAAGGGAGGCAGAAAAGGTGACAGGAGCTAAGCAGTGTACAGTACATACGTACGTATGTACGTGCATACGTGTGTACGAATGTCTGGTGTGTCAACTATAAGGGTGCAGATCGAGTAGGGAAAGACAGATTGTTACATTGTTTTTCACATCACACAGAATCCCCCCCCCCCCTTCCCCTCCCCCCAAGCAGGGGGAACTACCAGAGCATGCATAGTTTGGCAGGGGGGCATTTATGGCATGACACAGGGTCTACATATGTATTTCTACTTCCATGTCTCATGCGGTCAGCTCTGTGTACCCTGACTGCTCATAGCTACAGCTAGTCACAGCACTTACTGGAATACTTTCATCTCACAGACTGTGAAAACTGTCCATTGAGCCATATGTACGTACGTACGTGTGTGTGTGTGTGCAGTACATTAACTCCTGGCGCTTGTGTTAGTTACGTAGGAATGGGTCTTTGCATCCAAAGCTCACTCATTTGCATAATAGCAGGAGAGCCTGTTTTAGATGTACGTATTGTGTTCTACGTGCTTTTATTTTCTTCAGGCACTTGCATCAAGGAGTGTTTGCAGATTAAAAGTCAAACTACATACTATAGTATAGTACGTATTTGCGTATTGCTACTTGGTGTATTTGCATACCGCAATGACGTAATTTATGCGCATACTGCGGCCCCACTAATCAGCTGATACGAAAAGATAATCTTATTATTAAAGAGCTGATGAATCAACTCAGACTGTGTTTCCTAAAGATTTGAAATGTATATATGGTTTATATGTACGTATGTAGTATAGGTACGTATGTAGTATAGGTACGTATGTAGTATAGGTACGTATGTACGTAGGTCGGTATGTAGTCTATACTAAACTGTATTTATTGCTGCCTAGTATTTTATGCACCAGCTTGAATGTACGTACATACATACGTACATACATACCTCATGTGCTGTACATTCGTATGTATGTGTCCTCATTAAATGGTGACGTTGTTGAGCAATCACAGACGTACGTACGTACGTCTGTAGAAAGGGGGATAAATTGCAGTGAGACATTTTGACCTTGACGGTATTTGTCAGTCACAAATTGTTTTGCGACTGACCAAGATCCTCAAGGTTGAAACGTCTCTCTGAATTTATTCCCCTTGCTACATATATGATTGCTCAACAGCATCCCTGTTCAGTTGAACGCCGTAGCATGAGCCTCTATCACATCATTGTGTCCCCATACACTCATCCTTGCAGCTCCACTACCAATTCATGTCCAACAGGCGGGAGCAAGCAAGGTGATTGGACAACTAGCAGCCAATCCAGGCCTTGCGCAGGAGCTGATTGAGGTGGGAGCAGACCTGTTCGTGGATATCTATCTGTATGTGGTTGTGTGTATTGTCTGGGATTGATAGCACGTACCTGTAGTGTGCATACGTACACGTTAATTACCATTGATGAATGTGGTTGTGTGTATTGTCTGGGATTGATAGCACGTACCTGTAGTGTGCATGTGTGCATACGTACACGTTAATTACCATTGATGAATGTGGTTGTTTGCATTGTGCCTGTATAATACTGAACACTGTACGTGTACACAAGATGGATACAGTGTGGATGGCTCCACTCCACACACCCTAGATCATGTTGAGCCATGATTTAGCTCCAATGTTACTCATAACTGATTCATTGCTAGTACGTACATACATACATACTATTGTATGTACAATATTGTACCTACCTAGGTAGGTAGAAGATAAGTAGACCTGTTGCGTCATACTCTGTAGACAGCAGTTGAACACAACAGCCAATAGAACAACCAAACTTCTTCAATGGTAGAACAGATGAATAATGGCGACTGATCTGCTGTCTGCAACATACGTACATACGTACTGTACGTACACATGCAATTTAATCACCTGATTAGATTAATCACAGCAGCCACACTGTGTATGTATGTATGTAAGACATAGTGACACAGTGGCTGCTTTGTCATGAGGTGATTAAATGTTCACAGCAGACAGCAGATCATTTTAAGTCGACATTTCATCTGTTCTACTGCTGGAGACGTTCAGTTGGGTGCTTACTTGTGAACAGTGCAGTTGTCTGGAGAGCCAAGGCTACCCCAGTCTGCTTGTGCACTAAGTGCCAGACACGACTCGAGTAGGGACCAGGCTGTACTGTACATATGTACACTACATACAAACGTTAGTATATATTACAACATGTATGTATGTATTGCAATTGTGTACGTACACTGCAGTCAGTTGTTCTTGCTTCTGCTATGCTCAAAATCAATTTGCCCTCTGGAATCTGTGTTCAGTTGTTGTTGTCTTACACATTATGTGTCACTGCTGTCGCCCATGCATAGCCCTCACCATGCTCCCAGTGATAGCTCTGCATTTTGTCTCCCAGATGAAGGCTGTGCAGCCCTTGCTGGCTGCAATGGGGAACACGCACTACCCTGACAGCCAGCGACAGGCAGCCTTGGCACTAAAGGTGTGTCACGTTGTGTGTATGTGTGTGTGTGTGTGGGGGGGGGGGGGGTTGCTTAAAGGACCTTTCAACTTTATCCAGGTTCTGCTGGGCTGTGATGAAAGTGTGAAGAAATATGTGGAACAAATAATGGGCAGTAGCCTGTTTTACAAATTTTGGGTAACCCGGTCACACACACACATGTACACACACACACACGCACACACACACACACACACACACGTACACACACACACACACATGTACACACACACACGCACACACACACACACATCACACACACATGCACACACACACACACACACACACACACACACACACACACACACACACACACACACACACACACACACACACACACACACACACACACACACACACACACATCACACGCACACACACACACACACACACACACACACACACACACACACACACACACACACACACACACACACACACACACACACACACACACACACACACACACACACAATAGTACCAGATTACATCAGTCAACTTGTACATTTAGTACATACATACGTACGTACTGCGGACACACTTGCATATGACTACTGTCATCCTTCGCAGGACCACCCTGACGCTGTGTACAGTGTCATGACTGAGGCCGAAGTGGATGTCCTTCGTGGATGTTCAGGTTCTGAGGATGACGTGAACTGAAGTAACGCTTATGCATGCGTGTGTGTGTGTGTGCGTGCGTGCGTGCGTGTGTGTGTGTATTTGTGCATGTGTATACGTGTAGTACGTATGTGCTAGTTTATAAATACACGTACTTAATCTATGACATCAACGCACACTAATAGCATCAGACAGCGATTCTATTGCATCAATATTGTGAGACATGGTCCTTTTTCACCGTTGCTATATTATTATTAATGATGTAATAATGCATTTGGCCCCATGGAGTATGAAAAGAAACCGCATTCGGGAATTGGTCAGTATGTGCAGCCGTATAGCGGTCCAGTGACCCTTTCGACACGGCGGAGAAGCATGCCCAGACGTCTTTCGTTTGTTGTGCTGTTGCTGCTCATGTTCGCATCTGTTAGCATACTGCATAGGCCTGTTACGGGAGAGACTGCAGTGTATCGGCTAGCGAACGGGACGGTGGGACGGGAGGGACGCGTGGAGCGATACAACAAAGAGACGGAACAATATGAGACGGTATGTGATGCTACGTGGGATCTAACCGCTGCAGACGTCTTTTGCAGATCACGAGGACTCGGGTTTGCCATTCAAGAGAAGATTGGACTCCGTTTCGGCCCAGGGAGCGGACGAGTGTGGGGCGCTCCGAAGTGCACGGGACAAGAAAACAGCTTGGACGATTGCGCGTTAAATACAACTGCTGGCTGCTCCCACGAACTGGACACAGGCGTTATCTGCTCTGGAGCTTTGAAAAGTCAGCCTTGTTTGTTATGTGCATGCTCTAGTGTATGTGTGTCTGTGTGTCTGTGCGTGTGAAGGGGTGGGGAGGTGGGGGGGGGGGGGGGGGGAGGCATGCAAATTGATTTACTTCTATCGTCTGGTGGATTTATAGTCTACAATTTATTGCATTACTACACATTTACCCACTTAAATGCCTAGAGGTGTGCGTACACATCATGGTGATTGATGAAATACTGCTGCACACACAACAATGCACTGCAGACAGTACACTAGGAGTTATTTTACTTGGCGCAGTATTTTGTCTGGCCAACACCAGTTCAATGAGCTGTAATGGACAGCCGAGCCTATACATACCGGGATAGCTAGACTGCACAGTGTACTTAACACATAGCCATGAAAGTGCCTTTTTGGCAGAATCAGTATGTACACCTGGGTGGGAGAAGACAGATATATTATAACAAATTAAGAGATCAATCAAATGACAATTCACTACATATTTTGTGCTATATATAATTTAGTGGTGTATGTGCAGCTTGCATGGCTTCACCCTGGAGAGCCTTCATGCACTGATGTGTGGCCAACGCTACACAACACGTACTGTGTACATAACACACACTGTGTATACATACGTATATGTGCCCCTCCCTCTGTCACTATTGCAGCTGGCTCTGCTAAAATTGGCTTCATCCGCATCTTTTCAAACAGAAGGAGCAACAAGTATGACGGGTTACCCCAGATTGCACTGTCTAACGGATTTGCCTTCTTCTGCTCTACGGCACTGGACCAGAACTCAGCAGAAGTCATGTGCCGTTCTGCTGGCTATCAACGCATGGTGCAGTACGACAGAGTTAATATCACTGGGCCTGTCGACAACTTGGGACAGTTAATTACAAGAGCGAATTGCTCGGGAGATGAGGTGAACCTGAAGAGCTGTGCTCTCACCATTGGTGAGGCGCAATGTGAAGACAATGCCCTGCAGTACATTGAGTGTGAATCACCAGCTGAGGAGGTCCCTTCATTAGGTGAGGAGAAGCCAACATGTGCCAGCAGGTGCAGTTGTATTGGTGCACCATACACACAATGTCATACTTTATGGCTGCACATTGTGAGGAGAGCCCTGATGTGTGTGTGTGCCATTACAGTGCAGCCCAAATAGAAGCCCAAACATGTGTAATGTCTGCCCTGTAATGGGTCTGAATTAGTGTACTTTCCTTTCAGATAATGAGACAATGGGGACTCTCTCTGAATATTGCAGTGTGCACTCATGTACTTCCCCCCAACACACATCATACTCGCTGTAGAGGCTCATTGGTTAATTGTTACAACACAGATCAAGATTATGATCTATCTTGCAACAACTAAAGAAGGCCCTATTGGGGCTGAAACGTCTTGTTGCCAAAACAAAGAACCTTGTGGATTGCACTTAATGTAATTCTCACCCATGTCCATTTCGGATGTGATAATGAATCTCTATTATATTATTCTGCCATGTTTGTTAAGATCAGTTTGACATTACATTAATTGGTCAGTGTCAGTTCTGTTCTGTGCTTGTCATGTAGGCTCCAGTGGCAATGCTGTAAGAGTCTTGGGTGGCACTGTGTCACGCGAAGGACGAGTTGAAGTGAGACGAAATGGGACATGGCAATCTGTGTGTGCAGAAGACTGGCAATGGACGGCAAGCATTTTGGTGTGCAAATTGCTGAACATGGGCTACCCTGTAGCATGGTACACAGGCTCGTTGTACCAGGGAGGCGGGGCGATCAAGGTGTCCCCACCCCTGCTCTGCAATCGTACTTCTGGTAACCTCAGCGACTGCTTGGAACTGATCCCACCCTCTCCAGCCTCCTGCACTGCTGAAAACGAGGTTGGGGTGGTCTGTTCTGGCAGTGGACTAGGTGCGTGGTGCATGGAAATATATATGTTCGAGCTTGGGGAAAAGTGGCACACACACACACATGTGTACCTCACATATACAATGTGGTAGCATTCCGGATCTTGTTAGTAATGGGGAGGGTAGGTTGTGTTGGCAGGCCGGCTTTGGAGGTGTTGATGGTGATAGTTGGTGTTGGTGGCATGGAAAGGTATTGGTGGTGGTAGGGAGGTGATGGGGTTGAATTTCCACGGTATACATTATCTGGCTACAGAGACGGAACATGTATTAGCGAATAGATCAACAAAGTTGGTACTTAGTACATGCATGTAAATTGAAAGCAAATAGTGGGTATGGTACATTCATGATCCATCAGATGAGACATGTATCGGGCAGATTATAGCTGGGCTATGTACAAGGTACAGGAGTATGCTCGAGTCATCTGTTCAACGTGTTGACATGATCAATATTTTGACACATACCGGGGAAGGTGAGGGGTGTGTGAGGGTGGCTGCAATAGGCAAATGACTGGCTGATGCAGACAGTACATATGTCTCTTTAAGCAGCTAGATGCAGGTCCCACTAAGCTATGCTTATATACTCTAGCCATAATTGTCTTTGTTATGTCTGTGCTGTATATATAGTTAAAATGTACTTGGCTGCCTTGATTTAATTGTCTATATACACCACTCCATTGTGGCATATACATATTATCATACATCCTAGATTTGTCTCAGAGGAACATCCTTCGGCTTGTTGGAGGTACGGCACTATACGATGGTGCGGTTGAATGGAAGCAGCACAGTGGATCCGGACAAGGGTGGATTCCATTTGCCTATGATGGCTGGAGTAGTGCTCACTCCACGGTCGCTTGTCGTGCTCTTGGCTTCACTAGTGTTGTTGGCACACACTACCGTCTGCCAGGACGTTCCTCTCCTTCTACTTGCATCGCCGCTCTAACTTGCTCCGGGTCAGAGGGAACTTTTGAGGAGTGTACCGGCTTGCATTTAAACCTGCACTGTACGCTGGATCTGGTGGGCATCCAATGTTCTGGGCCCCTAGAGATGTTCTCTCTGGCCACGCCCACACTGCCTACCACTACCACCCCACCCCCAAGTGGTACGTCCTTGAGTTTTTTATTGGTGTATATACAGTTCGTCCATGTGGCATGCTCAGAACTGTGCTGTTCCTACTCTGTTACCGATAGCAAGTTGATGAGCAGCAACACAACTGTAAGTAACACTCACTGGGAGGACGTTTTGATCTGGGGGCCGGTCTTTGTCAATTGCTTACAAGATGATCATCTTATAAGCAGTTGACAAAGGCCTCGGGGTCGAAACCTCCTGCTACTTTGATATAATATTAACAGTTGTGTTGTTTCTCATCAATTCGCTATAATAGTTAGTATCAGTTTAAAATGCACTATGAGCCTCTACAACATCATATTCCTACTCTGTTCATCTCACTACTCCCTCTTCTGTTCCTTCCACTGCCTCTTCTCCTTTGCATTTCACCTCTCTCCTCCTCTCCTCTCTCTCTGCTCTAGGTGGTGACAGCAGTGTTGCTGTTACAGGAATAGCAGTGGGCATTGTAGCTGGAGTAGTTGTCTTAGTAGGGAGCATTGTTGTCTGTTCGATTCTCACTTTCATTTGGTTTAAATGCAATCAGGGTGTGAGAGGGAATGGAAGTAAGGATGCAGAAATGTGGTTCAGAAAGAAATGAAAGTTGACATGTGAAGAGTGTATATTGGTACAGGAAGCTTCTAGGAAATGGCAACTTGATTGAACCATGCACTTTCACAACAGAATGACTGTTTGCAAGTCTCATTGTTATATATTATTATTATTATTATTATTATGGTCATGCTGGATTTGCATGCAGCTGATGTAGTGATATAAGGCCAACATGTCCTGCAAACCATTTTTGCTTGGGTCTGCTGCCATAGGCGCAAACTATGTACGTACATGTAAATTCATTATGACTGTTTTTGCTCAAGTAAATGTTTCAAGCACTTTCATGGAAGTCTTCAGTCTGCATATCCATGCATGCACAAACTTGCTCTCTTCACCTCTTGCATGAGCTAAGGCACAATGCGTCCACTGACTGGATCTCTTGTATTGATAAATGATATAAGGTATATATTATACATAAGGTCAGCATAATTATTCATTCATTGGAGCATGATTGTGTTTATACAATCATAGACATGATGCAATGGGAGTGCAGTGGACTGGAGTGCAAGCACACACACATGCACGTGGAGTACTGCTATGTAATTGTACAGCATGCGCGCCTCGTACGTGTGTGAGAGAAGATCACGCGTACCCACACACAGCACGATCGATTATTGTCCAGTGCATATAATTGTAGTCTGGCTAGCTAGACCATCAGGAGGAAGCTGGCCATGCATGCAGCTGTGCCAATCGGAAGATATACCGGAAGTGGCTGACCTTGACCCGGAAACAGAAAGGTTCGTCAGAAAAATGGTGAGTGTGCCCTCTTCCCTCAAACCCTGCTACTCCTTGTCCAAAGCCGTTCAGTGTGTCCTGTATGTCAGGTTTATTGTATGAAGTAGATCTGTTCGCGTTGCGGCCTTCGCTGTGGCGTCTTATCTCACCCCTACCATGTAGTGCTCGCGGTTAAATTTTGATACAAGCCCGTTCTTCTCGCGCCCTGCTGTAGGACCGATGCGCGGTTTACGTAGTATCAATTGCGTTTTTCTAGTCCCTTGGGTAACTCGTGAGCTATCAATCAGACACTGGCTCCAATATATGGAAATGTTATGAGGATTCTACTTGTTATTGTTGGCGCACGGGTCATACACATGTGTGTGTACTTGTTCTTTGGGGGCAGTGAGGCAAAAGGAAGTGGTACTTAGGGGGGATACAGTGTATGATGCGCCTGCAGTGTGTGGTACAATTCAGTTCTGTTACCGCTGCTCTGGCACAGCCAGTGCACCACCGGGGTGGCTGCATTGCAGAGAAGCAGTAAGCTGCTATACTACTGGTGTTCCTGCCTGCTGCTGTGTAACGCTCCATGCTAAGGAGATGGTCTCGCGAGCCAGTCCCGCCCCCTCGGAACTGCTCCTCCTGCCACAGCTGATGCTACGAACACAAGCACACCACTGGTGCTACCAGACCTCCCCTGTGGGGGAAGGGTTGGCAAGTGCGACTACACACGTACGTAGCTGAGGGTGGTGTTGCATGGAGCCACTGCTGGAGTAACATGGAGCACACACCAATCTGTCTACCAACCCACCTACGGGCCAGTCTTGTACACTAACTACGTGATGTATGCATTACAACGAGGTTGGTAGCTGTGCAGCACTTTACGTCGCTGACCAGTGATGTTCACTTTTAGTCGTCATAGCAAAAATGGATGTATTGAAGGATGTGCAGAGGAGCCACATATCACTGTTTCCCTTCTTGTGGCTCATCAGTGCAGTCTGACATACGTATGGTGTACCCTGGTATCTTACAAGTAAGATTAGTCATACTACCATTTGCTGTCTATTGGACACTTGTAGTCTGGCCTGCTAGCCCCTACCTCCTTCCACCACACGGCAAAAAAGACATTCGCCAGACAGCATAGAAAATGTACAATATAGCACAGGTTGGTGGCTGTATCCTCAACTTATGTACTACTGTATTGGCAGGAGATTTGGAAGAGATGTTTTATATGACACTTTTCAATGCACATCTAATGGCTTGGTTTGGAGACATTTGTGACCGTAACTGTAGACAAGACATGTAAATGTTCGCAGGGACTGTTGCTGCTGGTGTGAAACTATTAGTAACTGCAAGCTGATGGGTGTTTTATAACTTTCTGTTGCACCCTATAATAATACGTTCTCACCCACACAACACCATCTGGTGGCAGGAGGTTAGACTAGCAAGCCGTTGCAGTGCAGTGAGGGCCTTTTGCCACTGGTTCAGTCTGGTTGCTGTAGGTCGTTGACTGCAATGTAGATGAACCGTTCGTTGTATGTGTACGTAAATCCACGTCTTGTAACTGTTGTGAAGTCAGATGTACGTAGTTTGGACCTCTCACACTCGAGAGTCACATCCTCCTTCCATGCCACTGGTCTATGGGTGCGAGTGTGCTGTGGTTCACATTCAGAAAGGCATGTACGCACGCCTGCTGTGTGTGCTCCATTGCCATAAGCCCCCTTGCCTAGGTTGATTATGTTGGTAATGTGAACACTTGCAAATGTTGCCCTGAACAATTGCTTTGACCTCATTTACACACTAATGGAACTTCCCTCTCTGCATTTCACACACACACACACACACACACACACCTAGGGGTGGGACAACTCATGGCTTGTCTGGAGGGTGCCTGCATTACATCATTGGCACTCCACTGTAGTCATACTCTCTGTGGTTCTCCTGTTGCTGTGTGACCGAGCCCCTAGCTGTGCATTGTCACTCTTGTTGATGTGAATCTGAAATGAAATTCATGTTAAACATTTGCAACTCTGCATGTTGTTGTCATCCATGAGGAATCGAGTGCATAGAAAATAAAACATGTAGTTGTATAGCGTGTTAGACCCTTCCCACTCCAGTGTTTAGGGTAGGGTAATTTTGGTCAATTTTCAATATTTCAGTAAGTACGCACCTGAAACTGTTGGGTGCGAAGAAGGTGAGGAGTGGGACAGGGTTGAACTGCCCAAGACGTTACACAACAGAGAGTTTTTTAGGCTAAGGACGTTTTGGTCTTGATGGTCATCGTCACTTAGAACTGTTGTGGTTTAAGAAGTCCCTTGTCATTAAACACCCTGACCTCTGTAAGTGCTTCTGCAAGTTTTGTTGTCTGACTTGTCCTGCTTCAATCTGTTCTTAGGCAAACAATGGGAATTGTACACTGTACCCAGTGTGGGGCATTAGCGACTACATCGAGTGTGGGGCATTAGCGACTACATCGAGTGTGGGGCATTAGCGACTACATCAAGTATGGGGCATTGTGACTACATCAAGTGTGGGGCATTAGTGACTACATCAAGTGTGGGGCATTAGCGACTACTGCATCAAACGATTGCTACATTTGTACCATTTGTCACAATGTGTCTTGTTCTGAAAATGCATGACCATTGGAGTGAACGTCACAGCACCAGGTGCTTGGCTGATGTACTGTAGGCGTGCTCCTTAGAACATTCATGCGTACATACATACGTACGTACGTACATGTACACTTACCTACGTGTGTACACCACGCGGAACAGGAATGGAAATCTAGAGCGCACACCTTAATACATGCATTATTGTATTGTGATGTACCGTTACTGAAAGATACTGTATTGATGTATCCATGGACATTCAACTGTAGCAATGGAGGTCATTCGGTGTACAGTGACATACGTACTCTTGTGTGTGTGTGTGTGTGTGTGTGTGTGTGTGTGTGTGTCTGTGTGTCTGTGTGTGTGTGTGTGTGTGTGTGTGTATGTGTGTGTGTCTGTGTGTGTGTGTATGTCTGTGTGTCTGTGTGTCTGTGTGAATGTGTGAATGTGGCACGTGCGATTACAAATTGTACTGGCAGTGGCAAGATATGAGCTAAGCTGTGTGGTTCTTAACCTCGTCAGATGTGTGTGTAGTGCCGTGAGCTCAGCGGAGCGGTGTATTGGTTGTATGTCCTGGTATCAGAAGTCCTGAACAGTATATATACGTTAATATACGTATATACATGTATATATATGTATGTATACTATATGGTATGATATAGTTATGTATATTTCATTTGGTATGTATGCATTCTTGCATATGGTATTTGTATGATCTTTATATGGTGTTGCCAAATTTAGTTACTAACTTAAATTTAAATTAGTAAAGCAGAATATGTGGTATTGCAGATAAATTTCAACTCTGCACATGCAAGTCACTGTGTATACGCTTCACAGAAGTGAGTGGGTGCTCTGAGTAGTGTCTTCATTCCCAGTATACCTAGCTCAAGATAAGGCGTGTACATTGTTAGGGGTGTGTCTAGCAATTTGCACCTGTGTGCACCGGGTTAGAGTGATAAGGTGTGACATTGTTAGGGTGACATGTTTTTGAGCGTGTTTGCAGTGGGTGCAATTCACACACCATTCCATTTCTGTATTTCACCCACTTGTCTATACTGTAGCAGTGTGTGCACGTGTGCACGTGCGTCTCTCTCTCTCACTCTCTCCTCTCTCTGTGTGTGTGTGTGTGTGTATTTACAGCTTAAGAAGGCCTTCACTATGAAGTGTCCTGCATTAGATCTTTGTACTTCCCACGTCCTACCGACGTACATAATCAAGTAACCAGCCACTTAATTAGCTGCATGGCTGCAAGAGCTGTCTTGTCTGTGACCTCTGTTGGTTATCACAGCTATCCTATATGAGATTAAGAACATGTGCAGTCTGCTGATGTTGCAATAGTTGATACTGGTGTTGCAATAGTGGTTAATGATGTTGCAGTGATAGTTACATATGTTGCAATATAGTTTGCTGATGTTAAAATAGTGGTTGCTTATGGTGCAACAGTGCTGTTCTTGTGTGGTGTAGGCAAATATGTAGTTACTGTACATGCTGGACCTTGCTGGGCCTTCATCCCTCACTGGCAGTAGCTTTGTATGAGCACACTAAGTGAATGGCTGAGACATGATGACTGGGTGGAGGTATGAGAGGAATGTCACGTAGGAATTGTTAGAACACTTTTTGAAACAGCCGGAACGGCTAAGTAGCAATCA
This sequence comes from Aplysina aerophoba, assembly GCA_949841015.1. Taxonomy (NCBI): domain Eukaryota; kingdom Metazoa; phylum Porifera; class Demospongiae; order Verongiida; family Aplysinidae; genus Aplysina; species Aplysina aerophoba. Next base: position 4,036,835 of record OX465036.1, on the reverse strand, counting down.
TTCACACTTCGTCTTACTTCATACTAGCTAAAAATTGCTTTCAATTCAGATGATTGACAGCTTTCAGCTGCCTTCTTTCGTGAATGCAACCCTCTTCCTAGTAGCAGGTGGTCCTAGGTGTGTTGATGTGGCTCATGGTACGTACGTCATTAAACCGAATGGGGACGCTGTTGAGCAATCACGTAACAAGGAGGTTAATTGTGGTGAGACCTAGCAGGTGGTCCTAGGTGTGTTGCTGAGATGGAGCATTCTTTGCATGTGCTCTCACACAGAACTACTCACAGAGTCCTTGAGAGCAGCACACATAGACCTTGATACCCAAGTCAGGGGATATGGTGTAACTGACGGTGCAATCTCATTTTGTCATTGCATCATCCTGCAAGCCTGTTTGATGTGATGCTGTCTTTTCTCTCTGCAGTGCCAGAGGCTGCAGTCTTGAGCCCATCCTGCTCGCCATGCCTCTGTCTAAGGGACGGAGTAGTCCGGCTCGTGTGACGGCAGTGAGAGAGGGGTGGCTGACGGTGGTGAAAGTGAAAAAGGGAGGTTTCTTCTCCAGGGCACATGTGAGTGTGTGAGGGGGCTGTACATACATGTAATGGTTGATGTATGAGTGTGTACGTGTAACGAATAACGTGGTGTCTATGTGGTGTGTATGTGTATGTGTATGTCTGTGTGTATGACTGTACTACGTATGTGTATGCGTCATTGTGAACAATGACAGATGTGTGTACATTCACAATAGTAAACCCCCCCCCCCCTCCTCAGGAGATAGAGGAAACCTGCCGCATGTGGGTGGTCCTCCTCCCCAGTGACGGAAGTGTGACAGAGATAACCTTCTACAGCAGTTCTAGTTACTCCGAGCGCCCCATGAAACCTGTCAGACTCAGTGTGCAGCCAAAGAAGGGACAGGGAGTGTTCCGTGTGTCTGGGCACCCTAAGCACACACACATGTTCTATGTAAGGAATAAAGAGAGAACAGTAAAGTTCATTGCTGCCTCGAAGTGAGTTATTGAATGATAGCTCTGTTGTGAAATGATACGTTGGACGATTATGCACAGCCCCAAGTCCCTTTTTGATTCAAGGCAACTTGTCTTAATCAAGGGATTTGTCAAGCACACAAGCACACAAGACATCTTTGTACTTATGTAGCAATTACACGTGCTTTGTAGATTTGCCATTACTCCAGTCATCTCCCATGGGATCAACACTGCTAGTGAATTGATATGAAGCGACACATGTGTTGATTGTACTCGAGTGGGACCCATGGGAGCAATCTGTAGTCATGTAGAAACATGTGCATCACTTAATGTAACTTGTGTGGTTTAACAGTGTTTGTTGGCTATAATGTAATGATGTTTCTTTAACACAATAGAATATGCACATGGCACACACACATACAGCCAGCCACACACACACACACCACACGCACACATCAACCAACCACATGAACGCATGCATGCACGAATACAGCCACACACACTGCACTCGCAAACACACACATATGTGAGTTGTGCTAACAATGTACTCACTGTTCTCTGCAGACAAGACCTGCTTCACTGGTTAGACAGTGTGTCCAAGTTGATCAAAGCACCCTACAAGATTGAGAAGGTTTGATTTGCTCTTGCTCATGACGTTCACTTGCTCCTTTATCACGTCTCATCTTGTGCTGTCAGTGTCCTCATCTTTTCTTGTTTCTCTCCTGAAATCTCCACGTAGCAAGCACCTCTTGCTTCCTTAATGATGTCTTGTTCTTGTTGAGCTTAACCTCTTACTGCAACTCTATCCTCTTCCACACGCATAATCGTAGCTACAACAGAATAGCGTGGAATGAGGGGAATTTTTGGTGTGAGACGTGCTCTCAAAGTTCAGTAAATCACAAACTAACGAGTATTGTAATGAACTCCCTCTATCATTACTCAGACTGGTGTGTTCTTGTACTGTGCGTAAGAATCACTTCTACAGTGTGCGTACGTAGTCACTGTAAGAGACAGACCAGTCTTTTAGAAGGAGAAGAAGACTTCACGCTCAAAGTGCCTCACCGTTTATATTGTGTGATACATGTCTTGCTCGAGAATAGACTGGCCTTGTCTTCTTCATCTTGACAGCCTCCTGTTATGTGCCCTCTGTTGTCCTGCGCTGCTCACCTGTGTAGGTCATGTGGGAGAGTCTCGATGAGAAAGGGCTTTGGCAAGCGATGCCGGAAGACACAAACTTGTGCCTTGAAGACAGGTTCTTTGTGAAGCAGCTGCAGTTCACTTTGGGGAGCCCAGACTTTGGCTTTAGCTACAACCTGAGCTCTCTCTGTCGGCAGCACCCTCGCAGCAAGAAGACACAGAAGATTAGACGGACAATCGTTTACTGGGAGACACCTGAAGGTGTGAGGGAGGTGTGGGTCATTCCATAGGTGTGAGGGAGGGGTGGGTCGTTCCATAGGTGTGAGGGAGGACTGGGGCTCTCTATGAGAGAGAGGAATAGGACATCTCTGTAGATAGGAGAGAAGGGACAGGTCCCTCTGTAGAAACAGGTTGGGGTACTCTGTAGAAACAGGTTGGGGCACTCTGTAGAAACAGGTTGGGGCACTCTGTAGAAACAGGTTGGGGTACTCTGTAGAAACAGGTTGGGGTACTCTGTAGAAACAGGTTGGGGTACTCTGTAGAAACAGGTTGGGGTACTCTGTAGAAACAGGTAGGGGTACTCTGTAGAAACTGGGTGGGGCACTCTGTAGAAACAGGTTGGGGCACTCTGTAGAAACAGGTTGGGGTACTCTGTAGAAACTGGGTGGGGCACTCTGTAGAAAGTGGGTGGGGCACTCTGTAGAAACAGGGTGGGGCACTCTGTAGAAACTGGTTGGGGTACTCTGTAGAAACTGGTTGGGGCACTCTGTAAAAACTGGGTGGGATACTCTGTAGAAACTGGGTGGGGCACTCATAGTTATCATGTGTGTGCATGTGTATCTTGATGTGCATGTGCATGTGTATGCACATTGCACACCTGTAGCAGGTACAGTACGTCCGTAGTGTGAGAATTGCCTTGTCTTCCCTTTTGCAGTTGCCAGGGACAAGCTGAAGGACCTACCAGTGAGTGCACTCATACCTGTACAGTCTCTGTGGCTCCGGAGTGGCCTAGGCATGCACACACTGAGGTGGAATGTACCACAAGAGAGTGAGCTGCGTACCTCTCAACACATGAGGAGGAATCTCTCTTTGTTGATGGGGCCGCTCACAACTTCCCTCCACTGAATACATACAGTACATAAAAGACCTGCTTTGGACTCGGCAACTCAGTTGTGGTTTGGTTATGAAAAGAGCCAACTAACTGAGTAAGAACAGTTAACACCTGTGTTTTCACTATGTACGAATGAGGGGTACATATCCGTGCGGTCACAGTCAGACTGCAGTGTGAGCTGTATTCAGGAGCGAGACTCAACAGACCAGATTGAGTCACGTTATGTTGGAGGCCTCCCGGAGGGGAGCACCATCCCTGCACTGCCTGTTGTGCTTACTCACTTTGTCACCTACATACGTACCCTGACAAATCTGTGGTGGGGCTGGGCAACTGTTGAGCAATCACGTAGCAGTGGAAACAGATTGAAATGCAAAACGTTTCGACCGCGAAGGTCTTCGTCAGCTACAAAGCTTCTCAGCTGACTGTTGCATGAATGGTAAATGTACCAGCTAGAAATGAGCTGAAAACCTTTTCCGACGTTTTGACCAAGTTGCATGGGTCTTCCTCAGGGCGAAGATGGGTACTCGTGTGCTCACACTACCTGGCAGTACCTCGTGTGCTCTCGGTGTGAACTGATCTCACGTGTGCATGCTGTGTGCCGGCGGCTCTACCCCAGTCCACCCCATGTCGTTTGAGCCGACACTGTGTAGCACCTGCAGTAGGCACACACCTGCTACGTATGTACGTATGTCTGAAAGTTAGTTTCACTTGCGCTGAACTTCCATTGATCAGAAGTATTGCGACTACCTTCACTGCTGTCACAACCAACTGGGGGTCCGAAGATTTGTTTTGTTTCAACATTAGTCACATCTACGTACACGTATGTACAGTAGTAAGTGCATGTGAAACAGCATTTATGTTACAGTCACATTCACTGCTGTTCTCTTAAATATGGTCGTATTAGCTTAGCTCGGCTTACTGGAGTACAAGTGTGCCTTTCCTATTTATTATACGTTTTATGGGAGTGAATTTGAGAGAGTATTAAAATTACTAATATTTTCTTCATTTAATGTACTTCTCTTAATAAGGTCATATGGGAGTGGTTCAACTGGGAGGAGGAGTGGTACCCGTACCCTCGTAGTCTGAACTCGCAAATTGAGGAGCTGTTTCAGTCCGAGGGCTCCAAGTGGCTGGAGGTGGTGGTGAGCCTCCCTTCGCCGACCCCCATCCTCCTCGACCTCCACCACCAGCGGCAGGTCAACCTGAGCACAGGTGTGCGGTGGCCCATCCGACGGCTGGAGATACCAAAAGCTAATGGTGGGCTGGTTTGGTGTTTCTGTCTCCTTCATTATGTGTGTGCGTGCGTGCGTGCGTGTGTGTGCATGTGTGTGTGTGTGTGTGTGTGTGTGTGTGTGTGTGTGTGTGTGTGTGTGTGTGTGTGTGTGTGTGTGTGTGTGTGTGTGTGTGTGTGTGTGTGTGTGTGTGTGTGTGTGTGTGTGTGTGTGTGTGTGTGTGTGTGTGTGTGTGTGTGTGTGTGTGTGTGTGTGTGTGTGTGTGTGTGTGTGTGTGTGTGTGTGTGTGTGTGTGTGTGTGTGTGTGTGTGTGTGTGTGTGTGTGTGTGTGTGTGTGTGTGTGTGTGTGTGTGTGTGTGTGTGTGTGTGTGTGTGTGTGTGTGTGTGTGTGTGTGTGTGTGTGTGTGTGTGTGTGTGTGTGTGTGTGTGTGTGTGTGTGTGTGTGTGTGTGTGTGTGTGTGTGTGTGTGTGTGTGTGTGTGTGTGTGTGTGTGTGTGTGTGTGTGTGTGTGTGTGTGTGTGTGTGTGTGTGTGTGTGTGTGTGTGTGTGTGTGTATTCTGTGTGCATGTATGCCAATTTTCAATTTCACTGACTAGTTTGTGTCATTCTACTCACTTGGGAATATTAGCAGCTGTCATTTGACATGTGGACATGTAGTGGGAAGTCCTACATGCATACATACACACGTACGTACATGCATGCATGTACGTACGTGTGTATGTACGTATGTATGTATTTATGTATGTACATATGTATGCATGTTTTAGGAGGCTTTGACCCTCAGTACATAAAATAACCCATGTATGTATGTACGTATGTATGTATGTATGTACATGTATGTATGCTTGTTTGTATGTATGTACGTATGTATGTATGTATGTATGTACGTATGTACGGTATGTATGTATGTATGTATATACATAGATTTCTGATGTGATCAAAATTAATCAGCATTCAATCTCAGACCCACTTTGGTCCTGATTCCCTGTCTGTGTGATATGGGTTTAGGACTGGGAACAGTCACTGAGCACGCTCACACAAGTGCAGGTTGCAAGCAGAGAGTGCCCATACTGTATAATTAAGTGGATGTCCAAACAGTTGCTCTAATAGGGTCGGGAATGAAGGGTATAATAACTGAGATGTAGATATGATAGCTGGCAGACCCCTCGAGTGATGTAGGCATGTGCAGAATGCTTGTCGGTTGGAACTAAAGGGTTTCACGTTTGGCCATAGTGCAAGGCGCCGTGGAGGAATGCTGTCTCCCCTTGCAAGGTGATTGTGGAGCCGTGCAGGGCGCTCTGATAAGGAAGCATGGTCTGTACGTATGTACGTATGTACGTATGTACGTACATAGACCAATGTACGTACACCAATGTACATACGTACGTACACTAGTACTTATTAGACATGTAAGAATGCACAATGTGTATTTAGTCATACGTACACACTTCTATCACATTTACACACCAATGCACAAGCTCTAACACACTTGTACTTGTACTTGTATTTACCACAGCCAGAACTGGCTATGTGGCCCCCATTCAGGAGATGAGCCACCAGTCTTATCTCCACAGCTGCATGGACCCCTCAGTGCAGTGGGGTACTCATTTGTTCACACACACACACAACACACACACACGCACACACACACACACAGACACACACACACGCACACACACACACTACAAACACGCCAATAGACGAATGCTATTCAGTTTTGCAAATAGAGTTATGTAGGTATTCCTCTAGTGGCATATTCAAGGGTATTCCCCCAGTCTTACACTAGTAAAGTGTTTCACACAGAGGCGTATTGGCATGCACTTTTCCTTGTGGACTGCTCTGTACTGCCAATACTTGTATTCACCTGTATTCACAAGCTTGTTTTGAGTGTGGTGACTGATTTCCCTTTTGCGGCGCATGCATGCCTTCTTTTCCGTTCAACTTCCAATCAACTCCATGCATTGTCAAGTGGTCATGTGTGCAATGCACTGTGGATGACTGGTACAATGGGTCTCCATTCTTTTTGGCTTACCACATCCGTTTCCATCTATTTTCCTTCTCTGCTGCATCACTGCTCCCTGTGTCTTGTGACCTCATGTGATGTCCCTTCTACTTCTTCTGTGACAGTGCTACCAATCCCATTCCAGTGCTCCCTCTTCCTCTCCTCCTTCCACTCTGCCTAACTATCCCCTCTCTCCCATTCCTCTCCCCTCCCTCCCCTTCTCCTCACTCTCCCCTTTCCTACCCCTCCCCCCTGCTCTGCCCCTCCATCTCTCATTTTGGCACTCATTCTCTCTTCCTCCTTCCACCAATCTCTTCTCTTGGAACAGTCAATTTCAGAATTGTTGTCCAAAACAGCAAATGGCAAATTATCAGTAATAACCACACCTACCTACACCGTAGACAATGCTAGGCTTGTATGCAGTGACACGGTTTTAGAGTCTCCATTTGCTGTGACGTCACGCCATTTTCCATTTTGAACAACCATTCTGAAATCGACTGTATCAATCCCCTCCCTTTTATCTCTAGAAGCCTCTCCCTCCTCCCATCTCTTCTCCTTTCAAAGCTTTCCACTCCTCCTCCCATTCCTTGTACAGTATCCCTTCAAAGCCTTCCCCACACAAGACCATTTTGTTTCATGTAGTGTACACATGCTCTATATCCCACTATGCCGCACTGATCTGGCCTCTCACATCACTTTATGCGCAATAGACGACCATTGTATACAGTGGTGCCCGTATGGCTAATCCAGTATGTTGGGATGGTGCCTGTGATGTAATTATTAGTATAGTACCTGTGTGTTAGATTAGTACTGACCTACATGTACAACATGCAACTACTATTATATGTATCTGTGTGTTGGATTAGTACATTGTCCTCACACACCAGCCCTTGTGGTCTGTTGGGTGTGAATGCACTAATCAGTTAAGGCTGGTGCAGCCACACTGCAACCTGCAACACCCACCCATTGATGTGCCCTATAAAGGGATGCAGGAAGCCAACACAGGCCAGTGCAGCTGCGTGGCATATGTCCTGTGTCCTTCCGTGTTCCGAGAAAGGACTTGGCACGCACACGTGGAGAGCTTGGTCTTTTCCTTTTTGGGGTACAGTACTGCTAGTTTTCCCCTTCGGAGTGGAGCTGTTCTGCAGTGTGGAGAGAAACCTGTTAGTCAGTTAGGCCTTTCAAGAGAAACTGGGCTTGTCTTCAAAGAACAATTCTCTGTGTTGACGTCTTCATCTCTTCTTGCCACTCTCTCCTGGCTGACTGCTGGTGTTGCTGAAGAGAGATGCAAACCGACACCGCCAGTCTTACTTCAGAGAACAGCTCAGGCTACGTGGACGACTTCTGTATGGAATCTGAATGAGCTCAGGCTACGTGGACGACTTCTGTATGGAATCTGAATGTGACAGCTTCAGCTGTCTTGACACAGGTGAACTACAGCCCACAGCTGTTGAAGGGCTGTATCCGTTTGAGCTCTAGAGCAGGGCAGTTGGTCTGTACTGACAGGAGTGAACGGTACACTATTTGCCTTCAAATCTATACACTTACTGTATAGATTATCCTTGTGAATGTGGTTGTGTGGTGCTGTGCTGTGTGGTGCTATGATGTGTGGTACTGTGCTGTTTGGTGCTGTGCTGTGTGGTGCTGTGATGTGTGGTGCTGTGCTGTGTGGTGCTGTGATGTGTGGTGCTGTGCTGTGTGGTGTTGTGATGTACGTACTAATCCTACAGCACAGATAGAGATGTATGATTTTCTGGGTGGAGAATGTGCATATCGTACCAGGACAGTGTAGGTGGTTGCAAAACAGTGTAGACGTGCCCGCAGATGTCACTAGCCCCAATTCTAGAATGTTTCTGATGATGCCTGTGTGACCTTTCCACTGCTAAGGTTTTGGTGTTTGGTCTTCATCAGGGTAGTGTTATGTACATAAATGTGTTGTTTAGGTAATGGCAATTACCTTTGAAAGACACAAATACCTTTCAACTGTAGGGATCTCCCTAGTGTTGTTAGTGTCAGTCACCTTTGTGGGAAGAGCATCTCAAAGGCTGCATACGGTTCACACGTGCCTTTTCATGTGCATTATGTTCTGAGGTACTCAAAGGTGGCGCATTGTTGCACCAGGGCTGTGTGTATGCATGCCTACTGTATATTGGGGCCTGTGTGGGGGCTGTCGCTGTGCGTGGGGGTGGTTGCTGTATGCTTGTCATGTGTGCCTGGTGTTGGTTGAGCATGTGGCAGCTGCTGTCTTCTGTTTGAGCCCTCTCTCACTCAGTCAAACTCTTCTTTCTGTAATGTAAGTAAATCCACTCACTTCTCATTGGTCACTCTCAGCTGCTGTGTGTGTGTGTGTGTGTGTGTGTGTGTGTGTGTGTGTGTGTGTGTGTGTGTGTGTGTGTGTGTGTGTGTGTGTGTGTGTGTGTGTGTGTGTGTGTGTGTGTGTGTGTATGTGTGTGTGTGTGTGTGTGTGTGTGTGGTGTTTGTGTGTGTGTGTGCGTGTGTGGTATGTGTGTGTGTGAGGTGTGGTGTGGTGTGTGTGTCTGTGTCTGTGCATGTCTGTCTGTGTGCGTATGTGTGTGTCTGTGTTTCTGTCTGTCTGTCTGTCTGTGTGTCTGCGTGTGTGTTGTGTGTTATTCACCCTTTTGCTGTCCTTTGCTGTTTCTGTGTAGTCCCTACTGCCTCCTGCTGCCACAACTACGAAGTGTTGGAAGAAGATGTGAGTTGTGTGCCTGTGTGCATGTGAGAGTGCATGTGTAGTGTGTGTGTGTGTGTGATTGTATGTATGTACGTAAGTGTATGGTATGGAAAGTCTGGGCCCTCATTTTGCACAATGGGTTTAAACTTAGAACCCTTTCATTATTGTGCGATGGCTGAAACCCTCTATAAGGATTGCTGTATTGTATTGTGCAGTCGGCTACTGTTGCATCTGATGATGATGAGGAACCAGGTTCCAGTTCCAAATTAACTGGAAATCAGTCCTTACTCTCTGAGGACTTCCGCCAACTTCAGCTTGAACTGAGGAAGCTCCAGTTTCCTAGAGAGAGAATTTTGAAATACACAAGAGAACTAGGAGAGGGGCAGTTCGGGAAGGTCAGTGTGTGTGTGTGTGTGTGTGTGTGTGTGTGTGTGTGTGTGTAGGTGTACATATATCTGAAGGTTGAGTTGTACCTGAAATGCTCTGTGAATGTCAGCTTGACATGAGTGTAACTATGTCACCACTACGTATATGCCAACTACGTATGTACGTACGTATGTACGCAATTGCTCTGACCTTCATGGTGAATGTTAATTTTAGAAGGGGGCTTTCCACACAGAACTCTGTAACATCTTGTATGACATCACTCTTGTTCATAGTCGGCCCTCACACAACAGTCTTTACTGCTGACATGACACAAAAGGTCCCATTCAAGCAGTGGGGGTAGGGGGGTGACATGTGCCTGTGGGCTAAGGGTGTGGAATGAAATTACACCTGGGTTGATAGGGCCCAGACAGCTGTCTCCTGCTACACAGCTTATCTCTACACTGTTAGACTGAACACCACTCCAAATATGGTGCTCTCTGCTGATTGGGTTAGGGTTTGGTGTGGGTGGTGTTTGACTCCACATGTAATCTCAATATGGTAGCATGTGATGGGGGGCTTGAGGGTGTTGTAGTGCGTGATGTTAGACTGGGATAACTGGTTATCTTGCCCCAGTTGGCCTCCTGCAGGGAATTGAATTACATATGTATACATGTGTATGTGTGTATTGTGTTGTTGTTGTTGTATTGAGATGATGTACGTACGTATGTAGTTTTGGTTGTGATCTGTACGTGGCAGGAAGTGCACGTGCAAGCATGTGTGTGTGTTGTGTGTGTGTGTGTGTGTGTGTGTGTGTGTGTGTGTGTGTGTGTGTGTGTGTGTGTGTGTGTGTGTGTGTGTGTGTGTGTGTGTGTGTGTGTGTGTGTGTGTGTGTGTGTGTGTGTGTGTGTGTGTGTGTGTGTGTGTGTGTGTGTGTGTGTGTGTGTGTGTGTGTGTGTGTGTGTGTGTGTGTGTGTGTGTGTGTGTGTGTGTGTGTGTGTGTGTGTGTGTGTGTGTGTGTGTGTGTGTGTGTGTGTGTGTGTAAATACATATGAGTACTCACACGGTATGTAGGTGCATACATGTATTGCCTGAGAATGAAGATTCAAGAGCAGTACTGGACTTACATCTCACACTTTCCTCATCCACACCTTCCACACCCTCCTCCACACCTTCCACACCCTCCTCTACAGTTTCCTTTTCTTCACTCATGCTAGGTCCATCTCGCAGAGGCCATTAATGTACCTGGATTGGAGAGTAAGGAACCAGTCCAAGTTGCTGTCAAACAGCTACGATGTGAGTTGGACTGGGGACTAGTGCACATGCACAGAGCTACGTACCTTCAGTAAACCTGTTAAGTGCTGAAGAGTGTATCACAAGATTAAAGAAATGTCCCTTGACAGTTGTCAAGTTTCCAACATCCAATTAGTCAGGCTCATTAGTCATTTGGGCAGAGCAGGCTTTGGGAGAGCAATGGAGAGCAATGGATAGTCCTTCTGTGGTAGCAAGAGGTGTCTCAGTAGCATTGATCTTTGTGAAGAGGACAAACAGTGAACTGGCTAAAGCACTAACTCTGACAACCCACCCCCGCCCCCCTCCTTCATGCCACCACCATCACCACCACCAGCACCAACTTACCTGCTATTTACACACCATGTCACCACTTTGCTTTGTTTGACAGTTGCCACTCCCTAATGACATCACCGCTACGCACAGTGATAGTTAACTATTGACATCAGGTATGGGGCGTCGACTCTATTTTGCATTTCATGAAGCATTTCAATCACAAACGTGTCCCGACGTTTGGCAGGTGTGACTAAGCACTGCTGTAAGGCTGTGCCATTGTACAGTTCTAAACCTGTCACATGTGGATCTTCTGCCACAGTCTGTCTTCTCTCTCTGCTCTCCATCATTCTTCCTTCTTCACTTGTAGTGAGCGAACATCCCGGTCACCATTCGCAGCAGATCGTCGACTTTCTCAGGGAAGCTAAGGAAATGGCCAAGTTTGATCACCCGAGAATCGTCAGACTTCTGTCTGTCTGTACAGTGTGAGTTAGCCTTCCCTGATGTCACATGACAGTCACATGACATACATACTGTATATACGTATGTAATGTACATCCAAGTGTAGCTGATTCATGGTTGCTTGCACTACTTGGGATTAGGTATTGCTGCCATGTGATACAGTCATTTGAGGCAAGAGGTTGCAGTTGATGGTAACCCTTTTTGATGTCTGAGTGATAAGCAATTCAATTGGTGCCATGAGTGCATCATGTGTGATGCAGAATCCAATCCCAAATGTGGCAAGCAACTTTCAAGCAACTGTAGCAGTCACCACATGTCACATGACAGTTACAGGACCCTTACATCACTTCTGTAGGGACTACCCCTTGCTCCTCCTCACTGAATTCATGAATAAGGGTGACTTGTTGGGTGTGTTGCAGGACTCCCGCCCTCACATGCCCCTCCCCCTTCAAATGAGGTTTGCAGCTGAAGTAGCCGACGGGATGGCCTACCTGTCAACTGATATGTGAGTCAGTGAGCTGTTGCTATACATAGCAGCAACATTACTAAGCAGTGATAAACTGAACGTGTTTATACAGTCACTTTTGTGACTGGTTATTTCCTGTCGTATGATTTTGATTGAACAGCAAAGTCATTTCAGAGAACCATGCATAGCGATAGTTCAATTTGATGCAGGGCAGTTTGACCCGAAGGTCTTTGTCATTGCTACATACGTACGTACGCATGTTGCTCTGAAACGACTTTGCTGTTCTTTTAGAATGTAGCTAGGAGCCTCTACCAGACTATTGATTCTGATTAATTGATTTTTGTCTACCCAATTCAGTATGCGCTTAGCTGTGTGCATGCGTACATATATACTTCCTCGTTCCCTCTCCTTTCACCATCAACGCCTGCTCTCATCCCCTCCTTACCATTACTTCCCACTCTCCTCTGCCCCTGTTGTCATCCGATAGGGGGTATGTCCATCGTGACCTTGCAGCTCGTAACATCATGGTTCAGGAAGACAGCTCTGGGAACATGCACTCCAAGATTGCAGATTTTGGACTGTCAAGGTGTGTGTGTGTGTGTGTGTGTGTGTGTGTGTGTGTGTGTGTGTGTGTGTGTGTGTGTGTGTGTGTGTGTGTGTGTGTGTGTGTGTGTGTGTGTGTGTGTGTGTGTGTGTGTGTGTGTGTGTGTGTGCAGGTGTGTGTGTGCAGGTGTGTGTATACGTGTGTGTGTGTGTGCGTGCGTGTGTGCGTGTGTGTGCGTGCATGCGTGTGTTTGTACATACCGTATAGCCGGAAAATTTGACGGGGTTTTAAATTTGACGGTTTGGCGGTCTCGAGAATAACCGCCAAATTTAAATCCGCCAATTTTATACGCTCATTATATATATTACATGGTACATATACTAACCGCATAAAACTTATCGCATAATACTGCGAATACGACGTCGTCTCAGCTACATACCGCACTTTCAATGAGCGAGTATGGCGTTGCTGAAGTATCTGGAGCGAAAGAAGCGCATTACCGAATTCAAACGAGCAAGCCTGTAGCTCTACATCGCTGACGGGAAAGGACCTCAAGCTAGCTAACCAGGCAGTGGAGCGGTGCCTACGCAAACTCGGCGACATCAGTGAAGCCGAAGGAAAAGCGGACGAGGTACAACGACTACACCCCGGAACGGCGAGCAGAGATCTGCAGATACGCGGCAGAGAATAGGCCCACAAGAGCTGCCACACATTTCTCCCGCGTATTGAATACGACCTTCCTCATTACCGCGTTCGGAGCCTGGGGAAGGTTGTCTACACCTATGGCCTGACTAACACTCTGACGCTCGCACTAAACGAAGTTATGGTTGGCTACTATCATAACCAGACCGAATGACAGCGTACGCGGCCATTGTTGACTCGATGACGTCACAACTTTGAGCTGCACACCGTCAAATTTAAATTCCGCCAATATTAAATAAACCCAGTTTGAAGCCAAACCGTCAAATATAAATGCTGTCAAATTTTCCGGCTATACGGTATTGTGTTTTGTACGTGTGTGTGTGTGTATGTGTTTGTGTGTGTGTGTGTGCAGGTGTGCATACTGTACATACATACAGTATATTGGTGCTTGATCCTATTCCTGTGTATAAACTGTTAATCAATAGGGATGCAAGTATACCTTGCATCCACAGTATCATGCATCTACTGTGACATTTCGAACTCACAGATCCACTCCACTTGCTCCTCCCTTGCAGACATGTGTACTCCGGGATATACGCCCCTACCACTGTGAGGAAGGCCCGTCCTCTGCCTGCCAAGTGGATGGCCCTGGAGTCACTGATAGACTTTGTTTTCACTACCCAATCGGACGTGTGGTGAGCTATGATGTATGTATGTACTCCAGTAACCATGGCAACCAACACCTGTAGCATCCTGCACCAGGTTTCACCCTTGTTTAAAATGACTGTTGGTGTTCTGTGTAGGCAGAAATGGCAAATTAACAACGCTTAAAGTTATTGCTACCAGAAAATGATGCAAATCTTGATCTCAGCTACTTCGTCGTTTTACTTCTGTTTTCTGTTTCACTTCTTGCAGGAGTTATGGCGTACTTTTATGGGAGATTATGACTTTGGGACGGAACCCATACCCTGGAGTTGATAACAGGGATCTTCTCGAGCAGATTGAGGAGAATGGCCTAAAATTGGTTCGACCTAAGAAGAGTCCCACAGCTGTGTAAGTTCTCAATACTCTGTAATTTTGCTGTAGTTCTTCAATGGCAAGTGTTTGTGATGGTGTTCTGTGTGTCAATTCTGGCTAATCGCTTTCCCTGCAGATTTGACTTGATCACGCAATGTACAGACCACAATCCCAAGAAGAGGCCCTCTTTTAGTGAACTTCACCGTCTCTTTGTGAGTTTAGGTCCACGGTGTGTGTGTGTGCATGCGTGGGTGTGTTTCTCTTCATCTGTTTGAGTGTGCACATTAACAGAGATAGCTGTCATGGAAGATGTCACTGGCCATAGTTTTACTTTCTCCAACATTTCAACAAAGGCAGCAGAAGGTAGTGAAATAAGAGTCTGTGGCCAGTGACGCGAGAGCTGTGCATCAGACCACAATGGCCTTAGCTAAGATTGACTGCTAGACCTTCAGTCTTTGCAGTTGACGAAGGCCTTAACACCTGAAAGACGTTTGAGTCGTCCTGTTCTTGTTTTACTATCTTCTACGTATGTCCCTTCCTCTCAAGTTTCCAACTCTTTTTTGTTGATATCGTAAAGGCTCATGCTAAGAGTTGACAACTATCAAATTGATCTTGAGCATATACGTAGCAAATTCAATGAATATGTTATTCACTGTACCTTGCATGTGACACAGTCAGTGCCCCCTGTACCTTGCATGTGACACAGTTACTGATAGTGCCCCCTGTACCTTGCATGTGATACACTTACTATCAGTGCCACCTGTACCTTGCATGTGACACAGTTACTGTCAGTGCCCCCTGTACCTTGCATGTGACACAGTTACTGTCATTGCCAACTGTACCTTGTATGTGATGTACTCTACTTTGATAGTGCTTGCCACCTGTCCACCCTGCCCAGGCTCGGTTTGAGGTGGACGCACAGGAGGGCAGACTCACCCTTGAGCGCAGCTCTGTTGCAGTGGAGCCTGTATCCACCACTGGAAAAGGGACAGCCGATGGTGACAATGTGACAGGTGGAAAGGTGCAAAGTGAGGAGGGAGCTACCACTGAAAATGAAAAGGTGAGGTCGGAGGTGCCAGACACGACACCATTGCTGTGCACCACCGCGGAGAAGGCAGCAACAAGAGGCAGTCAGAATAATGAGGTAGAGATGGGGAAGAGAAGTGCTGAAGAAGCGATTGTTCTTGGAGGGATTGCGAGCAACGAGGCTTCTGCTGTTACAGAGGAGAGAAAAGCATGTGAAAACTTGCATCAGAGTACAACTGAAGAGGCATTAAAGATTGGTAACCGTGGCAACCATCTCCACGATAGTGCAGACGCGTCCCTACCATCACCTTTGTCTAGCAATGGTAGTGTTTTAAGTTTCACGACATGCAAACTACCAAGCTGACACCACCATGAAACACATGACTTCCTGCATGCTCCATCACACAATCGTTTTTATTGTTCCTCAGTTCACCGATTCCCACATTGTACTGTGTGCATGTCAGAGACTCAGAAACCAATGCGTGCTGGAACTGCGCACATACGTGTTTGTCTCTCTGTGGTGAATTCTCTTTACCTTTGTGATTTGACTGGTTTGTGAGTGATTTGGATACCTCTGTATGTATTGGCTGTGTGCCATTTATATGTATGTGCATGTGTGTGGGAGGGGGGGGGGAGGGAGCTCTCTGTCCTTGTATGTCTTATAATTGCCTTGTGTTTTAGTAGTTACGTACCGTAACAGAATTAGAGTGTTTGTGTTGGTGTCCAAAACACGTTTGTGGCTGTTCTACAGATAATTCACTGTATAGAGCGTATGCAGTGGGCGGGGCCAAGAGTACGTGTACTGTGAAGTCCAGTACAGCTGGCCTTCATGGTGTGTACTTAGTGAGACACAGTGCTGCGAAGGCCTGTTCAGTATTGTTGCAGTTTAATGTATCTGTGTGATATATGCGGCTCTGTGTGATATAGACTATACACGTATAGCAGAAAGCGTCATTGATCGTGGGAGAAAGAAAAGGCTTCGATGTCAAAAGTGGGCCTCAAGATATCCAGTTCGACGATTGTGCAATACATGGATGACGTTTCTTTTCATCTATTCATGCTTGCAAAGTGCAATATGCAAATCTAAGAAAACCGATTATAATGTATGAGTGGTATGATGTAGGAGTAGTATAATGTAATAGTGCGCAGGCATGAGTTGGCTGGAAGTCATGACATTCACTGTATAATCAGCATATATTGCTAGCTAGGCATCACTGGAAGTGCTGTTGTGAAACTACCATCAAAGTGCCATCCTGGAATACCATAGCAAAGTGTCTCTGCTAGTTACATATAATAATATGGAAAGCTCATTAAATCTTGACATAGTCTGCTGGACCAACTAGCTAGGCCAAGCCCGGGGGCCACATCAAAAAGACACTGCACAGAGACATGATTCGGGCCATTGCCTAAATGAAGGGGACAGCAAGGGACGTTCATCCACAAAGCCAGGATTATCACACAATATTAAACTAAGACAAATAGGCTATAATGACATGTTTTCACTTGGGTAGCTAGCCATAGCTAGCACAGTAGCCATGCTAGCTACCTGTGCATGGAGTGTTTTGTTGTAGCCCTTAACAAGTAGGTCCAGATCATGCCAAAGTTCTACCGGATAGCATCCATCTGACCAAAGCATACACTTCATAATGTTGTTTACTCAGAATTTTCACCAAAACACCGACATTCCACTTCTGTATGCATTCCACTACGTACTCCATAGCTTCTCTGCTAGCATAAAATAACATACAATGCATGCACACTTACACTTGGGTGATCATTTGAGGGTCTGCGGAAACACGCACATGCAGTATCAGATCTGATCTTATTTATATAGGTCCATATCCACGCTTGAACGACTGATACCCTGGAATGAAGGACAATCAGGAGTGACTTACAAAAGATCAATCCCTTGCAGTTGTGGGCCGAAGTATATATGCACATAAAGTTATGGGAAAAACAAAGAGGGAGCTAGGAACACGTTAGCTAGAAAGAAGATACGGAAAGACAGAGAAGTCAACAGTTGCAGAGCTTGTCTGGTCAAACACCACCAGTCTCTCTGGGAGGAAACAAGGATCTTGATCGACCATGCAAGCCACACACCAACTTGCTGATCAAGGAGGCCTTACACATCTCCCACAGAGACCAAGAGGAGGCATAGCTCATATTCTCACCTCTCCTTCCTTCGTCTGGCACATACATTTACAACAACAATTGAATCATGTATAATACACGGACAAGCCCCCTAAAGTTGACACGTTACAGCTCGGTTAGAGCGGGCTTAATCGTTCGGAGTTAAACCACACTCGACATATTGAAAATGGCGACTCGCGCTGGGACATTCACTTCAGAAACGATACTTCGGTTCGGCTCTAACAACTAAGTGCGAGGGTTAGGGGTTTAGAGTTGGGGTTAAGTTTCCATTCAACTTGTTGATTCAATCTAGAACGCCAGTTAGTGGAAGAAGCATAGAAAAACGGCTTGTCCGTATATTATACATGATACTGCGTGCGTGGATTAGTACTAGGTGTTGGGTGTTTTACAGTCGATGGTGGTGACGCGAGACTGTGTGGAAAAGGCGTGTTATTTGTAGTTCCGTTTCCGTACGTCTACTCACGCGTTTTTGCGGCACCGGGAGCTTAAGCGACAGAAATAAAAGCACAGCTGTATCAACTGCCCAGGCGCATCTTCTACAGGTGCAGTTGTGGTTATTGGGTGAGTTAGCAACGTCATAAGGATGCTAGCACATCGGGTGTCTATTTTCATATACTATAAACCTGCTATTGTCAGAGTAAACCGTACCAGCATTGTATGAGACTTATTATAGACATTCCTCCGCTGTACAGATTCCTGTTCCATAGCCGTAGCTACTGCTGAGCAAGATGAGGGGCTTGTTTGTGGTCGTGGTCCTGATTGCAACACTGGTCCATCAGGGCACTTGTAAGTGGTGCGATCTGCAGTTCCGGCAGATCATCCCAAATAGTTCTACTATTCATCACCTAATTCTGCTTTAGAAGTGTTGTTGGGCTGCACATGTCAGATTTCTGCTGAACTGAGGGCATGCTGTCAGTAGACCTGAGGACAATATGCTCATATTCTCCTGCATTATGCTATTTTGATGTCTTGATGTTTGTCCTCATCATGCTCACATGGTTCAACATTATGCTTACTATCTTAGTTATAAATCTGACCAAACTGTTTCGCACCGAATTACAACATACATGCAAACATAACACTCTTCAACACACATTTACTGACTGACACTGAGTCACACAAGTACAACACTGATTGATTGATTTGATTGTCTTATTTCAACTGGGGAGGTGAACCCTTGCCGTCCCATTGCTCTCCAATCTCCAGTCTGACTCATGCTGCCAGGACACCTGCACCCTCCAACATACTTACACATAGTCTAAACACACATTAATGACATTATCACCCATTGTAGTGTAACATTACCGAAGTTTCAGCATAGTCCTGTAGTGAACTTTGTTGTTGGTCATTGAAGCAGTTGTTCAACAAAGAAAAACTCGTTCTGACACTACTGATGAGGGTTGCACCTATAACACCCTACGTGCAGCAGCCGACCAATATGGTAAAGAAGTCTCGGACTGATTCCACCAGTCCAGACAGCTGAGGTTTGGAGCAACACCAGTTGCCTTTGCTAGATACGTTGGAAGTTCTGCCTTAAGACCTTCAAGCTCCTCTGCTGCATGAGAAGAAGAGAAATGCTGAAAGAGAACTGATGGCATCTGCGTTAGGCTGAATCACAAACATTTACCTCCCTGACTTAAATGCCAACAGTGAATCTTTCAAACTAGTTGCAAGCTGTTGTTCAAAATAGTTTAGGCCTGGTTGAATACATGTCCAGGCATACTGAATGAATTACTGTAGCACCAATCTTCCACCAGTACCAGTCAGCCTTTGGGCAACAGCCGCCACATTTGGTGTGTATGCAGCTTAAATGGCAACTTGAACTGTTTGGATGATCTCAGAAAACTAATTGATCCATCACTTTCCCATCTGCTCCACCATTGAGTAGGACATCAGAGTTGCACATCAGTCTAGTCTTTGGACTGTGTGCAAATAAGCTAATCCAAGTGCTGATAAACTCGGTAAGGTGTGGAGTGCAAACCTGTTCCCCCATGCACACGGTCCAGTGTGTGAGAGAAACAGTCGATGTCTGTCATCTTAGGATAGACCACTTTGACGGTCCTTAGTGCAGCTGTATTGAGAGAGGCCAGATACCTCATGACAGGAAGCAGCAGGTTTAGGGCAATGTTGTACATTATGGAGAGAATAGAAATCAGATCCCTGGCTAACTCCTCTCCATTAACACTTAGCAAGCATCTGAACCCTAACCAATCGTTGTTCCACACGCGCCAGTCATCATTGACGAAGCGTATAACAACAACTAAAGCTTCTCTGAGTCTAGTTGTACCATTAAAATGATAGAATCGCCCATTGATTTCATTGCAAATCATTGCCTGTTCATGCTTCTGAATGAAAGGGACTAGATTTGACATTGATAGATGATGATATTAGTTGCGTATGGTTGTGATCATTGAGAATCTGAGCGAGATCACAGCTGGGAGCCCAATGCTCGGGACTCCAAGTAATTTGATTCAAAGACCAATTAGTTCAGGTCTAATTAAAGACCTTTGGACCACAGAGCACTGGCACAATAAGCCAATGGCCCTGGGTTTGATTCCAAGCAGCTCCACTTTTCTTTCATGCCCTTTCACCATTTCAGAGGTCTTCGGACGTAATGACTTGATGCGAAGGTCTTATTTAGATCTGGACTAATTGGTCTTTCGGGCGTACCTGCACCACAAGCATGACAGACATTGTTATATGTGTAAAGGAATTGTGTGGCTTGTGTACACGGTGCTTGTTTACTGTATGTGACCACTTTACAAATGACGTCATGATTCGCACATTATATTTGACGTGTTGGCAAGAGTTTTGGGGCTAAACTGTGAAGTGTAACGTCTTCAAAACGCGATTCCAGTAGTGCCATTAACTGTACAAATAGATACACCTAAGGCTCTGCGATGAAGTTCTTTGTCTTCCCTGCTGACCCAGAGTGGAGAAAGCATTGGACAATGGCCATATCTCGGGATAAATGGCTGCTGTCTAAGCACAACCGCCTGTGCAGTACCCATTTTGTCCGTGGTAGACCATCATATGTTCCAGATAGCGTTGATTACATCCCAAGTATATTCACAGATGTCAAAACGAAGCACCCAGCTGCATCAGAGGAGTCCAGACGATCCGGACAGGCTGGAACATGAAGGACCGCGAAGAAATGACATTTGTAGCCGAAGATCTTCTAGATTTATCCACCTTGTCTGCTTCCATGCCTTATACAAATAATGCTTCCACACAAACAGACCTTGGCTATACAGATATTGATTGTTTAGTGGCTAAATGCAACAAAGCGAGAGCAAACAAATTACGGTTGAGAAGGTTGTTGATGACTAGGAGAGTGAATTGTGTGAAAGAAAATCTTATGCAGGGCAGTGATGTGAAGACAAGATTTATACTGGGCTACCTACCTTTGCTGTTTCATGGCACTCCTCAAGTTTATAGAGCCATACATTACTGTGGCCCGCCGACGTCTCAGCAATTCTGACAATTCGTTCCTGGGGAAAAGGGAATGTCTTTCAACTGATGAAGAGCTTCTAGCATTCTTAATGAGGTTACTGCTAGGACTATTGGGAGAAGATGTAGCAGATCGGTTTTCCATCTCTAGCTCTCTGTTCTCGCTTATGTTCAGGACTTGGGTCAATGAGCTGTCATTTTAACTGAAAGAAGTATTTCCTTGGCCTAGTAGGGACATGGTCATAGCAAGGACTCCTGTACAGTTCCGTAAATACCCTAATGCTAGGGTCATCATTGACTGCACAGAATTGTATATTCAACGCCCTACATCATTACAGAGGCAGGCTATAACCGTTTCTCACTACAAGCATCACAATACCTTTAAAGCTGTTGTGTATAGGAATACTACCAGAGGGGATGATAACATGGGTCAGAATTATGGGGTGGTAGAGTGAGCGAGGAAGTGATCATGGCGAAGTGTGGGATTTTAGACCTAATAGAAAAGGGAGACAATAGGGAGACAGAGGCTTTGAGATTAAAGAGTTGTTGTCCCGAAAAGGAGCGACTCCTAACACTCCTCCATTCCTCCACAGTTGACAGCTACTGAGGTGGAGGAAACATGACGTACTGCAGAGTTTCGAATTCATGTTGAAGAGCTATTGGGAGGGCCAAAAACTGCCGAATCTTATCCAAATTATTCAATTCTGCAGCTGGGGTGGTATCTAAAATCTTTGTTGTTTGCTGTTATCGAACTAATTTTCTACCACCTGTAGTTAATGCCAAAAGAGAATTTAATGTTTGCAGTATACAGTGAAACATTAATGTTGTTGTTATGTTTACATTTCACTGAACTAACAGATACACTGAAACATGGATATAATAATAGCATAGGTACAGTGACTACTTGCTTTTATCAGTCAAGTTCTGTTGAATTTTGCGGCACAGTATCTTGGGTACTAATTTGTTCCTATAGAACGTTGTTAAATTTGCCAACATTGTGGCCTTCCATAGGTGGTCATCAAAGGGGATTTCCTCCACAAATAGGCCCCCTTTCTGTCCAAACGACACCAGTCACACCCCATGGCACCCATTTCTTCCTGAACTTGCATGTCCCTTGCTGCCTTGGATGCAGGTCCTGGTGTTTAAGTTTCTGTCTTTACCCAAAAATGACTTATTCCAGATTTGCCTACACTTGATGGCGGTGGCAATTGTTTGCCACACTCAGCCTTCCTGAAAGAGATTTCCTTCAGGGACTTAGGCTGCACTACTCATTTAGGAGGCACATGCCATTGCTGTAGTCTCCCAGTGGATGACGTGTCAGCAGGAGTTGAAACAGTGAGCTTTGATTGCAACAAGATCATTAGCTGGAATACGGCCAGCGTGCGCATTCCTAACAAGATCGTCTGCAAAGTATCTTTAGGCCTTCAAACTCTCATGATCGAATGCTTTGTTGCGTGACGACACAAGATATGTATACAAATCCATAAAAGTGAAGTCGCTCAAACATTTGAGAGTTTTGCTCCAGTTCGTGGCCTGCTTGAATATAGCTCGTGTCCTTCCTAGCTTGTGACACCTGTCGATTCCTTGTCCGTGCTTGTGCTTCTGTCGTTCCGCCACTTCCGCCACAACCCTAACCCAACAGTCGGCCTATGAGTTTTGGCTTGTTTCCGCTCGATTTCAGTCGTTATTTCTTGCAAAGCTGTGTCAAGTTGGTTTTCTTCAAACCCACGTAGCATCTCTTGTAGTTCTGCATTACTGGAGGACTTCTCAAAGCCGAGGCTCGCTTAACTAGCTTGAAGAGGGGCAAGGCTACGAAGGCTGTGTCAACACGTGCTAAAGCTTTTGCCAGCATTTTTGGTGTTGCAGCAATAGTGTTACGTTTTTGACGTCATTTGTAAAGTGGCAGTGATCAAAGCTACTATATAGAACAATCTAGGCTGTGATCACAGCTACTAGTACTGATTATTAGGTAGCTGTTACCTTACCGGTAAAGCACGCTTTTACCCTCCATTTGGCTGAATGTTCTCTAGCACTATTTTGTCAGTCATTGTGCCTTCACACAAGGAACAATTGCTGCCGTGAGACACCGTTTCACCTTTGACGATCTGCAGATGCTGGACTGTTACAGCAATACTTCAGTCATTGAGATCAAACAGCAATTTTATATGTGTACCTAGATATAATGAAGTCAAGGGAATGACTAGTCTTTCTGTACTTTTCTCCATGAAGAAACATACATACTTGTAATTGTAATTACTTTAATGTTTCCTAAGCATTAGTGTAATTTCCTGAATGACATGTGCATTCAAATTAGTGTATGTAACCACTGAAATGGGATGAAGAGTGGCACATATTCGGTGTTTAAGTAATGTCTGACTAGATGCTCAGATTGAAATAGACTCTACTGATGAAAACCAGTTGATTGTTACATGCTATTGTCATTAATCCACATTGCACCTGATTCTTTTTAGGCATCACTAATGAAGGCAATGAGTTCTTTCTGCTGGTACCACCTGTCAAGAGCCAACCGCAAAACCAATTCATTCCTCAACTCCATATCACCACCAGTGAAGACACAAATGTCATGTTCACAGTCTCCCACAATGCCGCGTCACATCGGCTTTCCGCATTCAACCAGACCTTCACTGCAAGCAAAGGGTCAGTCACCAAGGTCGACCTGCCCACAGGACTCCGAGCGTTCACTACCAGTCCAGCCAATTTAGACATAGCAGTTAATGTCAAGGCAGAGGGGAACAAAACGGTTGTGGTCTACCTCCTCAATGAAGATGATGCATCCACAGATATTGCACTGCTCTATCCCAAATTTGCCACCAAAACCAATACATATACATACTATGCAGTTTCTTCTCCAAAGGCAGATTCGGAGCTAGGAGACGGAGAGCGGAGCTTTGTTGGCATAATTCCAACTGAGGATAATTGTGTCGTAGAAGTTACACCAACAGCTTCGGCCTATGGATTTATATTTGGAGTTGCGACTAGAGATCATAGGCCAGGGGTGGTAGCCAGGTCTCGTGCTCTTCCAAAAAATACTGTAATTTTCTTGTCATCCGAAAATGATTTGACTGGGACTAAAGTGACAGGAACCTGTTACCTCTCTGTTATCTCTGGCCACCAATGTGCCTTCTACCCTGCAAACATCAGATCATGTGATGGCATCATGGAGCAGATACCTCCTACTGAAACATGGGGGTTCAATTTCTTCCTAAGTCCACTTGCCAAGCGCCAATCAGCTGGCTATCGCTTCATAGCAGGGGCAGACAACACTGTGGTGACACGTAGGTGCAATGGCTCAGAACCTGACACATTCAATCTAACTTTGGCTGGTAACTACAGGGAGGTCCTGGTTAACATGCCTACCTACTGCCATGTGGAGTCCAACCAGCCACTACTAGTGGCACAGTACAGCTTAGGACATGAATTTGGTGGCGTTAATGACATATTTTCAGACCCATTTGTAACTCTCATAGCACCAGTTGGACAGTTTAACAACAAGTACAACTTCATCCTTGTGGAGAGTGTGACACCTCAAGATGTTGCACAGCCGGTTGTATTTGACCCATATCTTAATTTGCTAGTCACAAACGACTGCTGCCAATGTAACGAAATCCTCTATGACGGTCGGCC
This sequence comes from Aplysina aerophoba, assembly GCA_949841015.1. NCBI lineage: Eukaryota > Metazoa > Porifera > Demospongiae > Verongiida > Aplysinidae > Aplysina > Aplysina aerophoba. The sequence continues at coordinate 4,012,355 of OX465036.1, read as the reverse complement.
ACTTCCCTCCAGTGTTTCATTCACTGACATTGCTTGCACAGGTGGAGAAGTGTGTGGTTGTGCTGCCCAGTTCCACCCAAGTGTCAGCACAGGCACCCACACACTTATGCACTCTCGGGACAGCTGTGGCATTGGGGCCACTCTGTATGCATGGCAGAACCAGAACAGCTATGGCTCAATGGCTGGTACAAGACTGGACTCAATTGCAGGTATGCATTTGCTTACGTAGAGTTTCAGCTCACACACTGTAGACATGATACCTAAACATGTATCCCCTAACTTTTATTTACAACTTCATGCTCTTGTGGTATCAGTGGCCAGACAAATTGGTATAACCATACATATGTATGGTGCAGACATGGTACTGGATCTTTTCATTTTTAGAGTGCTGAAACCTGAATACTACATAGGTTGAAAGCTGTTTTATGTCTGTATGTAAGTCGTCACATGGGCTCTAATTCATTTGTAGCCATAATAGGGAGTCCACTGCTCTGGCTGCTTGATCTGTACATTTTCTGGTGGAATTCATACATAATACAGATTTAGGATAGCAGCTGCGAGTTTGTGATGATGTGTAAGCAGGACAACAACTGAACAGCTAACTGGTTCAGGACCATTAGCCATCAGAATGCATGGGTTCTGTGTGAGTATGCAAGGCTCTAACCTGTGCATAGCTTCACAGGATAACAAGACCAATACACCAGGACAACTTATCAGTAAGGACCAACCACTAGAATGCAAGGATTTCAAATTTATAGCGCTTGTGCACAGCCAGTTTTGTGTAACTTTGAATGTATAGATATTTCTTTTCCTTTTAACACTCCAGCCAGTGGTACTTGCACCAAAAACTTCACCATTTTCTGCTCTGTCTCTCCTCTAGCAACCATGTACTGTCTCAAGGAGTCCAGTCTGACCGTGACAGAGGGGGCAGGCGTAGTGGAGTTCACTGCTACTCAAACTGGAACAGTAGGACAGGCTGACTGTATTAATGTGACAGTGGTGGATATATCAACACAGGGTAGGACTCCACTCTGCACTCAGTGCACTCAGTGATTCCACTTCAGGTCTAGAAGGCTTGCTCCACCGCCTAGTCTCTCAAGGCACCTTTGCTTTGTCTCTTAGAACAGGCGTGTGTGTGCTTTGGACTTGTATGTCTCTGAGTAGGTATAAACGTGAACTAGTTCGCGTACAATCTTGTACTGTCTACATGTGCTCCCTCAGGATGTGTGTCTTTGTTATATGGAGAAATGGTAATGTTTGAATGAGGCTCTCTTCCTTTGTGCTTGTGAATGATACAGTTTCTTTTTGACACCGTTTGCAGTGTGTCGTTGGCAAGTATTTGATAAAACTGTGAAAGTATGCAACTTTGTGTTGTAACTTCTCTGTGGTGCGCGCATGTGTATGTGTGTGTGTGTGTGTGTGTGTGTGTGTGTGTGTGTGCATGTGTGATCTGTTTTGCACTTTTTTATGAACAGGTAGTAATGATGTTGAACCCCCATCTGAGTGCTGCTTTGCTGCTGGCGAGAGGGAGGCCACTTGCGATGTGACAATTGTCCGTGATTCTATAAGTGAATCAGATGAGATGTTTAACGTCAGACTGAACCCACGCTCTGACCAGTGTGTTTGCAACCTCCCAGACGGATCGAAACTTAAGGTCACTATTGTTGAAGATGCTGTACCAGGTATGTAGTAGGTTGGTGGCTTTGACAGTGCACACGCATAGGCCTTTTCCAATCTGCTTACATACAGTGCAAGTGCTCGGCCTGTACGTATATAGAACATAATTTTATATGTGTGCTATATTTTGGGTTGTTGTTAAAGAACGTGTACTGTACTTGTATTATGCAATCAGCTGTGTTGGTGTTGGCTGTAGTGTGTAGGCTTTAGCACTGCCCAGTCCTCCCATTTGACTGGTTGATGGGTGTGGCCTTTAGTGATCGGAAGCCACATGCTTGTCATCATTGTGGTCATTTACTACAACTATGATCGACACCTTGCTGATCTAACATTTCTATATATTATTAGTATGTGTAAGACCACCAAGTCTTAACACAGTGGTATAATGCCCATTTTGTGTGTTGAAGTACAATAATTCAGTAAACCCTACTATATAAACTTAGGAGTTGTTGAACTGTGTTTAGTACAAAAGACAAGCTCAGATTTCAGGCTCTAATATGTGATTTACAACCTCCTAGAGCACAATTGTAGGCCTACAGTATCACATGCGCAAGTGATCTTTGATGAGGACTAACAATTCTTCATTTATTCTCAAGCATGCATTATACCTTCAAGTGGACATAAGTCAAGACCTAAGGTTGATTCTTTGCTTCCCTTTTCTTCATTTTGTGTAGAGATAACTGTTAACTTTGACCCAGTTGTGTGCAGTGTATCTGAGGACAGTGGATCTGCTATTGTCCTTCTTAAGGCCAGCCGTCCAGTCTCAAGCGAATACTTCGTCACAGTGACCACACAGGATGGTACAGCTATTGGTGAGTCACGTGTGTGTGCTTCTAGCAGTAACCTCATGAACCAGAATGCCTTAATCGAGGTTATAACAGTATAGCGGGGAAATTTTGCAGAAGGATATTCTGTGATTTCATTCAATATTAACTTTGTCCCATATGGGGAAAACATTTTCAAAGTGAAAATTTCACGAATTGGTGAATCTTGAAAGTGACAAAACTTTAAGCCTCGCAAAAAAAATTCAGCTATGCGGTAGCAATGAAATGAATTTCTGACTTTTGACAGCTTCTCCTGGCACATCGAAATATATACGTCACCATCATGTAAAAAAGAATTCTGTCAATGTGCTGATGAAGGGCGTGTGCAGATATTGTATGATATTCCAGATATTCCATGTACATATATAGACTACAAGCACCTCGCCGTGGTTGGGAGTACAGTAGGTTGAAACCCAGATTATCTCATTTGATCCTCTATCTTAGGGGACACTGTCATCATCTCCAGCATTACATACTGGGTCATCTAACTTCTGTTGCACCTTCCACTAAGTGTGCAAAGAATGATAGGGTTCGTCCGTGTTTAAGGAATAGAAATGATTAGGAACATCCCATCAGCTTCTCATTTTATTTTCGTAAGTTACGCTGAATAGCAGACATTGCTGAAAGAGAACCAGAACAAGTTTTATCTTTACTCAGTGAATGAAGGTATTGTTGGCAATGACCAGTTTACTATTAATTTTTGGATGCAACTATATAACTGCAATAACGCACCTTAATTCTTATGAATACTCCACATCAATTTGTTATAACCATTCTACTCCCAGAAGCCTCTGGATACTTTGGACTTGTGTGTACTGAGATGGTCTAGCATGCTAGACTAATGTGTAGATTACTATTAATTTTTTGTAATATAGCTATTAAGTGCATAATTTACTGTGCTATTAAAGTGGAAATACGTATACATACGCCAACCCAGACCTGCGCAGGGAGAGAAACACTACTGTATGCTGTAGTATGAGTTTAGTTTCACCAGGCATTGACTGTGTTTTGAGACAGAGTAAAGCAGTAAAGAGACAGTCGATTTGGAATAATATATTAGGACCTACATGACTTGCTCATTATGTTAATATCACACAAAATGTTGTATATGCTGTAACTTTTGTTTCGCAGCTGGACAGGACTACACTGGTGGATCATACACTGGCACCTTCCTGGCTGGACAGACAACTGCCTCTGTGTCCATCCCCATCATTGATGACACAACTGCTGAGCTCACTGAGGACTTTTCTGCAGTTCTAACCATCCCAGCAACAGCCGCCAAGGCATCACCAAGGGAGCAGCTGACACTGCTACTATTGACATTATGGACGATGACCCTGTGGAGGTGGTCTTCAATCCAACACAGTATACTGTCAATGAGGGTGACGGAGTAGTGACACTGACCTTGTATGCTGACAAGCCTGCATCCTTTGAGTACGCAGTGGAAGTTGTGACTCAGGACGGCACAGCTACTGGTAAGTAGGAATGCTATACCCGGTTTATTCTGCATTGAAACATGTTAACCATCAATTTCACAATTCATTCACAATATAGAAATTACATGTGTATGTGCCTGACTGAATGCTGTAAATGTGTCAGAGCCACTGGTGTTAGTATTTCTGTGATGGCCTCTTCCCACCCAGCTCCTTCAGACTACCAACCAGGTCCCTACAGTGTCACGTTACCTGCTGGGAGCACCACTGCTGCAGTAAATATCACTATTATCGATGATGCTGTGTATGAGGGGCCCGATCCAGAGGCCTTTACCGCCACCATCTCTACTGCCAACACTGGAGTGTCGAGCATTTCTCCAGGAGATGACAACACAGCAACAATCTCAATCAATGAAAATGAAGGTGTCCAAACTTTGATGCCACATGTTACATGCAGTGTGCATGTACTGTATAATATGTAGCAATTGCATCTGTTGAGCCACATGTAGTCAGTGGGCTGTATGGGAGCACCGGTATAGTGATATCTGACATTGTCCAATTCTCCAAAGATATATAGTGGGGCAATCTATAGCTACTGTCATACTTGTTGAAAGCACTTGCCATTTTTTCACTTGTTTGTTTTATCAGTTGAATTCTCTGCTGTTCTAGTCCACTCAGATTTGTGCTCATGTTGCCGTCGTTCTGTAGCTCTCAGTGTGGAGTTTGACCCAACAGAGTATGCTGTCTCTGAAGCTGACGGTTCTGCTCAACTAGTTGTTAAGGCCACTGTGCCAGCAAGCTTTGACTATGATGTAGTGATCACTACTTCAGATATTACAGCTTCTGGTAAGAATGCCCCGTTCCTGTCACGTGTGTGTGTGTGTGTGTGTGTGTGTGTGTGTGTGTGTGTGTGTGTGTGTGTGTGTGTGTGTGTGTGTGTGTGTGTGTGTGTGTGTGTGTGTGTGTGTGTGTGTGTGTGTGTGTGTGTGTGTGTGTGTGTGTGTGTGTGTGTGTGTGTGTGTGTGTGTGTGTGTGTGTGTGTGTGTGTGTGTGTGTGTGTGTGTGTGTGTGTGTGTGTGTGTGTGTGTGTGTGTGTGTGTGTGTGTGTGTGTGTGTGTGTGTGTGTGTGTGTGTGCATATGTGCGTACATGCATGTGTTAATTTATCCTTCCATCCTTCCTGTGACACCTTCTCCTTTGATTATCATCCCCTTTAGCTAATGATGATTACTCTGGTGGACCTGTCACTGTGACCATTCCTGCTGGCCAAACACAAGTTTCCCAGCAAGTGCCCATTCTTCAAGATGACGAGGCTGAAGGCAGCAAGCAATTCCAAGCCCAACTGACAATTCCTTCTACTTCTGCCTACCTGAGAGTAACGGTTGGCGACAATGACACTGCAGTGATTACCATTCTAGATGATGATGATGTTCTGGTCGAGTTCAGCCCAACCCGGTACACAGTGAGTGAGGGAGATGGTGTGGTGACACTGACCCTGACTGCTGACAGTGTTGCTGACTGCAACTACACAGTGGAAGTGCACACACAAGACAGCACTGCAACAGGTCAGATTCCCACACAAACTGTTCTGAGACTATGTAAATGATATGTTTTTGCCATACATGGGAGACATGCATTCATATTCTCATTCAACATATTCAACAACATTCTCGTTGTTGAATATGTAGCGGATGATTGGCTCTTAAGGCTACATCGATATTACTGGCTGGTGGGTGACATGAAGGGAAAGTTGCAAAGGAAGGCAACAGTGTACGTCGAGGGCTACACATTTAACAGAGATAATGTGTAGTAAAATTTGTGATGAGACAGGCACTACCTCACTAGGCTGTGACTTGCTGGCTTAGTTCTCTCAACTACTGGGACCACAGCAACACTTGGCGTAGCTCTCCATTTGCCAGTACACAGATATCGTGTAGCAATGGAATACAGTGTATACTATGTATGACCTTAAGATGCAACCATAATTGTATTCCAATCAAATAAGGAAATCTACAATACCAACTACCAATTACCAAATTAAACCAATATTACATGTCATGACTATACACTTGAAAACATGCTTACTGTGCATTTTGAGAAGGTGTGCATCTGTGTTGTTGAGCCAGTGTATACGCATACTGAGGTTTTGATCCAAGCATTTTGTCTGCTGCAGCTCGATCTGACTACCTGTCATTACCATACAATGCAACGTTCCTAGCCGGAAGCACTGCAGCCACAGTGCACATCCAACTAGTGGAAGATGACATTTATGAAGCCAATATTGGAGCAGAGATGTTTTCTGCCAGTATCTCTGCAATCTCTGCTGTAGGCTGCAGTATATCTGCAGGACCTAATCGCACAGCCACTGTCTCCATTACAGATAATGAAGGTATGGTATAAAGTCTTGAAAATTGTGTGCTGTTATTGAGCAAACGCAATGCCTAGTTACAGTTGCTAATGGTAGTCTTGGTATGATAGTACTATCATTTAAACTTTATGTACCAGTCCTGACTTTGCAGCTTACGAGATACAGTGGATACGGGTATGTTCTTCCTCTGCAGATCTTACTGTCCAGTTCAATCCAGCGACGTATGACGTTTCAGAATCAAATGGCAGTGTAACACTCTTGCTGGAGACAGACAAACGGTTTCAATACCCTTTCACTGTTAACGTTGGCACTGCTGATGGAACAGCTGTTGGTGAGCCACACTGTGTGGACATGCAGAATTGCAACATGTTGGTGAACAGTAGCAGCTAGCTGAATGGAACAGTTGTACAATTGATAGTTAATTGATCTCTAACCTCACATTGCACTTTAGAGGATTCTGACTTCACATCAGCATGGTTGTAGGCCTTATATAGTGATGTAATTATGTCTGGCCTTAAAGTGTAATTATGTTTAGCAATTGTCCCCTACTGGGTTTACTTGGCAAACCCTTACGTCTGCCAGCTGAGCTATGTATGTACACCTAGCCTAACCCACAGTTGCCTGCTATGCCATTGGCACAATTTGTGTCCTTACATACAAATGTAAAGGGAGATTATACCATACCACGCAATGCTTAATCTAATGCATTTTAATGCTCCATTTTCATGTTCCGTAGCTGCTGAAGACTACGTCGATGGCACCTATAATGTCACATTTATTCCTGAGTCAACAACTGCTGAGCTACAAGTTCCCATTGTGGATGATACAGTTTGTGAAGATGAAGAAGTCTTTTTTGGTAACATAATGATTCCCACTGCTCTGGTGGTCGTTGGTGTGGTGGCAGGCCCACAGAACACTGCCACAATCTCCATTCACGATGATGACAGTAAGTGACTGCACACAACACTGCATACTGCATGCCTAAGCTGATATTGCCAGCTATGTATGTACGTGTATAGACCACTTCTAGGTAGTGTGTACAATGCCTGTTAGCTGCTGCACCGTGGGGGATTGCACCAATCCCTTCACGAAGGGATGAGACATGTTGTAGATAACGCCTTTATACGTATGCATATTTAATGCTTTGTAATGGTTGACATTTGTACCTGATATGTTAGTCTCAAATATTTTAGGCTAACTGGTTGTGTTCATGCACACACACATGCACGCACGCAAACACGCATGCACCCACGCATGCACACACACACATATACACAATGGCACTATTCAGGTAATGTACAACAGAGCAATATGTACACACGGCAGGCCACGTATATGTTCACACTGAGAAAATGCCTTTTAGGGCAAGATGCCTAATCACTGCGCTAGCCCCTCTCTTGCCATTGGTAAAAAACACAAGCAACTTACAAACTACTTATCCTAACTAAAACCTTCCACTACTGCATGGAGTGTGTGTTACACACACTTGATGGTTTCATCACCTTGAGGGAGTTGTTGCATGGTAACGTAATTTGTTTTGAGGTCTGCATTTTCACCTGTCTTCTTCATACGTAGTTGCTGCAGTGCAGTTTGACCCAGTGCAGTACAGGGTCCGAGAGCATGATGGAAATGCAGTGCTTCAGCTTGTATCCAACAATACATGTCAATTTGACTACAATGTCACAGTTGATGTGTCAAATGGCACAGCTACAGGTTAGAATTTGTCTGCCACTCTCCAGTTCCTTCAGTAGAGTCATGGCAAGTTTTCAACCCTGTTTTGAAGCTGGTATTAGAGAACTACCCCTTCTCATGCCTGAGCCAGCTGAGAAGCCCTCACTTCATTCAGCACTGGGCTATCTCTTACCTTTGACCAACGTTTCCAATCCTGGTTGGTATCCGCCTCATGGTTCAGTTAGGCAGGCCCACATAGTTGTAACATTTTTACGGACTATGACTTAACCTGTTTCTATATACTGTCCTGAATGTGTTCCTTCTCTGTTCACCCTCCATCCACCAGCTCCTTCAGACTACCAACCAGGTCCCTACAGTGTCACATTTCCTGCTGGGAGCACCACTGCTGCAGTGAATATCACTATAGAGAGTGACAGTGTTTTGGAGGGAGCAGAGAACTTCACTGCCACCATTTCCACTGCCAACACTGGCTTTCCTAGTGTCACTGCTGGAGATGATGACACGGCAACCATTAATATTCAGGAAGATGCATGTGCGTACCATTTGAATGTACATGTGGTTTATCTATGACTATGGAATGTATTGTTTTCTTTTGTTTCACTCCTACTGCAGCCATTCAGGTGTCCTTCAGCCCAACTGACTACAGTGTCAGCGAGGATGCTGGAAACGCGGTGCTCACTCTGCTAGCTAATCAACCTGCCTCGTTTGACTACACTGTTCAAGTGGACACAGTTGATGGAGCTGGAGTAGGTCAGTTGCTCTGATGGAGCCTTCACACTCTGACAAACTAGAATATTGCACCCAACCTTAATGGCACCAAGGGGTGTTCCCTGGAATGGCTGCATGTGTGTATGCACACTCCCGACATCAGACAGTGCAGTACGTATGTAGCCCTGTTGTTGTAATGGACTATACTGTAGATAGGTTAACTTTTTCCGCAGGCGTCCAAGCTTTTCCATTGCTGCCATACGCGGATATCCCGAAGGAAAATGACGGTTATTCCATACTATTCCATGCGGGTGTAGCTAGCTGTATATATGATTTCTGCCTGGATTCACAAGGAAAATGGCAGTCTGCAGTGCCTATGGCGTACACAGTTGATAGCTCATCTAGGGTAAAAGGCAGCAACTGTTTGCATAAGGGTTCTGTCGATCGACAAAAAATATTCATTCATGACCGCGCGCGTGAACTTCAATCTTTGACTCACAGCAACTAAGCAACAGTTCCTACCTAAAGTGTACACAGATGGCAAAAACGGCCGACTTGTGGGTGCACCTCGAGCTTGCTCTGGGCTGCTACCTACATGACTCTGTACCTCTGATATGTGGCATTGGGGGAACGAAGTAGGGGATAGCAGGCCACACTACCTCCAGCTCCGTAGTCAACGTCCGTGTAACAGCGAAAGGACTATGAAGGGTTTGTTGCACCGAATGTGATGTGGAGAAGTCGCTCGTGTGTAAACCATAAAGCTGCCGGTAATGGTTGGTCTCATATGCACTCATGCATGGAAGATCTGTGATTTTCTGCTCGACCGCCAAGGACACCCGCGGTATTCCTTTGTGAATGTCTTCGGAAAAAGTTTTTTTGTTTGCTTCAGTCAATTGTTTATGTGCACTTTGACTCCGTGGTGTTAGTATTTCTGTGATGGCCTCTTCCCACCAGCTCCTGTAGGTGGGTTGGATGTACGTATACATATATTGACACATTTAATACAAGCTTCTACAGGGTGGGATGAAAGAAAGTACCCTGCTCTTACATTATGCTTTGGTGTTAGACGTTGGCCAGTTTGGGAGTGAACTCTACACTGCATGACTCTTGCATTGTGAGAACAGCATCACAATGTCATGGCTATACTTTATTTCTGCAGCTGGACAGGACTACACTGGTGGATCATACACTGCCACCTTCCTGGCTGGACAGACAACTGCCTCTGTGTCCATCCCCATCACTAATGACACAACTGCTGAACTCACTGAGGACTTCTCTGCAGTTCTGACCATCCCAGCAACAGCCGCCTCCCAAGGCATCACCAAGGGAGCAGCTGACACAGCCACTATTGACATTTTGGATGATGACCCTGTGGAGGTGGTCTTCAATCCAGCACAGTACCCTGTCAACGCGGGTGATGGAGTGGTGACACTGACTCTGAATGCCGACAAGCCTGCATCCTTTGAGTACACAGTGGAAGTTGAGACTCAGGACGGCACAGCTACTGGTAATTTGGAATGCTACATTAATTTCACTTACAGTAGCTTTATGTTATCTATGTCAGACTTTGATACTGATCAAGTGATACCTACATTGAAGGTGGTTGTCGAACTATATTACTTACTGGCATATTAAAATTTCCATGAAAAATCCCAAAGAATTTAAGAATGAAAAGAATACAAAAGTGGTGAAATCTCAGTACTTTTCTTTTCTTTGATGATCAGCATTCCTAAACCAGTAGAGTAGTCCCAAGTGCTCTCCAGGGGATTTTGGACTTACGATTCTCAAAGAAAGGTGATGGGTCAAAGTACTGAGATGTCACCACTTGTTTCTAAAATTTCTTGGGATTTTCATGGAGATTTTTATTATGCTAGTATTTTTACTCTTTAGATATGCACACTGTCTTGTAGGGTTCGTCTTTGTTTTTGCCTAACTTATTTATGTGTAGCCATTAGCCACCTATAGCTAGCTGTCTTATTGAGTAAACATTTCTACTATTTAGCTACCTTTGCTGGGTTTAGCTACGCGGTGCTGTGTATGTACGATATAGAAAAACATCTACTGTTCTGGTGAACGTGGCTGGCTCCACGAGACTAGATGTATACAGCCATGGAGGGCATTGGGGTATGTCTATATATTGGGAAGCAAACTTTGCATCTCCCCAAACGCTGTACGAGTCGGAGTGCCACCAGTGCAGATTTCCTAGTGGTTAAGATACATTTGTGTCTTGTCGTACATGATTGGGATCCTTTGCTGTCCTTTGTCAAGTGATAGAAGCTTGCAAAAATTTGGTGAAAAGAAGAATATGAAAGGATGAACAGGGTAACAGCGACCTATGACGCTTTCCTTTCCATGTACTCCAGGTTGCCTTTGGGAACGTTGTCACACCTAGCACCTTTAAGTAAGTCTATCCAAGGCCTTTAATTGTTCCAGTTCACGACCGTTTCGCTAGTCTTACCGACACGTGCTAATACATTAGATAGTAGTCGCCATTTTGAATCAGTGACTTTCCTAAATAGACGTCACTACTGTGACATCTGATAGTCACAAACCAACTAGTGCAGAAGCACTATTCTCTGTGTCAGAAAGGGCAAATGTAAATATTTCACCCAGGAATTTGCACTTCACAATATGTAACTATTTCTCAGATGTGGCTCATCCTGTTTCTCATTTCACTCAACTGTTGCATCTTTCTCCCTTCTTGCTATTGCCTCGCCAAGACTGTTGATGGAGTATCGCTTCTTATTCTTAGTGCTTCGTCAGATGCATCTCATGATAAGGGTCACCAATGTTTTCTTTCGTGTCTTCACTTCATTAACATACAGTACTTCGCAAACTGTTTGAACCCTTTGACAATGAAATGTCAGTCTGAAAGAAGAAAGTTTAAGTGAGGCAATTGGGTATAAAGTTGGTTCTCAAATTTAGATCATGAAACCAGTCTGTAAGTGCAGAAACGTCAAGTGACGTTTTTCTCTTGGCCTGGGCATACGTATATACGTACTATATTTATGCATGATATTTCAGACTTTCTGAGTAGGCGTTTTAACTGCACAATGTGACCCAAACACCTACAGGCTAAGGCCGAAGGAGGTACACAGCAATTCAGTTTGTTAGACTTCATAAAGCTCACATCCACCGCATGTTTGGTATTGGCCTTATGAGAGTGCATTACACCTTCATTTAATGAACAACATACGTACACAATGTCATTTTTAACATTTTTTTCTGCAGCTGGACAGGACTACACTGGTGGATCATACACTGCCACCTTCCTGGCTGGACAGACAACTGCCTCTGTGTCGGTCCCCATCATTAATGACACAACTGCTGAACTCACTGAGGACTTCACTGCAGTTCTGACCATCCCAGCAACAGCCGCCTCCCAAGGCATCACCAAGGGAGCAGCTGACACTGCCACTATTAACATCTTGGACGAAGACACTGTGGAGGTGGTCTTCAACCCAACACAGTACAGTGTCAACGAGGGTGACGGAGTAGTGACACTTACTCTGAATGCTGACAAGCCTGCGTCCTTTGAGTACACAGTGCAAGTTGAGACTCAGGACGGCACAGCTACTGGTAAGTAGGAATGCTACATTGATTTCTAAACATTTCCTGGGCAGTGTTATGTACAGTGACCTTCAACTGTATCATAGCTGCATTAATTGCCTGATAAAGTAATGTGTACATCCAAAATGACTGTATTGCATATGTATGCAAGGACCATATTATGACTGGTGCAGGAGCACTGGGCTCTCTCTTACCTTTGACCAACGTTTCCAATCCAGGTTTGTTGGTTCAGTTAGGCAGCCCCACATAGTTGTAACATTTTACAGACTATAACTTAATCTGTTAGTTTTTATATACGGTCCTTAATGTGTTCCTTCTCTGTTCACCCTCCATCCCACCAGCTCCTTCAGACTACCAACCAGGTCCCTACAGTGTCACATTTCCCGCTGAGAGCACCACTGCTGCAGTAAATATCACTATAGAGAGTGACAGTGTTTTGGAGGGAACAGAGAACTTCACTGCCACCATTTCCACTGCCAACACTGGCTTTCCTAGTGTCACTGCTGGAGATGATGACACGGCAACCATTAATATTCATGAAGATGCATGTGCGTACCATTTGCATGTACATGTCACTTATCTATGACTATGGAATGTATTGTTTCCTTTTGCTTCACTCCTACTGCAGCCATTCAGGTGACCTTCAGCCCAACTGACTACAGTGTCAGCGAGGATGCTGGAAACACGGTGCTCACTCTGCTGGCTAATCAACCTGCCTCATTTGACTACACTGTTCAAGTGGACACAGTTGATGGAGCCGCCGTAGGTCAGTTGCTCTGATGGAGCCTTCACACTCATTACTGACAAACTACTGTAGAATATTGCACCCAACATTAATGGCACCAAGGGGTGTTCCCTGGAATGGCTGCATGTGTGTATGCACGCTCCCGACATCGGACAATGCAGTACGTATGTAGCCCTGTTGTTGTAATGGACTATACAGTACGCGACACAGAACTGTAGATAGGTTAACTTTTTCCACAGGCGTCCGAGCTTTTCCATTGTTGCCATATGTGGATATCCCAAAGGAGAATGACGGTTATTCCATACTATTCCATGTGGGTGTAGCTAGCTGTATATATGATTTCTGCCTGGATTCATAAGGAGCAGTCTGCAGTGCCTATAGCATACACAGTTGGTAGCTCATCTAGGGTAAAAGGCAGCTAGTGTTTGCACAAGGGTTCTGTCAATCGACAAAAATATTCATTCATGACCGCGCGTGTGAACTTCAGTTTTTTGTCTCACAGCAACTGAGCAACAGTTCCTACCTAAAGTGTACACAGATGGCAAAAATGGCTGACTAGTGGGAGCACCTCGAGCTTGCTCTGGGTTGCTACCTACATGACTCTGTACCTCTGATATGTGGCATTGGGGGAATGAAGTAGGGGATAGCAGGCCACACTACCTCCAGCTCTGTAGTCAACGAAGTACTACGAAGGGTTTGCTGCACCGAATGTGATGTGGAGAAGTCGCTCATATGTAAACTATAAAGCCGCGGTAATGGTTGGCCTCATATGCACTCACTCATGGAAGATCCGTGATTTTCTGCTCGACCGCCAACAATTTGGCACAAGGCCACCCACGGTATTCCTTCGTGAATGTCTTCGGAAAAAGTTAAGTTTTGTTTGCTTCAGTCAATTGTTTATGTACACTTTGACTCTGTGGTGTTAGTATTTCTGTGATGGCCTCTTCCCACCAGCTCCTGTAGGTGGGTTGGATGTACGTATACATATATTGACACATTTAATACAAGCTTCTACAGGGTGGGATGAAAGGAAGTACCCTGCACTTTACGTTATGCTTAGGTGTTAGGTGTTGGCCATTTTGGGAGCGAACTCTACACTGCATGACTCTCGCATTGTGAGAACAATAAACACACAATGTCATGGTTCTACTTTATTGCTGCAGATGGACAGGACTACACTGGTGGATCATACACTGCCACCTTCCTGGCTGGACAGACAACTGCCTCTGTGTCCATCCCCATCACTGATGACACAACTGCTGAACTCACTGAGGACTTCTCTGCAGTTCTGACCATCCCAGCAACAGCCGCCTCCCAAGGCATCATCAAGGGAGCAGCTGACACAGCCACTATTGACATCACAGACGATGATACTGTGGAGGTGGTCTTCAACCCCACACAGTACACTGTCAACGAGGGTGACGGAGTGGTGACACTGACTCTGAATGCTGACAACCCTGCGTCCTTTGAATACACAGTGGAAGTTGTGACTCAGGACGGCACAGCTACTGGTAAGTAGGAATGCTATACTGGTATATTTTACCTCTGCATAGAAACATGTTAACCATCACTTAACAATGCATTAACAGTATAGAAATTACATAAGTATAAGCCTGACTGAATGCTGTAAATGTGTCAGAGCCACTGGTGTTAGTATTTCTGTGATGATGGTCTCTTCTCACCCAGCTCCTTTAGACTACCAACCAGGTAACTACAGTGTCACGTTTCCTGCTGGAAGCACCACTGCTGCAGTGAATATCACTATTTACGATGATGCTGTGTATGAGGGGCCTGATCCAGAGGCCTTTACTGCCACCATCTCTACTGCCAACACTGGAGTGTCCAGCATTTCTCCAGGAGATGACAACACAGCAACAATCTCAATCAATGAAAATGAAGGTGTCCAAACTCTGCAGCCACATGTCACATGCAGTGTGCATGTACTGTATAATATGTAGCAATTGCATCTGTTGAGCCACATGTAGTCAGTGGGCTGTATGGGGAGCACTGGCATATCCGACATTGTCCATCTCTCCAAAGATATATAGTGGGGCAATCTATAGCTACTGTCATACGTGTTGAAAGCATTTGCCATTTTTACACTCATCTATATACGTTTGTTTTATCAGTTGAAATCTCTGCTGTTCTAGTGCACTCAGATTTATGCTCATGTTGTCGTTGTTCTGTAGCTCTCAGTGTGGAGTTTGACCCAACAGAGTATGCCGTCTCTGAAGCTGACGGTTCTGCTCAACTAGTTGTTAAGACCAGTGTGCCAGCAAGCTTTGACTATGACGTAGTGATCACTACTTCAGATATTACAGCTTCTGGTAAGAATGCCCCATTCCTGTCATTGTCTTGTGTGTGCACGCGCGCGCGCGCGTGTGTGTGTGTGTGTGCGTGTGCGTGTGCGTGTGCGTGTGCGTGTGCGTGTGCGTGTGCGTGTGTGTGTGTGTGTGTGTGTGTGTGTGTGTGTGTGTGTGTGGATACGTGCGTACATGCATGAGTTAATTTATCCTGTCATCCTGTGACACCTTCTCCTTTGATTATCCTCTCCTTTAGCTAATGATGATTACTCTGGTGGACCTTTCACTGTGACCATCCCTGCTGGTCAAACACAAGTTTCCCAGCATGTGCCCATTCTTCAAGATGTTGAGGCTGAAGGCAGTGAGCAATTCCAAGCCCATCTGACTATCCCTTCTGCTTCTGCCGACCTGGGAGTAACTGTTGACGACAATGACACTGCAGTGATTACCATTCCAGATGATGATGGTGTTCTGGTCGAGTTCAGCCCAACCCGGTACACAGTGAGTGAGGGAGATGGTGTGGTGACACTGACCCTGACTGCTGACAGTGTTGCTGACTGCAACTACACAGTGGAAGTGCGGACACAAGACGGCACTGCAACAGGTCAGATTCTCACACAAACCGTTTTGAGAGTATGTAAAGTTTTATGGTCTTGCCATATTATATGGGAGTCATGTCATTTTATTTGTGTTGATAGTATGTTGTGATGTATGTCGGTAGTGCATTTCTTGTGATTTAAATATTATAAACATTTCCCTGGTAACTTTTATACAAATAAAACACATACCATTGGATAGTAGAATTATTCAGGATTAATTTAAACCCCATATTACCTATATCTATCTCCTTCAGTTTCTGTGATATGATTGTTTTTCTCACGTCAACTATATATGATACATTTTCAATCCCCGTAATTTGGTCAGGAAAGGGTTAACATTCTCATTCAATGGTGTTGTTGAATATGTACTGGGCGATTGGCTTTTGAGGCTACGTCGATATTACTGGCTAGTGGGTTACAAAATACATAGCTAATAGCCATGAAAGAAAGTTGCAAAGGAAGGCAACAGTGTACATATATCGAGGGCTACACGTTTACTGAATATAATGTGTAGTAAAATTTGTGGTCAGTCAGGCACTAACTCACTAGGCTGTGACTTGCTGGTTTTGTTCTCTCAACTACTGGGACCACAGCAACACTTGTTGTAGCTCTCCATTTGCCAGTACACTGATATCATGTAGGATTGGAATACAGTTTATATTATGTATATACAGTGTATACTATGTATGACCCTAAGATGCAACAATAATATTCCAATCAAATAAGGAAATCTACAATACCAATAACCAATTACCAAATGTTACATGTCATGACTATACACTTGAGAAGGTGTGCATCTGTGTTGTTGAACCAGTCATGTGTATACACATACTGAGGTTTTGATCCAAGCATTTTGTCTGCTGCAGCTCCATCGGACTACCTGTCATTACCATACACTGCAACGTTCCTAGCCGGAAGCACTTTGGCCACAGTGGACATCATACTGGTGCATGATGACATTTATGAAGCCAATATTGGAGCAGAGATGTTTTCTGCCAGTATCTCTGCAATCTCTGCTGTAGGCTGCAGTGTATCTGCAGGACCTAATCGCACGGCCACTGTCTTCATTACAGATAATGAAGGTATGGTATAAAGTCTTGAAAGCTGTTGTTGAGTATGAATATGGAATGTTATTGAGCAAACTGAAAGCCTAGTTACAGTTGCTAATGCATTGTAGTCTTGGTATGATAGTACTACCATTTGTAACCTTTATGTACTTGACTTTGCTGCTTATGGTGGATACGGGTATGTTTTTCCTCTGCAGATCTTACTGTCCAGTTCAATCCAGCGACGTATGATGTTTCAGAATCAAATGGCAGTGTAACACTCTTGCTGGAGACAGACAAACAGTTTCAATACCCTTTCACTGTTAACGTTGGCACTGCTGACGGAACAGCTGTGGGTGAGCCACACTGTGTGGACATGCAGAATTGCAACATGTTGGTGAACAGTAGCAGCTAGCTGAATGGAACAGTTGTACAATTGATAGTTAATTGATCTCTAACCTCACATTGCACTTTAGAGGATTCTGACTTCACATCAGCATGGTTGTAGGCCTTATATAGTGATGTAATTATGTTTAGCAATTGTCCCCTACTGGGTTTACTTGGCAGACCCTTACGTCTGCCAACTGAGCTATGTAAGTACACCTAGCCTAACCCTTGTTCTTGCCTGCTATGCCATTGGACAATGTGTGCCCTTACATAAGAATGTGCAATGAAGAGTATACCATACCACACAGTGCTTAGTCTAATGCATTTAATGCTCCATTTTCATGTTCTGTAGCTCCTGAAGACTACGTCGATGGCACCTATAATGTCACATTTATTCCTGAGTCAACAACTGCTGAGCTACAAGTCCCCATTGTGGATGATACAGTTTGTGAAGATGAAGAAGTCTTTTTTGGTAACATAATGATTCCCACTGCTCTGGTGGTCGTTGGTGTGATGGCAGGCCCACAGAACACTGCCGCAATCTCCATTCAAGATGATGACGGTAAGTGACTGCACACAACACTGCATACTGCATGCCTAAGCTGATATTGCCAGCTATGTACGTGTATAGACCACTTCTAGGTAGTGTGTACAATGCCTGTTAGCTGCTGCACCGTGGGGGATTGCACCAATCGCTTCACGAAGGGATGAGACATGTGGTAGATAACGCCTTTAAATGCATGCATATTTAATGCTTTGTAATGGTTGACATTTGTACCTGATATGTTAGTCTCAAATATTTATAGGCTAACTGGTAATGTTCATTCATGCACACACACACACACACACACACACACATACAAACACACACACACGTATATACGCACACACACACACACACATGAACATAGAAATACTCACACACAAACACGTACGCACGCACACACACACAGTGGCACTATGCAGGTATATGTACAACAGCGCAATGTGTACACATGGCAAGCCACATATGTGTTAACACAGAGAACCTTTAGTGGCCTAATCACTTGGCCAGGCCCACTCTTGCCTTTGATAATAAAACCACAAGCAACTTACAAACTAGTTATCCTAACTAAAATCTTCCACTACTGCATGGAGTGTGTGTTACACACTCGATGGTTTCATCACCTTGAGGGAGTTGTTGCATGGTAACGTAATTTGTTTTCAGGTCTGAATTTTCAGCTATCTTCTTTACACGTAGTTGCTGCAGTGCAGTTTGATCCAGTGCAGTACAGGGTCCGAGAGCATGATGGAAATGCAGTGCTTCAGCTTGTATCCAGCAGAACATGTCAATTTGACTACAATATCACAGTTGATGTATCAAATGGCACAGCTACAGGTTAGAATTTGTCTGTCACTCTCCAGTTCCTTCAGTAGAGTCATGAATTGCATGCCACCGTTCTGTTTATCATTTGGCAGTGTGTGATTTCTGGTAAGTTGAGCTCCTTGTGCATTGTGTAGTGGTATAGGCTGACGGCCTAGTTTCTAGGAACGTTTGTCAGTTTGGTCCAGCCTTGTGTTGAACTGACTTATTCTCATTTCTTCACAGTTGGTTCTGACTTTGGTAGTGGACCTTTTACTGCGTCATTCCCTGCCGGTTCCACCACAAGCAGTGTGAATGTACCCATCACGGATGATCAACTGCAGGAAGGTGATGAGACATTTGCTGCCCAACTGCAGATCCCAAGTAATGTTCCGGACACAGTTGTTCGAGGGGAAAATGCAGTTGCTCAGGTTGTCATTGAGGACAATGAAGAAGTCATTACTGTTAACTTTAATCCAGCAAGATACAAAGTGTCAGAGGACGGCTTGAATGTTGAACTAACTCTTGTGGCTAGCCGACCTTCTCCAGTACCTTACTCTATCACGGTGAACACAATCAATGGTACAGCACAAGGTATGTATACGCAGGAGCAAGTTGCATATTGAAGTGATAGCTAAGTACATACGTCTGTATAATTATACATACATACTGTGCATAATATGTGATTTGGATTATGAAATGCTGGCTACAGTGTACTGTACTTGTTTTGGGGGTAGTGCAATATGTATGTACATATAGTAATTACGTACTGTATATCATGTATTGGCTGTATGCTAGCTGTCCTTCCCCCACCTCAATAGCTTTCAGTGACTACGTAGGTGGTCCATATGTTGTGGACTTCCCTGCTGGTCAGATTACAGCCAGGCTTCAGATAGCAATGATGGATGACGCTGAGCGCTGTGAATGTTCTGAGGACTTCACGGTTAGCTTGGAAGTGCCTGATGCAGCTGGCCAGCTGGGTGTGGTGCCAGGGGTGAATGGCACGGCAGAAATCATTATCATTGATGATGATTGTGAGTTGAATCTTCATATGCAACAATAATGCACAGACGACCTGTGTGAGTGGATGGGCGTTAGGCATATCTTGCTTGTTCTTTTCACACTTTAATCTGCAAAATTTTTCAGATGTGATAGAAAGCATTACAGATTTTGCGACAAAGTGATAGCAAACTATGCGAGTGATGGACTTGTCACAGCATCTCTCACTGTTCATCAGATAGCCGACCATATACAGTATAGTGGGAACATTTGGCAGGTAATATCTTTCACGGTTGCCCTGACTTTAGCATTTAGCGAGTTATATATTTGGCGGATTGCCTGGAACTATCATGCAATCACTGCTTAATTGTCAAAATGGACGTAACCATTAGGTTTGGATCAAGGTTCAAGATGTTTCAAGGCTATCATGCTTACAGAGTGATTTGGATGTCCACTAAACTTGCTGGCAGATTGCAAAAGACCCATACACGGTGGCATGCAACTGTTGTAGATTCTTCTATATACATACGTAGTAGCTACACACCACACAACCCTTCCAGCCATCTTGACTTTCTCCATGGATACATTGTAGACTCCTTACTGCTCTTATGCTTGTCCCCAGGTTAAATCTTCTTCAAGTAGATGTTTGCATAGTGCCATAGCTAACATGACAGCCGCCAATAGTGAACTTGAATGAATGGCAGTAAATTTGGCGAGAAATTTAATTTGGTAAGCTTCAAACTACTCGCCAAATTGCCAAATTTTCACGCTTTACAAAATGATCTCTGGTCGCTTATGGCAAAAGAATTTGACTTAATAAAAGCATTCTAATGATTCGCCTTTGCACTAATGCTTTGTCCAAAAAAGATGGAATGCACTGTCTTAATTAATGCTATTTGACCAGGGAATGCTGTTTACTGTAGACAGGAGACTAAGGGAAGTTACACCTTAACCACAATAGACCATAGCATGTATGTGGATTTGGAGGGATTGGTCCTGTACTTATTGCTCTGTTACAATCTTGTTGCAATGTCACATGCTAGATCTTCTGCTTCTGCACCTACAGTGTGTCCCGTATCGTTCAACCCTGAGCAGTACTCAGTGGCTGAGAATGTCAGTGGTGGTGCAGTGGAAGTGTGTTTGATGGTGGAGGAAAACTGCTACGGAGACTTCAGTGTAATGCTGCAAACTGGGAACAAAAGTGCACAAGGTCATTTGACATTAATGGGGCTGTACAAAACACCTCTGGACTAGTGAAATGTCCACGTGTTCTGTATGTGTTGTGTACAGTATTTGTATTGCACGTTTGTTTTCTTCTTGTCCAACTCTTCTGCAGGTCCTCCTGACTATGAACCTGGACCATATACTGTCAATTTTCCACCGAATGTGGACAGGGCCTGTACCAACATTCCCATTGTTGATGATGAAATATTTGAGGGAGACCAATACTTTTGTGTTAGCATCGTTGTGCCACCAGATCTTTCCCTGACTCCAGGACGCAAAGCCAATATCACCATTGTGGATGATGATACAGGTTAGACATGTTTACAAAGTAGGCTTCTAGCATGTGATGTAACAATGCAGACAACAAAGAGAAGGTTGCATATGATGTGATGTGCTTTGTCGTCAGTTGTACATTGCTGGTTGGCAAAGCTAGATACATATATAAATTCATTGGAGTAGAAGTTAACTGAAGGGAATGTGGTTTTCCTGCCTCTAACTTTAGGAAGTGTCCATGTGTTTAAATGAATTAGTTGGCCTGTTCTGAAAATTACAATGGCTTTACAACTCCCACATTTTAGCATGTCATGCTGAATGTTGCCAACACCTTGCACTTCTCCAGGGCCGTCATCCCCCTTTCTTCTTTTTCTGTTGCAGACGTGATCTGCTCAGTGCAGCAGGATAGTATAACTGTCAACGAGGCAGATGGGGTCATTGCTGTGGATATCTCAATAAGCAGACCAGTGGAAAAGGCATTTATCTGTGAGATTGAAAGTCAGCCCGCCTCTGCAAAAGGTGTGTAGCCTGAAATGTATCCAAATTAATACATTGATGCATGCCTCAATTTGTAGTTTGTACAGTATGTATGTATGGGTATATGTATACTGTATGCGCATACTTTTCGAGTGTCTATATCTGCATTCATATTACTAGATCATAGTTTATAATTCTCTTGCATGTTACGTATCTTGGATGCTATTTAATAATAAGTTTTATCACAAGTGGCATTCACCTCGTTTCCATCTTTCATTTGTGTTTCTTACAGAGGGTGAGGATTTCCAACCCGTCTTTCAGAACATTACATTTCTGCCTCAGGAGTCTACCACCAGGGAGGTTCAACTTGAGATTGTCAATGATGACAGAATAGAGGGTAATGAATACCTAATAATCTATGTCAAAGATGTCAGTGGACAACAAGTCTCACCGGTGCCTATCAATGTTACCATCATTGACGACGAAGGTGCGTACCTCAATGCAAAATGCTTAGCCAAACACTAATTTTAGTGTATGAATTATTCTGAAAATTAGAATGGCTTTCCAACTCCCACCTTTTAGCATGTCATGCTGAATGTTGCTAACATCTTGCACTTCTCAATGGCCGTCATCCCCCTTGCGTTTATCAATGACTATGGAATGTATTGTTTTCTTTTGTTTCACTCCTACTGCAGCCATTCAGGTGACCTTCAGCCCAACTGACTACAGTGTCAGTGAGGATGCTGGAAACGTGGTGCTCACTCTGCTAGCTAATCAACCTGCCTCGTTTGACTACACTGTTCAAGTGGACACAGTTGATGGAGCCGCCATAGGTCAGTTGCTCTGATGGAGCCTTCACATTCATTACTGACAAACTAGGACACTGCACCCAACGTTAAAGACACAAGGAGGTAATTAGACCAAGGAAAGAAAAGTGAAGCGTACAGCAAAAGACTCGGGTTTGATATAAGCACAGACAGAGCAGGCACAGACCATTCAGACAAAAAGGGCACAGACGACTCAGAATGACAGAGTGCAGACAAACTTAGGGAATGCATGTTATTGTACATACAGTAACTTTAGTTCACATTTTTATTTGCGATGGCAATGTGTGATTGTGGCAATTCTCGCTAAACTTGCTCAAATTTGTAAGTGTTAACATTAGTACCCTTAAGGTATATAATTATTTGATGCTGTATGTAGTAGTAAGCTATGAACTGTGTTGTGTGTCTTGTGTGCTGCAGTCAGCTAATGCTAATTGCTTTATGTGCACCCTACACTCCAGGTGGGTCGGATTTCCAGTCTGGAGGCTACCAAGCGACCTTCCTGGCCAGAGCGACAACAACCTCTGTGTTCATCCCCATCACTAATGACACAACTGCTGAACCCACTGAGGACTTCTCTGCAGTTCTGACTATCCCATCAACAGCAGCCTCCCAAGGCATCACCAAGGGAGCAGCTGACACAGCCACTGTTGACATCTCGGACGATGACCCTTTGGAGGTGGTTTTCAACCCAACGCAATACAGTGTCAACGAGGGTGATGGAGTGGTGACACTGACTCTGAATGCTGACAAGCCTGCGTCCTTTGAGTACACAGTGCAAGTTGTGACTAGGGACGGCACAGCTACTGGTAATTTGGTAATATGCTACATTAATTTTAATTTCAAATTCCCTGGGCTGTGTTATGTACAATGGCCTTCCATTGTACCATAGCTGCAGTAGTTGCCTGATAAAGTAATGTGCAGGAGCACTGGGCTATCTCTTACCTTTGACCAACGTTTCTAATCCTGGTTGGTATCCACCTCATGGTTCAGTTAGGCAGTCCCACATAGTTGTAACATTTTTACAGACTATGACTTAACCTGTTAGTTTCTATATACGGTCCTTAATGTGTTCCTTCTCTGTTCACCCTCCATCCACCCAGCTCCTTCAGACTACCAACCAGGTCCCTACAGTGTCACGTTTCCTGCTGGGAGCACCACTGCTGCAGTAAATGTCACTATAGAGAGTGACGGTGTTTTGGAGGGAACAGAGAACTTCACTGCTACCATTTCGACTGCCAACACTGGCTTTCCTAGTGTCACTACTGGAGATGATGACACGGCAACCATTAATATTCATGAAGATGCATGTGCGTACCATTTGCATGTACATGTGGTTTATCTATGACTATGGAATGTATTGTTTTCTTTTGTTTCACTCCTACTGCAGCCATTCAGGTGACCTTCAGCCCAACTGACTACAGTGTCAGTGAGGATGCTGGAAACGTGGTGCTCATTCTGCTAGCTAATCAACCTGCCTCGTTTGACTACACTGTTCAAGTGGACACAGTTGATGGAGCCACCGTAGGTCAGTTGCTCTGATGGAGCCTCACACTCATTACTGACAATACATATATCCGATACCCTTAACAGTATATACATAATTATATTGGCATATTTGGAATAAGCTTCTACAGGGTGGGATGAAAGGAAGTACCCTGCTCTTACATTATGCTTTGGTGTTAGACGTTAACCATTTCGAGAGTAAACTCTACACTGCATGACTCTCACATTGTGAGAACAACAAACACCACAATGTCCTGGCTGTACTTTATTGCTGCAGCTGGACAGGACTACACTGGTGGATCATACACTGCCACCTTCCTGGCTGGACAGACAACAGCCTCTGTGTCCATCCCCGTCACTGATGACACAACTGCTGAACTCACTGAGGACTTCTCTGCAGTTCTGACTATCCCAGCAACAGCCGCCTCCCAAGGTATCACCAAGGGAGCAGCTGACACAGCCACTATTGACATCACGGACAATGACACTATGGAGGTGGTCTTCAACCCAACACAGTACACTGTCAACGAGGGTGACAGAGTGGTGACAGTGACTCTGAATGCTGACAAGCCTGCGTCCTTTGAGTACACAGTGGAAGTTGTGACTCAGGACGGCACAGCTACTGGTAAGTAGGAATGCTATACCTGGTATATTTTACCAGCACCTCGAGCTTGCTCTGGGCTGCTACCTACATGACTCCGTGCCTTTGTGATGTGCCATTGGGGGAACGAAGTAGGGGATAGCAAGCCACACTACCTCCAGCTCCGTAGTCAAGGTCCGTGAAACAACGAAAGGACTACGAAGGGTTTGCTGCACCGAATGTGACGCGGAGAAGTCACTCGTGTGTAAACCATAAAGCCGCGGTAATGGCCTGCCACATATGCACTCACGCATGGAAGATCTGTGATTCTCTGCTCGACCGCCCACAATTTGGCACAAGGCCACCCGCGGTATTCTTTCGTGAACGTCTTCGGAAAAAGTTAAGTTTTGTTTGCTTCAGTCCATTGTTTTATGTGCACTCTGTGGCATTAGTATTTCTGTGATGGCCTCTTCCCACCATGGCCAGCTCCTGTATAGGTGGTTTGTATATACGTATACATATATTGACACATTTAATACAAGCTTCTACAGGGTAGGATGAAAGGAAGTACCCTGTACTTTTCATTGCTTAGGTGTTAGGCGTTGGCCATTTTGAGAGTGAACTCTACACTGCATGACTCTCACATTGTGAGAACAACAAACACAATGTCATGGCTCTACTTTATTGCTGCAGATGGACAGGACTACACTGGTGGATCATACACTGCCACCTTCCTGGCTGGACAGACAACAGCCTCTGTGTCCATCCCCATCACTGATGACACAACTGCTGAACTCACTGAGGACTTCTCTGCAGTTCTGACCATCCCAGCAACAGCCGCCTCCCACGGCATCACCAAGGGAGCGGCTGACACAGCCACTATTGACATCACGGACGATGACACTGTGGAGGTGGTCTTCAACCCAACACAGTACAGTGTCAACGAGGGTGACGGAGTGGTGACACTGACTCTGAATGCTGACAAGCCTGCATCCTTTGAGTACACAGTGGAAGCTGTGACTAGGGACGGCACAGCTACTGGTAAGTAGGAATGCTATACTGGTGTATTTTACCTCTGCATAGAAACATGTTAACCATCAATTTCACATTGCATTAACAGTATAGAAATTACATGAGTATAAGCCTGACTGAATGCTGTAAATGTGTCAGAGCCACTGGTGTTAGCATTTCTGTGATGGCCTCTTTCACACAGCTCCTTCAGACTACCAACCAGGTCCCTACAGTGTCACGTTTCCTGCTGGAAGCACCACTGCTGCAGTGAATATCATTGTTATCGATGATGCTGTGTATGAGGAGTCCGATCCAGAGGCCTTTACAGCCACCATCTCTACTGCCAACACTAGAGTGTCCAGCATTTCTCCAGGAGATGACAACACAGCAACAATCTCAATCAATGAAAATGAAGGTGTCCAACTTTGATGCCACATGTCACATGCAGTGTGCATGTACTGTATAATATGTAGCAATTGCATCTGTTGAGCCACATGTAGTCAGTGGGCTGTATGGGGAGCACTGGTATAGTGATATCTGGCATTGTAAGGAAGAGCTCGAAGTGGTTGCTTGCTAAATTCTCATGCACCCATTGCTGAACTGCCACCAAATTCCAGGCACCGTCTACTGTCACATGTAGTCAGTATGGGGAGCACCTGGACAGTATATAAAAAGAGGACTTTGAAATAGTTGTATGCCAAATCCTCATGTGCCTGTTGCTGAATTGCAGCCAAATTTCCCAGGCACCTGGAGGGTCTACTGTTGAGTATCCTAGTAGGGAGAACGGTTTGCGCAAATAAGCTACAGCCGAGTAGCATACAGCAAAAAAAACACAAATGATTGTCTGCCATTTTGGTTTTACGGAAAAAGTATATGGATTTGTGATGGAGAGCGTGCAATGGCGAATCATACTTACGAAGGAGAGAACAAATAGCTGCATTTGTAGCTTCAGTCCATGGTGGAAAGTTCACTTCATACATTTCACACAAGTTAACTGTACAGCTAAATGGCACAAATTGTATAGACATGCACACATTGATCCAGGTGTGTTGGTAGCTAGCTAGACTCCCTAAGTCTGGCAGTGTGCAAACACTGACCAGCTTCAGAGAGCTTCTGAATATTGTGCAGTCACTGTCAGACAGCTTGCTATGGTGTTACACATTCCGGTAATGTTCTCATTTGTGTGTGGCTAAGAATGAACTGAGAATCTAGCCAACAACAGTGGCCCAGTGCCGGCAAAGCATTGTCGTCGAAGCACAGTCATTGGAGCATCATCAATGGTGTGCTGTCAAAGGAGCACTGTCGAAGGGGAACTGTTGAAGGATAGCTGTGGAAGGAGCACCACAGCAGAGAAACCCGCCAAAAGCGGGTTTCTTGCTAGTAGAGTATTGTATCAGTTGAATGTTATAGCCCAGTCTGCTAGCTATCACTTCCACTGCAAAATATCTGCTACTTACATTTCCTCCTCCACCAGATGATATGTCTAATGATGCCCTGTGTCCAACTGACAAAGACAGTGTGTGGGGGATCCAGTGGTTGGCTATTGCTGCAGGCTCCATTCAGTCAGCTCCCTGTCCAGGAGAAGGGAGCTCAAGCGTGGATGGCCTCGCCTACAGAGGATGTGTGACTGGCGTGCCTGCTGAGTGGGGCTCTGTTAATGCCTCTCAATGTGAATCTGTGGCTGGCAGGGCAGTCAGGGAGAAGGTAGAGCAGTCCAATGTCATACATTATAGCACACAGCACAAAACCTACACATAATGTAGTAATAAATGTAATAATGGTAGTCTGGTACAAGTTGCATGCCGACTTTACAGCTTGTAAGGACAGTGGTGACAGGAGAAAAAGAGATGAGACCTGGTGCTCCTGTTGCCACTTTCCTTTCAAGCTGTGAATCTAGAACTTGTACATGTTACAAACCAGCTTGTGAACACTCTCTGACATATATAGCAAACTGTTTTATAATCATACAACTGATTAAGATGAATGTAAGTTCTTGTCCTCGCTTGCAGACTGATGAATTAATCACTAGTCTGGAAAAGTCTAATGTGACCAATCGAAACCTAACTGTCAATGAAAGAAACGTGTTTCAGAATATAACACATGATTTGAGTGCAGTTTTGAACCCATCAGATGAAAGGAATAGATCAATTCTTCCTCGCGATTTGAAGACAGCTGTCAAATTTGTGGACGTTGTAGCAGAGTGAGTACAGGAATTGTTAAGCTGTTGAGTTAGTTGGTAGTGGGAAGTCCTCACCTTTCACTAATTAACATGAACAGTCTGGAAATGTGGTTTGTCTTTAATGTTCAAGGACAACCACGTATAACCACACAGTACTCATACATATTAATTTTATATATATACAATGCAAGCAGCTACAGATAATTATATTCTTACATTATACCCTACATTTCACTTATAGCCTTGCTGAGAACAATGGTCTGTTCCAGGAAGAATCCAATAAAACTGAAGAAGTGAGCATTTATCAATTTATATTGCTACTACATACTAATGTCATGTAAAATGTGTTCGAAGTATTAAGTAAAGTCTGTAACTTCCTATTGTAGACTGTTGCCGATATCTTGAGTAATGTCCTCGATGAAAGGAATGCACCCGCATTTGAAGCTACTGCCCAGGTAACCACTGAAAATGTGATACATGTATCTGTGTTGTATGTGTATCAAATAAATGCATGTGCTTGCTGAATGGAACATAATTTGCAATGCAAGTGCATCCAGAATCCTGACCTTCCCTAAACTAAGCTGAAATGTGTTGGTCAGGTGCCTAAATGTGCTTACTTGCCCATCATACGTATATACCTAATGCTTTGTTGAATGTGCGATGTGCTAGTTTATCATTATATACGGTATGGCCTGAAAGTTTGGCAAGGAATTTACTTTTGGAGAGAAATCCACCTATATTTCTTCTGCTTAAAAACTTGACAGTGTGATGTCATTGTTATGCCAAAGATTATAGCTTTCATGTGTACTAGGCCTGCAGCTACGTAGATGCGCCAGTCTAATCGTTGGCGACACGTCTTTAAAGACTTTTGCACACCCGAAGTGGGAGAAGAGTTGGCTTGTCAACGTGAGGAAGGCAATCCAAACAACATGTAGCTACGCAGTCGCTGTAAGATTTGACAAAAACAGTCTAGATTAAGTATGACAACAATTTGTATAGTTTTCAGTTGCATTTTATCAGTAATCTCGCCTTAACTGAGCCAAAACTAGCTCACAGCAGGGTTAAATTTACAGCACGTTTGATTAAATTCACAGTGTGTTTGATTAGCTATTTTCCTATGAATATCATTATGGCTAAGAATTGCTCAACCGCCAAAATATCTTCCTGCCAAAATGTTCGGCCATACGGTATTGCAGACTGACTCCACTGACCCAGAGCGTGGCAAAGCGGCAACTCCAGCTGTCAGCATTCTTCAAAGCACAGAACGAGTGGCCAATGTTATTGCAACTACATTATCTAGGACAAAGCCTTCCTTTACAATTGCAAGACCAAATTTAGGTAAGCCTGCACGCATGTATATAATTATAGTTACTCAACATGTAGATTATGAAAATTATAATCAACATCAGGATTATATTATCAATATGTGTATTGTATAATATATATCTGTCTGCTTACCATTTTCCAGCAATCAACGGCCAGCGATTCTCATTCAACAATCTTCGTACCGGTATAGTTTTCCCAGGTGCTGGCATCAGTGACACTTTGGCATCTTTCAGAAACCTAGAAAGCCTTCCACAGATTCACTTGCCTCAATCATTCCTTCGTGCTGCAAAAGGAATAGAGGAGACCTCTCTTGGTAAGTTGTCACTGGCTAGATGAAATGTTAGCAGAACAATGATCTTAGATATATTACAGTAAATCATATTTCAAATATTCCTGCTTGATGTTTTTAGAGGATGACACTGTTGAAGTAGTGAATGTGGTAATGAATAACATGGAGAATTATCTGTCAAGTGATGTGATCAATCAAGACAAAGATGTGTAAGTATTTGGAGAATATTGAACTGGGTGATGTATCACAAAGGAAGAACGGACATAGTTAGTGTATTTTACTCATGCTGTCTCAGTAATCTTTATTGTTTCCCAAAATCTATGTACAAATTGTAGGGTGCACTTTTCACTGTGCCGGCTAATTTTACATGCTGCATAGCTACTGTGTGCTTAGATTACAATAGTATTGTGAGTTACTCCTTACCATCTTAGCACTATTATTCATACCCAATGATTCTGTTTTATAGTGAGGATGCACCAGAAGAGACTTTCCCAGCTAGTCGTGTGATATCTAGTCAGATTCTTGGATATAGTGGCGGAGAAGTGGACAGCAATGAAAGGGCAGAAGTCACATTTCCTGTTAATGTAAGGTTATGATGCATGCCTGCAATTATAATTACGTATTATTAGTTATAATAAATAGCAGATAAATAGTGGGCATTCAGTACTCTCCGATATAGGCATATATGTATCAATCACATGCAGTGACAATGAACAAATTGGTGGTGATATTATGTATCCATGTATTGCCCTAATTTTTACAAAGTTACAATTATGCACTGAAACATTGTTTCCACTTAATTTGTCTCCTGCAGGTGAAATCACATAGCCTCTCAGTACCACCAGGGAAGGTGAAACAATTTCGCTGTGCTTTCTTTAACTTCACAGCTGAAGAGGCCAACCAGACTGGAGGGTGGTCCTACAGAGGGGTGGAGACCGATGTCATCAACACCACTCATGTTCGCTGCATGGCATCCCATCTGACCAGTTTTGTGGTGTTGGTCAGCATTGTACCATCAGTGGGAGAGCCAGTGAGTGGCATTGTTCTGCTAATTTTCAATATTCTATTACACTGCATGCCTATATATATACCTGCATTCATTTACACACATCCTGTTTCAATTTTCCTATCTTTCTCTTTCACTTCAGCCTGCTCTGGATTACATCACATACATTGGTTGCAGCATTTCATTACTTTGTTTGCTTGCATCTATTATATTCTATTTAACACTGAGGTGAGCCAAAAGATGTATAACAGATTTTGACAGTAGTCACTCACTCCAATTTTGAGTTGTCTATGTGTACATTTCTTTAGAAAAGAGTTGATTCAAAAGCTTCACAACTTTGTCCACCTCAACTTGTGCATTGCCCTTTCTTTGGGACTGCTCTTCTTCCTCACTGGAATACAAACAGCCACTGCCAACATTGTAAGGGATGCCAGACTGGCCTGTACACTATATAAGTGGAGCACAGACATGATGTGATATGTGGTTTATTGAAAACAGCCTTAACAATGTTGTATAGTCACGGTGCATACAACATAATGTAGGCATGGTTGTTTGGTGCATGTCTGTTTTCTCTTCTCCAATAATTTACCATGTAGTATGCCTGCAAGGTTATGACAGCCCTACTGCACTACTTCTTCCTGGCCACCTTCACCTGGACACTGTGTGAAGCTGTCCTCATTTACATTCTTCTGGTTAAAGTGTTTGGAGCAAATGAACGAAAGTGGATCTACCTCTATCTTGCATTAGGATGGGGTGAGATTTGGCTGCTACAGCACTACTACGTCTGTATAGCGTCAACTTCCTAACGTCAACGCCTAACGTCAATTTCTCATTCTGTGATTTATTGCATTTTGCTGCCATTCCTCAGTTCTCCCCATTCCTGTTGTGGTGATAACTGGAGGGGCTAGACATGACTACTACCTGATAAGGGCATCATTTGACCAGGGCCACCCTCACTACAGCTCTATCAAAGCGTAAGAGTTTTGGAATGTCTGCATGTGCTTAATTTACCACAGTTAGCCATCTTAGGTGTTTGTTTGTGCAAGCTTTACCCTAAATTATATCATATTGAGAAGGATTTGAATATTCATATCATACAGTTGTTGGCTGCCTAGTGAAAAGGGAGTGATCTTTGCATTTATTGGACCAATGGTAGCCATTATACTGGTAAGCAGTATTTTCAATAATTAGCAATAATTAATCACTGTAAATTGTAAAACATACGTAAGTATCCCTGAGGGCCATTTGCCACATGCATATATGTAACACCACTTTTTTTTAAGTACTTAAGCACTTACGTATGACTGTTGTGTTCTATGTATTTACAAACAAACTTCTTGCATGCCTTGTAGGTGAATGCTGTCCTGCTGACTATCAGTTTGGTGTCACTAGCCAGGTCCCAGTGTCGGAGGAGGTCATCTAGAAATGACGAGAAGAGACAGAAGTACATGGAAGTGGGAAAGTGAGTGCAGCACTTGCAATGTTGTGATTTTCTTATAAAGTGTGACTTTTTGTCTGTGAAATATGCACTTGCAGAATTGTCTATAGATATATGTTATAACAGAATTGATGTAATTATACTTATGATTACGAAAGAATCTGAGCTTCATCACAGCATAGGGAGCCCGATAGACGGGGCTCACCCAGGTCCGAAGACCGATAGAGATTATCTGGGCCGTTACTGTCCGTAGACCTTTGAAACGGCAAAGGGAAAGAAAGAAAAGTGGTGCCGCCGGGGATCGAACCGAGGGCCTCTGGCTTAAGCCGCCAGTGCTCTGCCACTAAGCTACGACACCCACCGTGGCAGAGCACTGGCGGCTTAAGCCAGAGGCCCTGGGTTCGATCCCCGGCGGCACCACTTTTCTTTCTTTCCCTTTGCTGTTTCAAAGGTCTACGGACCGTAACGGCCCAGATAATCTCTATCGGTCTTCGGACCTGGGTGAGCCCCGTCTATCGGGCTCCCTATGCTGTGATGAAGCTCAGATTCTTTCGTAATCACAAACACACACAGCAATTATCACCTATATGTCAATTATACTTATGTATCAAATATCTGAATATCACTTTTCGTATTGCACAGGATAGTTCATACAGCCCCAGAGGTGACACATGCCACAAACGTACTAGGACCAGAATTGATAATTGTACAATTCACATATTATACACAGGCAACTGTTGAAGGCCACTGTCATCCTAGTCCCTTTGCTTGGCTTCACCTGGATCATTGGGCTGTTTGCTGTGGGCGAGGAAGGGAGGGTCTTTGCGTACCTCTTTGTCATTGGCAATGTGTTTCAGGTGAGGGATACTGCAGTCGTTCTATTTATGCAACTGTGAAGAAAGAAGATGGTATGCGTGCTGTCATACCTTGCATGAATGCTCATTCTTTTCTGCACACTTCATATGTACGTATGTACGTACATCTATACATCCAGGGTTTGTTCATATTTTTGCTTCATGTTTTGAGACATGAGAAGGTGTATGGAAAGATTAAGGATAAATTGCCAAATATCAGTAAGCTGGTGAGTATTGAAGTACATATACATACATATATATATACATATACATACATATGTACATATACACATACATACAGCATTCAAACTCTGAGCTATACTATATACTCACTGTACAAATGTACTGTCAATGTAAGTGCTCCTGAATGCATGCATAGAAGAAGCGTCCTTGTGACTTTAGTGCAGTGTGTCAGAAGTATCTTATTGGCTAAATTCACTATGTACGTATAGGTGACAGCCTATACTGGAAGTGCAAGCAGTTCAGCTAAAAGTGAGTCAAAGTTGGGACTTCGAACAAGCTTAGTAGCACTGTAGTCCATTTCACTTCTTTTCGCATCTCTTGTAGTATGGTCCAACGTATATAAGTAACTACTGCAAATGTTTTACATTCAGCGGGCATATAGCTATTTATTAGATTAAGGGGAACAATCTGACACTTGCTCTAAATACAATAATTTTATACAATAAATTAATTTTACATTTGCATTGGTTTTGGAATGTGTACAGTGCATTTTCTATTATTATATATTGAGTCACTGATGATTGGGGTCGAAACGTTTGATTGGCTCTAACATCAGTCCCTCCTCCTCTGAGTCACAATGTGTTTTGTCTCTGCTGTTGTCCTTGTACATGTAATTGGGTTCATCCAGACCCTGACATTGGCTTCCTTTGTGTACTTGCATTTTATTGGCACTTACATGCACATTATTGCTCGCATGCTATATAGCCCCAATGTATCTCTTCTCATCTTGCTCTCTTAACAGGCACCCATGCCAGTACATCTGACACTAGAAAGGTCAGTTTTGCACTGGAATCAGAGGCGATCATTGAATCTGGAGTGAACAAAGATGAGGATGCAGAGAGTATTAAAGATGGAGGGGATCAGGATATCAAACTGGATGTCATCAATGAAGACGGTAAAGATGGAGAGGGCAATGAGTGTGAAGAGGCTCATGTTGTTGCCACTACAGCTCTGGAAATGAGTGCAGTCATCACGGGTGCCCTTGAGGAGACAGAGGAGAAAGCCAAAGGAGACTCCACAGATGATCATGCTGATCAAACCTGTGCTGTGTTCACCTCCGGAGAACAGAGTGGTAATGAGGCTGGTGGAGTAGCAGACACTGTTTGCTAGTACACAGTGAAGGTAGACAATAATTGATTTCCATTGACAAGTAGTGATGTAGAATTTAGGTTCGTGTGTTTTGGTGTTTTGGTGTTTTTTTGCATAAGCAGTTTTAGCTGCAATAGTCACAAACATTTATATACTTCTTAATTTCTGCGTGTGTAACAATAAATACATTCACCGTGTTTAATTACAAAATAGAAAAGGTGGTGCTATAATTAATATGATATTTCCAAATAAATGTGATATACATCTATTTGTCTAGGAGTAGACAAAAAATTGGTTAACAACGTTTCTCTGTACTTTGTATTGCTCAAATATTTACATGATGTACTATTTATACATACGTCTGTGGTGTGTGTCCGCTGTATTAATTTCGGCTAATCTGGGTGCACGGCTGGGTGTGGCTCTCCTGGGGAAGGCATCTCAACACGTTACCCAATGACGACACCATTTCAGTATAGATTTCTTTAGGTCATGGTCTCACAGGTCATGCATGACATCTATTGACATATTGATAATACGTCACGATTTGGTGATGACTTGTGACGTCACAGAACACATTATTCTTTCTAATTCAGACGATGTATCTATTCCATTTTATTAAAACCATGCACTTTCCTGCATTTTCAGTACATGTACTCAGTTTATCCCTACAAAGAAACAGGTGAAGCCCTCTATATATGGATTCAGCTCCCTTTAGGAGGGTGCACTGTGGGACCATCTGAGCAGAGTGGGACCACAGAAGGAGAAGTAGGCATACTGAACACTAGCCAAAGTGCAGACCCTGAAGACAGGCATATGGAAGTGCTAGAAAAGAAGTCTAATTAGCCTGCGCCTGCTAATTTGAAATTGCATGGATGCATACTATTAGATTAACCAGCAATTGGACAACACTTGTGGTTGCATGTAGAAAACAGGTGAAGCCCTCTATGGATTCAGCTCCCCATTCTTGCTTCCCACAATCCCATCCTCAAGTACTAGCAACTCTCAATAATGTCAACCCCCACACATGCATCATTGTACAAGTGCTTTGGAGCTACACATGCCCCACACATAGTCTGGGATGTGCGACAGATATTGTGCATTCACCATAATATTGCTTGTACAGGAAGGAAAGTTGTATAGCCCTGGCAGCAAGATCAATCCTTAATTAATGCCATGTCTGAGACAAAGGCAAATATAACTGAATTCCAAGTCAGAGACATGCACTTTGGTGCTGGGGACACATAAGAAGGAAGGTAAGGAGAGACAGTGAAATTAGCAATCGCAGAGCTTGCATGCCTGGTCCAACACCACCAGCCTCCCTGGGAGGAAACAAGGATCTTGATCGACCATGCAAGTCACACACCAACTTGCTGATCAAGGAGACCTTAGCTAGCTACACACCTCCCTCAGGAATCATGTATAATATACGGACAAGCCCCCAAAGTTGTTGAGTTCGGTTAGAGTTAATATAAAGCACAGTCGACATATTAAAAAAATGGCGACTCGCGCAGGGACACACTTCGGAAACGATACTTCAGCCCGGCTCTAGCAACTTTAGTGTTGGGGTTGGGTTAGGTTCCATTCAAGCTGTTGATTCTAGAACGCCAGTTAGTGGAAGAAAACGGCTTGTCCGTATACTATACATGATCTGTATGGAAAAAAGGCGTTGTAGTTCCGTTTCCGTAGGTCTACTCACGCGTTTTTGCGGCGCTGGCCGCTGGGAGCTGCGACAGGAAACACAATTGTGCGAAATAAAGCACAGCCGTATCTACTGCCCAGGGGCATCTTCTACTGGTGAAGTTGTGGTTATTGGGTAAGTTAGCAACGTCTGAAGGATGGTAGTACATCGGGTGTCTGTTTTATATACTATAAACCTTCGCATGAGACTATAGACATTCCTCCGCTGTACAGATTCCTCTTCCGTAGCCGTACTGCAGTGCAAGATGCGGAGTGTGTTTGTGGTCGTGGTCCTGATTGCAACGCTGGTCCATCAAGGCACAGCACAACTACCTTGTAAGTGGTGCGATCTGCAGTTGCGGCCGATAGCCCCGAATTGTTCATTGACTAATTCTGCTTTAGCTAAGTGTTGTTGGGCTGCACATGTCAGATTTCTGCTGAACTGAGGTTATGCTGTCGGCGAGACTTTCGTTAGACCAACGGACATGATCGAAAGAAACAAACGCTTATCTTCCCTCCCCCTCTCCCTCTAAAACATGCAGTCGGCCCAGTTTTTCATCTAAGTCAGTATCTTACCTCAGAAGGAGGACAACTAGTGGTCCGGTTGTCAGCTTCGATCCTGACCAGCTCTCCTATCACTTTCACCGGAAGCATTGAAGTGGACATAGCTGCAGAAGACATCAGTGCTGAACTTGGTAAGTGCACGATCATACATCTCCACTTTGTATCTTCACATTTTGTTTGCATTACTATAATGTTTTCAGACTGCCTTTTACAAGTTCTGTCTTGTTCACGTAAATGTCATTTCACCTAGACAGTTCCTTGGTTTTCGAGCGTAAGACACGTGGTAGATAGCTTCGTTTAGCAAGACGTTTCGGCCCCAAAAGGGCCTTCTTCAGTTGTAAGGGGTTACAAATCATCTGTTTTGTAACCCCTTACAACTGAAGAAGGCCCTTTTGGGGCCGAAACGTCTTGCTAAACGAAGCTATCTACCACGTGTCTTACGCTCGAAAACCAAGGAACTGTCTATTTATAGACGTGGTAATGAATCTTTACTCTATCGTCATTTCACCTATTCTCACAGGGAGTGATTACATTGTCAACCCTCAGAGCCCGTTGACGAGGATATTTGTTGTATCTTTTCAGTCCAGCCAAGCCAATTCGACTGAACATTTAATCTTGATTTCTGACGATGACGCTTTTGAGGGACGCGAAACATTTCGCCTCCGAATTGTTGAGACTCGGTTTTTGGGACAAGTAGCAACTGTTTTCAGGGCTCAGGGTCGCCTGAACGAAACCACCGCAGATGTAATCATTGAAGATAATGACTGTAAGCTAAGGATGTCAGTCTAGCTGTACCATTTGTTTGTAAATCACTGCAAGAGAACCTATGGTGCAATGTACTTGTCTCATGCATGGATTGTGTCCTTCACCAGATATTGAGGTCAACTGGACAATCTCAGAACCCATTGAAGTGACTGAGGGAGACGGGGTGGAAGTGAGACTGCGTGCTGAAGCATTTGGGATCTATGCCAACCCAATACAAATTGGTGTTATCTGTGCACCAACGCAGGTCACTGGTGTACCAGCAGGTAGGGAAACTATTCCAAGCTCCAACACTAGCATAATTGATATATTAATAGTCTAATAATATGCTATACTAGCTACAACATTTTGAACTGTTGCTTGCAGCCTCCCTTAGCGGTGACTTCACCTTCACACCTGGAACCAGCATTACCTTCACAGATGTTTATACTATTCGAAGCTTCTCAATTGAAGAACTTGCATTACCAATCATCAACGATGACATCGCTGAACCGTGCGAGTCCTTTATCTGTACTCTTCAAGGAGGTGCTCTGGATGCTGTTCGTGGTATTGAACCAAATCGAGTCACAATCAGAATTTGTGATGATGATGGTGAGTACATGCATGTATTAATATACTGTAGCAATTACATTATTATAAAATCCAATATGTGGAAGCTCATGCCTGTATTACAATAATGTAACAATTACACATTATAAAATATTGTGACTGACTTTTATTGCTTTCTCCTTTATTTAGCTCTGATTGTCCGTTGGGCTCAAGATGTCTATGAGTTTACTGAAAGTCAACTAGCAACTGTAGAGCTTGTTACTAATTCAACATTTGAGGTGGCCCAAGTCAGAATCCAAGGGTTTCCCAGACAGATCCCCGATGGAGATCCCAACCGCCTTCCAAGTCTTGTTGTGCCTGGACCAGCCTTTGTAGGTAAAGGTTGCTGCATAAAATGAACCTTCGTTGTTTGGTTTACCCATTCATTAAATGACTGGTTTTGATTTTAGGTTTTTCCTTTAATGCCACCATTGAGCGAGTTACTTCACCTAAAATCGGAGGAAATTTTGGCAATGCTCAAGTAGCACGTAAGATTTTGAGAATTGACTGCATGAAAGCAGTCACAGTCATTATGTATATCGTGATTGCACTTTTCAATGCAGAGTCTGGTCGCCCTGATGTGGTGAGCACAATCAATGACTTTCTTTTCACCCCAGCCAGCCAGTCTGCATTTGAGAGCTTCACCATTGTGAACGACAGTGTGCTGGAGTTTGATGAGCTCTTCATTGCAGAATTTAATTTTGGTCCTGAGATTGCAAATACCTGGAAAGCCATAAAGGGAGAGCCCAGCACTACCTTCATTGTGATCAGAGATGATGACTGTGAGTTGATACACAACACAAAGCCGACCAATTGATGAATATTCGAATTTGCATTATATATTTGTACCTATATATTGTATGTACTTCCAAATGAAAACTTGCTGTTATTATTTTCCTCATTTCCTGCCATCCTTACACCTTGACAGCTAGGGACACACCTACCTATTATTTAATTGAGTCACGCATGCTAAGTTTTGTAGCAGCTGAAAAAGATCTACGGATCGAAACGTACTATCCTTTCAATGAAGTAACTGCTGTGTTTCTGCTCAATAATCCCCGTTATCATCTGTTCATGTTTGTTTATTTTCAGCTGTTGTGGTGAATTTTAATGAGGGTAGTTATACTGTTGAAGAAAATGCTGGACAAGTCAGTGTCTCTCTACGCATTGATGGAAAATTTTTTTATCCTGTGTGGGTAATCGTTGAAATCACTGATGGGACAGCTACAGGTGGGTTGTACTAATGCAAAGGTTATTGCAAGCATCTATAATATTATGTACACTTCCTGAAGCACACAATCTATATATCAGATAGATTGTATGCTTCATGAGGTGTATACAGACACATAATATAGTATTATTGTATTGACATATCTCATATAGTTTGCACTCACTTCCTTTCCATACATGTGCTGCCTGTCTACAGATCCTGATGACTACTCCAGTGCAAGGAGCTACAATGTGACATTCCGTCAAACTGCTTTCACTGATGGAGAGGATCCTGCCGACACTGCATTGTCCTCCCCTATTCTCATTGACATTGTGAGTGATGACGTTTTTGAAGGTGTGGAATACTTTCAGGCACGCATTGTGGAGACATCTGATGAAGTCAGAGTGAGGATTGGTCAAGACACAGTCAATGTGACCATCAACGATGATGACAGTGAGTTGTTCATAATGTCCTGATCACATGAATAATGTGGTGTTTTGATTGTTACCGAGTCCTTCTTTTGATCTTGTGGCGTTGTGGTAGTAGGTTGTTCTTGTTAACTGTATATATCTCATGCATGACAGACATTGTTATATGTGTAAAGGAATTGTGTGGCTTGCGTACACGGTGCTTGTTTACTGTATTGTGATACCCACCTTGACATCATGCATTATATACTGTACTTGTATGGATGTGATGTTTGGGCAATGAGCAATATTCAAACATTCTGT
Organism: Aplysina aerophoba; assembly: GCA_949841015.1. Taxonomy (NCBI): domain Eukaryota; kingdom Metazoa; phylum Porifera; class Demospongiae; order Verongiida; family Aplysinidae; genus Aplysina; species Aplysina aerophoba. The sequence continues at coordinate 3,972,812 of OX465036.1, read as the reverse complement.
ACAATGATTATAGCCATAATATTGTATATAATCATGTACCATTAGCATCATTGGCATTGCATGTGTATATGGACATATATACTGTACTTGTATATGGGACTTGTTTACTGTATTAAGACAATCATGACATCATCAAAGTCTGTTGTATGTATAATTGTAGCTAAATATCCTCACTGAATTGTACAGTATGTATATATATACGTATATATATGTACATTTACCGAATGCAACAAACAGAAAAGTCACCACCAGTGCAAGTTGCAGCTAGCACAAAGGCTAGTTCTGGTAAGGTTTGTGCCGTTGTGCAAGCTGCAATTAGTTGCTGCTTCCTGCTCCTATATATTAATGACCGAGATGCTTTTACTAGTGTCCAAGATGGATTTGACCCACTGCAACTTGCTCCGGTGGTGTTTTTTCCAGACATCATCTAGATACTAAATACTAAATACATAACTTGCACTAATGGTGATCATTGTTGAGGTGGAGAAGGACAACAAGCTAGCATTCCTCGATGTACATGTGACCAGAAGTGACACCAAGCTGAACACCGGTGTCTATCGCAAACCGACCCACACCAACCGCTACATCCCCTTTCACTCCCATCACCACCCAAGAATGGTTACGGGTGTGTTACGGTGTATGCGAGACAGGGCCAACCGGATCTGCGACTCCACTTCCAAGACTACCGAACTTCAACTCCTCCAGGAGGTTTTCCAGGCCAACGGTTTCCCTGAGGACCTGGTGAGGAAAACGCTCTCACAGAAACCCTCTCTTCCCCCTGTGGAATCCCCCTCCCCCCCCGATGTAGAACCACCCAAAATCCTCCGTCTACCGTACGTTAGAGGCGTCAGTGAAGTGATAGAGAGAGTGTGTGCCCCGTTAGGACTCAAAGCCGCATTCAAGCCAATGAGAACCCTAAGACAGTGCCTGACGAGAGTAAAGACCACTACCCCACAAGACAGGAGGAAAGGAGTGGTGTATGAAGTCCCCTGCAAGGAATGTGACAAACGTTACATCGGGGAGACCAAGAGGACTCTAAAGGTCAGGCTTGGGGAACACAAACAGGCGGTGAAGAGGGGAGACCCCAAGAATGGGATCGCTGTCCATACCCATGTGTCTAACCACACCATTGACTGGGATGAGGCCAAAGTCAGAATCAGTGTCTCTGGATACTGGCAGCGGAGAGCGACCGAGGCCATCTTCATCAAGAAGAGTGGAGAGACCATGAACCTGGACAGTGGCCTACAGCTTCCAACAATGTGGAACCCTATCCTCGATCCACCATAAACCAGTACAAGTACAGGTCATCACTATTTTATTTTTATTTTTATTTTTATTTTTATTATTATTTTTATTTTATTTTACCTTATTCTATTTTATTTTTATTTTATTTATCATTTATTTTATAACATTTATTATTTCACTTTATTATTATTATTTTATTTTTTACTCATGACCTGTCACCCAATTCCCGCCTCTGACATCACATGTTGCTGTATATAAGTGGACTTTTCCCTCCTATTCTTCAGTTTTGTAACTGACGAAGACCTTCGCGGTCGAAACGTCTTACTTGTTGGAACTATTGCTACGTGTTAGCTCAATATCTCTCTGGTTCTATGTATTCCGTAGCATGAGCCTCTACAACATCAACACTAGTGTGTCGGTCTTTCTGCTTCCACACAAGAAACAATCACTGCCATATTTAGAAGACACCTCTGCATGTTTGATTATAGGCAGTTGCTGGACGATGTACACAGTGCTTCACTCATTCAGTGATCACAACAACAGTGGTGCTGGAAACTTGTAAAAAAATGTAGACAAGAAAATGGCTATAATCTGCCACACCTTTCTCTATGACAAATCTTATTTTTTGTGGTCCCATTGCATGGCTGTTCTGTGGCTATATGTTACACGCATACATTACACTGCTGGCAAAGGTCAACACCACTTCAAAAGACATTGACCTGCACTGTAGTCCTAATGTTGATATACATAAACTTCAACCAGCTGCTTCTGATGAATGGTCTATTTGGTTCAGATCACCCATTTGTTGGCCCAGTCTCCATATGGCAACACAATTTAACCTTCTAATTTGAGTCACCACCCCAGAGCATTGTATCAAGTCCATTTATTTACTCCTGGGGTAAAAGTGATTATATGAGAGCACGGAAGAGCACAGTGCTTCACTCATTGTGATCACAACAACAGTTGTGCTGGAAGCTTGGAAAGATCAACTTAGACAAGAAAATGACTATGATCTGCTACACCTTTTGCCATGACTAATCATACTTATTCACCCCTTTCACACGGACCGCTTAATCCGGATTCGATCAGGGGGGAATCTGGATTAGCGCGTTCACATTTGGGGTTGAACCCGGATTAATCCGAATTAAAATCCGGGTTACAACCCTGCTGGCGAGTGTGGTCCCATTGCATTAGACATTACATATATACATGCACCATCATTCCTTATCACTTGTGCTTAGCTGCTGTTAGTCCCCTTCTAGATGATGATGATGTTCTGGTCGAGTTCAGCCCAACCCGGTACACAGTGAGTGAGGGAGATGGTGTGGTGACACTGACCCTGACTGCTGACAGTGTTGCTGACTGCAACTACACAGTGGAAGTGCGGACACAAGACGGCACTGCAACAGGTCAGATGTTCACACATATTTGTTTTGAGAGTATGTAAAGTTTTTATGTTCTTGCCATATATGGGAGTCATGCATTAATATTCTCATTCAGTGGTGTTGTTGAATATGTAATGGACGATTGGCTTTTGAGGCTACGTCGATATTTCTGGCTGGTGGGTGACAAAGTACATAGCTAATAGCCATGAAAAGAAAGTTGCAAAGGAAAGCAACAGTGTACGCATGTTGAGGGCTACACGTTTGACAGAGATATGTGTAGTAAATTTTGTGATCAGACAGGCACTACCTCACTAGACTGTGACTTGGTGGCTTAGTTCTCTCAACTACTGGGACCACAGCAACACTTGTCGTAGCTCTCAATTTGCCAGTACACAGATATCGTGCAGCAATGGAATACCATGTATACCATGTATGATCCTAAGATACAAAAATATATTCCAAACGAATAAGGAAATCTACAGTACCAACAAGTTTTCTCCAATGACAAATTAAACCAACATTACATGTCATGACTATACACTTGAGAAGGTGTGCATCTGTGTTGTTGAACCAGTCATGTGTATGCGCATACTGAGGTTTTGATCCAAGCATTTTGTCTACTGCAGCTCCATCGGACTACCTGTCATTACCATACACGGCAACATTCCTAGCCGGAAGCACTTCGGCCACAGTGGACATCATACTGGTGCAAGATGACATTTATGAAGCCAATATTGGAGCAGAGACTTTTACTGCCAGTATCTCTGCAATCCCTGCTATAGGCTGCAGTATATCTGCAGGACCTAATCGCATGGCGACTGTCTCCATTACAGATAATGAAGGTATGGTATAAAGTCTTGAAATTTGTGCTGTTATTGAGCAAATGCAATGCCTGACATGTCTGCTGTTGGCAAAGGTCAACACCACTTCAAAAGACACATTGACCTACACTGTAGTCCTAATGTGATACAAAACACATGTTGATGTACATAAACTTTAACCAGCTGCTTCTGAGTGGTCTTATTGGCTCAGATCACCCATTTGTTGGCCAGTCTCCATGGCAACACAATTTAACCCTCTAATTTGAGTCATGATAGCACCCTGTTGTAGGCTGCAGTGTATCTCCAGGACCTAATCACACAGCCACTGTCTCCATTACAGATAATGGAGGTATGGTATAAAGTCCTGAAAGTTGTGTTGTTATTGAGCAAATGCAGTTGCTAATGGTAGTCTTAGTACTACTGTTTGTCAACTTTATGTACTTGACTTTGCCGCTTACGAGATACGGTGGATATGAGTACGTATGTTTCCCCTCTGCAGATCTTACTGTCCAGTTCAATCCAGCTACGTATGATGTTTCAGAATCAAATGGCAGTGTAACACTCTTGCTGGAGACAGACAAACAGTTTCAATACCCTTTCACTGTTAACGTTGGCACTGCTGATGGAACAGCTGTTGGTGAGCCACATTGTGTGGACTTGCAGTATTGCAACATGTTGGTGAATAGTAGCAGCTAGCTGAATGGAACAGGTGTACGATTGATAGTTAATTGATATGTAATCTCACATTACACTTTAGAGGATTCTGACTTCACATCAGCATGGTTTGGCCATAAAGTGTAATTATGTTTAGCAATTGTCCCCTACTGGGTTTACTTGGCAAACCCTTATGCCTGCCAGCTGAGCTATGTATGTACACCTAGCCTAACCCACAGTTGCCTGCTATATGTCATTGGACAATTTGTGTCCTTACATACGAATGTAAAGTGAGATTATACCACACCACACAGTGCTTAATCTAATGCATTTAACGCTCCACTTTCATGTTCTGTAGCTCCTGAAGATTACGTTGATGGCAGCTATAATGTTGCGTTTATTCCTGAGTCAACAACTGCTCAGCTACAAGTCCCCATTGTGAATGATACAGTTTGTGAAGATGAAGAAGTCTTTTTTGATAACATAATTATTCCCACTGCTCTGGTAGCTGTTGGTGTGATGGCAGGCCCACAGAACACTGCCACAATCTCCATTCAAGATGATGACAGTAAGTGACTGCACACAACACTGCATACTGCATGTACAAATGTCAGTATGCAGTATTCTGTGCAATACGAATGCACAGAATACTGCATACTGACATTTGTACCTGGGATGTTAGTCTTATATATTTTGCAGGCTAACTGGTGGTGTTTACACACACACACACACACACACACACACACACACACACACACACACACACACACACACACACACACACACACACACACACACACACACACACACACACACACACACACACACACACACACACAACACACACACATGAACACACATATGCACACACACAAGCACGCACGCACGCACACACACACGCACAATGGCACTATTCAGGTAATGTACAACAGAGCAATGTGTATGCATGGCAAGCCACGTATATGTTCACACACAGAAAATGCTTTGGCCCGATCTCTTGGCATATGTGTTTGAACTTTTAGTGGCCTAATCTCTTGGCCAGCCCTATACTCTTGCCATTGATAATATACGCACACTCTATTGTTTCATCACCTTGAGGGAGTTGTTGCATGGTAACGCAATTTGTTTTGAGGTCTGCATTTTCAGCTAACTTTTTCATATGTAGTTGCTGCAGTGCAGTTTGATCCAGTGCAGTACAGGGTCCGAGAGCATGATGGAAATGCAGTGCTTCAGCTTGCATCCAGCAGAACATGTCAATTTGACTACAATGTCACAGTTGATGTGTCAAATGGCACAGCTACAGGTTAGAATTTGTCTGCCACTCTCCAGTTCCTTCAGTAGAGTCGTCAATTGCATGCCACCGTTCTGTATATCATTTGGCAGTGTGAGTTCTAATAAGCTTAGCTCCTTGTGCATTGTGTAGTGGTATAGACTGATGGCCTAGTTTCTGGATTGGGAACCTTCGTCAGTTTGGTCCAGCCTTGTGTTGAACTGCCTTATTCTCATTTCTTCACAGTTGGTTCTGACTTTGGTAGTGGACCTTTTACTGCCTCATTCCCCGCCGGTTCCACCACAAGCAGTGTGAATGTACCCATCACAGATGATCAACTGCAGGAAGGTGATGAGACATTTGCGGCCCAACTGCAGATCCAAAGTAATGTTCCGGACACAGTTGTTCGAGGGGAAAATGCAGTTGCTCAGGTTGTCATTGAGGACAATGAAGAAGTCATTACCATTAACTTTAATCCAGCAAGATACAAAGTGTCAGAGGATGGCCTGAATGTTGAGCTAACTCTTGTTGCTAGCCGACCTTCTCCAGTACCTTACTCTATCACGGTGAACACAATGGATGGTACAGCACAAGGTATGTCTACAGAGGTGCTAGTTGTTTTTAGAGCGATAGCTAAGTACATACGTACAAAGTGGGCACAGACAACTCAGAATGAGAGAGCACAGACAAACTTAGGGAGACACTAAAATATATGTTACTGTACAGTTCTAAAATACATACTGTACTAACTTTAGCTCACATATTTATTTGCGAGGGCAATGTTTAGTGGCGACAAATTTTAGTGATTTGGTAATGCTCGCTAAACTTGCTGAAATTTACATGTCAAAATTGGTACCCTTAAGGTGTATAATTATTTGATGCTGTATGTAGTAGTAAGCTTTGAACTGTTTTGTGTGCATTGTGTGCTGCAGTCAGCTAATACTAATTGTTATGTGCACTCTACACTCTAGGTGGGTCGGATTTCGAGTCTCAAAGGTACCAGGTGACATTCCTGGTCGGAGAGACAACAACCTCTGTGTCCATCCCCATCACTAATGACACAACTGCTGAATTCACTGAGGACTTCTCTGCAGTTCTGACCATCCCAGCAACAGCCACCTCCCAAGGCATCACCAAGGGAGCAGCTGACACAGCCACTATTGACATCACGGATGATGACCCTGTAGAGGTGGTCTTCAACCCAACACAGTACACTGTCAATGAGGGTGACGGAGTGGTGACACTGACTCTGAATGCTGACAAGCCTGCATCCTTTGAGTACACAGTGGAAGTTGTGACTCAGGACGGCACAGCTACTGGTAAGTAGGAATGCTACATTGATTTGTACACATTTCCTGGGTCATGTCACAGTGGCCTTCAATTGTATCATAGCTGCATGGCCTGATAAAGTAATGTGTACATCCAAAATGAAACATGACCATTAACTGTATTGCATACGAAGGAAGATGTTATGAGTGGTGCAGGAACATTACTAGCTCTTACCTTTGACCAACGTTTCTAATCCCGGTTGGTATTCACCTCATGGTTCAGTTAGACAGGGCCACATAGTTGTAACATTTTTAGGGGCTGCTGCCTATATTGTTTTCATTTTGCGCTCGTTGTATGGCTTCATGTTACGGAAATATATATATATATATATATATATAAAGTACCACCAGTGCAAGTTGCAGAGGGTGAACCACCATGTGTGCAAGTGGACTATCTGCGCTAGCGGCTGCAGGATAAAGCACCACCAGCGCAAGTTGCAACTAGTGACAACTACCACCTGTGCAAGTGGAATGGTTGCACCAGTTGAAAGAAGGGAAACACCATAAGCGCAAGGTGCAAAGGTCAGGGTGCAAGGTGCAAAGGTCAGGACACAAGGTGCAAAGGTCAGGGCCAGCAGCAGCGCTAGTCGGTATGGGATGCAGCAACAACATGCAACTACAACCACCATCACCAGCGACCGGATAGGACCC
>OX465036.1:3849958-3965258 GCA_949841015.1 Aplysina aerophoba | reverse complement strand
TACAATTGAAGGCCACTGTGACATGACCCAGGAAATGTGTAGAAATCAATTTAGCATTCCTACTTACCAGTAGCTGTGCCGTCCTGAGTCTCAACTTCCACTGTGTACTCAAAGGATGCAGGCTTGTCAGCAATTCAGAGTCAGTGTCACCACTCCGTCACCCTCATTGACAGTGTACTGTGTTGGGTTGAAGACCACCTCTACAGGGTCATCATCCGTGATGTCAATAGTTGGCTGTGTCAGCTGCTCCCTTGGTGATGCCTTGGGAGGGTGCTGTTGCTGGGATGGTCAGAACTGCAGAGAAGTCCTCAGTGAATTCAGCAGTTGTGTCATTAGTGATGGGATGGACACAGAGGTTGTTGTCTCTCCGACCAGGGAATGTCACCTGGTACCTTTGAGACTCGAAATCCGACCCACCTAGAGTGTAGAGTGCACATAACAATTAGTATTAGCTGACTGCAGCACACAATGCTCACAAAACAGTTCAAAGCTTACTACTACATAGAGCATCAAATAATTATACACCTTAAGGGTACCAATTTTGACGTGTAAATTTCAGCAAGTTTAGCGAGCATTACCAAATCACTAAAATTTGTTGCCACTAAACATTGCCCTCGCAAATAAATATGTGAGCTAAAGTTAGTACAGTATGTATTTTAGAACTGTACAGTAACATATATTTTAGTGTCTCTCTAAGTTTGTCTGTGCTCTCTCATTCTGAGTCGTCTGTGCCCACTTTGTACATATGTACTTAGCTATCGCTCTAAAAACAACTTGCACCTCTGTAGACATACCTTGTGCTGTACCATCCATTGTGTTCACCGTGATAGAGTAAGGTACTGGAGAAGGTCGGCTAGCAACAAGAGTTAGCTCAACATTCAGGCCATCCTCTGACACTTTGTATCTTGCTGGATTAAAGTTAATGGTAATGACTTCTTCATTGTCCTCAATGACAACCTGAGCAACTGCATTTTCCCCTCGAACAACTGTGTCCGGAACATTACTTTGGATCTGCAGTTGGGCCGCAAATGTCTCATCACCTTCCTGCAGTTGATCATCCGTGATGGGTACATTCACACTGCTTGTGGTGGAACCGGCGGGGAATGAGGCAGTAAAAGGTCCACTACCAAAGTCAGAACCAACTGTGAAGAAATGAGAATAAGTCAGTTCAACACAAGGCTGGACCAAACTGACAAAAGTTCCCAATCCAGATATTAGGCCATCAGTCTATACCACTACACAATGCACAAGGAGCTAAGCTTATTAGAACTCACACTGCCAAATGATATACAGAACGGTGGCATGCAATTCATGACTCTACTGCAGGAACTGGAGAGTGGCAGACAAATTCTAACCTGTAGCTGTGCCATTTGACACATCAACTGTAACATTGTAGTCAAATTGACATGTTCTGCTGGATGCAAGCTGAAGCACTGCATTTCCATCATGCTCTCGGACCCTGTACTGCACTGGATCAAACTGCACTGCAGCAACTACATATGAAAAAGATAGCTGAAAATGCAGACCTCAAAACAAATTGCGTTACCATGCAACAACTCCCTCAAGGTGATGAAACAATAGAGTGTGCATAACACACACTCCATGCAGAAGTGAAAGATTTTAGTTAGGATAACTAGTTTGTAAGTTGCTTGTGGTTATATTATCAATGGCAAGACAAGTGATTAGGCCACTAAAAGTTCAAACACATATGCCAAGAGTACGGGCCAAAGCATTTTCTGTGTGTGAACATATACGTGGCTTGCCATGCATACACATTGCTCTGTTGTACATTACCTGAATAGTGCCATTGTGCGTGTGTGTGTGTGCGTGCGTGCGTGCGTGCGTGCGTGCGTACGTGCTTGTGTGTGTGCATATGTTTGTTCATGTGTGTGTGTTATGTGTGTGTGTGTGTGTGTGTGTGTGTGTGTGTGTGTGTGTGTGTGTGTGTGTGTGTGTGTGTGTGTGTGTGTGTGTGTGTGTGTGTGTGTGTGTGTGTGTGTGTGTGTGTGTGTGTGTGTGTGTGTGTGTGTGTGTGTGTGTGTGTGTGTGTGTGTGTGTGTGTGTGTGTGTGTGTGTGTGTAAACACCACCAGTTAGCCTGCAAAATATATGAGACTAACATCCCAGGTACAAATGTCAGTATGCAGTATTCTGTGCATTCGTATTGCACAGAATACTGCAAACTGACATTTGTACATGTCAGTATGCAGTATCAGCTTAGGCATGCAGTATACAGTGTTGTGTGCATTCACTTACTGTCATCATCTTGAATGGTGATTGTGGCAGTGTTCTGTGGGCCTGCCATCACACCAACGGCCACCAGAGCAGTGGGAATCATTATGTTACCCAAAAAGACTTCTTCATCTTCACAAACTGTATCATTCACAATGGGGACTTGTAGCTGAGCAGTTGTTGACTCAGGAATAAACGCAACATTATAGCTGCCATCAACGTAATCTTCAGGAGCTACAGAACATGAAAATGGAGCATTAAATGCATTAGATTAAGCACTGTGTGGTGTGGTATAATCTCACTTTACATTCGTATGTAAGGACACAAATTGTCCAATGACATATAGCAGGCAACTGTGGGTTAGGCTTGGTGTACATACATAGCTCAGCTGGCAGACGTAAGGGTTTGCCAAGTAAACCCAGTAGGGGACAACTGCTAAACATAATTACACTATAAGGCCTACAACCATGCTGATGTGAAGTCAGAATCCTCTAAAGTGTAATGTGAGATTACATATCAATTAACTATCAATCGTACACCTGTTCCATTCAGCTAGCTGCTACTATTCACCAACATGTTGCAATACTGCAAGTCCACACAGTGTGGCTCACCAACAGCTGTTCCATCAGCAGTGCCAACGTTAACAGTGAAAGGGTATTGAAACTGTTTGTCTGTCTCCAGCAAGAGTGTTACACTGCCAGTTGATTCAAAAACATCATACGTCGCTGGATTGAACTGGACAGTAAGATCTGCAGAGGGGAAACATACGTACTCATATCCACCGTATCTCGTAAGCGGCAAAGTCAAGTACATAAAGTTGACAAACGGTAGTACTATCATACCAAGACTACCATTAGCAACTGCATTTGCTCAATAACAGCACAATTTTCAAGACTTTATACCATACCTTCATTATCTGTAATGGAGACAGTCGCCGTGCGATTAGGTCCTGCAGATATACTGCAGCCTATAGCAGGGATTGCAGAGATACTGGCAGTAAAAGTCTCTGCTCCAATATTGGCTTCATAAATGTCATCTTGCACCAGTATGATGTCCACTGTGGCCAAAGTGCTTCCGGCTAGGAATGTTGCCGTGTATGGTAATGACAGGTAGTCCGATGGAGCTGAAGTAGACAAAATGCTTGGATCAAAACCTCAGTATGCGTATACACATGACTGGCTCAACAACACAGATGCACACCTTCTCAAGTGTATAGTCATGACATGTAATATTGGTTTAATTTGTCATTGAAGAAAACTTGTTGGTACTGTAGATTTCCTTATTCGTTTGGAATATATTTTTGTATCTTAGGATCATACATGGTATACATGGTATTCCATTGCTGCACGATATCTGTGTACTGGCAAATTGAGAGCTACGACAAGTGTTGCTGTGGTCCCAGTAGTTGAGAGAACTAAGCCACCAAGTCACAGTCTAATGAGGTAGTGCCTGTCTGATCACAAAATTTACTACACATATCTCTGTCAAACGTGTAGCCCTCAACATGCGTACACTGTTGCTTTCCTTTGCAACTTTCTTTTCATGGCTATTAGCTATGTACTTTGTCACCCACCAGCCAGAAATATCGACGTAGCCTCAAAAGCCAATCGTCCATTACATATTCAACAACACCACTGAATGAGAATATTAATGCATGACTCCCATATATGGCAAGAACATAAAAACTTTACATACTCTCAAAACGGTTTGTGTGAGAATCTGACCTGTTGCAGTGCCGTCTTGTGTCCGCACTTCCACTGTGTAGTTGCAGTCAGCAACACTGCCAGCAGTCAGGGTCAGTGTCACCACACCATCTCCCTCACTCACTGTGTACCGGGTTGGGCTGAACTCGACCAGAACATCATCATCATCTAGAAGGGGACTAACAGCAGCTAAGCACAAGTGATAATGAATGATGGTGCATGTATATATGTAATGTCTAATGCAATGGGACCACACTCGCCAGCAGGGTTGTAACCCGGATTTTAATTCGGATTAATCCGGGTTCAACCCCAAATGTGAACGCGCTAATCCAGATTCCCCCCTGATCAAATCCGGATTAAGCGGTCCGTGTGAAAGGGGTGAATAAGTATGATTAGTCATGGCAAAAGGTGTAGCAGATCATAGTCATTTTCTTGTCTAAGTTGATCTTTCCAAGCTTCCAGCACAACTGTTGTTGTGATCACAATGAGTGAAGCACTGTGCTGATCATCCAGCTCTTCCTTGCTCTCATATAATCACTTTTACCCCAGGAGTAAATAAATGGACTTGATACAATGCTCTGGGGTGGTGACTCAAATTAGAAGGTTAAATTGTGTTGCCATATGGAGACTGGGCCAACAAATGGGTGATCTGAACCAAAGAGACCATTCATCAGAAGCAGCTGGTTGAAGTTTATGTATATCAACATTAGGACTACAGTGCAGGTCAATGTCTTTTGAAGTGGTGTTGACCTTTGCCAGCAGTGTAATGTATGCGTGTAACATATAGCCACAGAACAGCCATGCAATGGGACCACAAAAAGTATGATTTGCCATGGAGAAATGTGTAGCAGATTATAGCCATTTTCTTGTCTACATTTTTTTACAAGTTTCCAGCACCACTGTTGTTGTGATCACTGAATGAGTGAAGCACTGTGTACATCGTCCAGCAGCTGCCGATCATCAAACATGCAGTGGTGTGTTCTATAGCAGTGATTGTTTCTTGTGTGGAAGCACAAATACAAAGGCTGACACACTAGTGTAACAAAGCATTCAACCAAATGCAGGCTCAGTGCCACTGTTTTACTGCAAGGTGACAGTTACCTGTGCATGATATTCAGCACTAGTATCTGTGCTACATCATACACTACCACCACCACTACCGCACAGTGCAAGTTGCAATGCATGCCCATGTGTGTTTTTGCACATCAGTAAATGGGCTAGTTGACATAGACGAAGTGCCACCAGTGCAAGTTGCAGACAATGATCACCATTAGTGCAAGTTATGTATTTAGTATTTAGTATCTAGATGATGTCTGGAAAAAAACACCACCGGAGCAAGTTGCAGTGGGTCAAATCCATCTTGAACACTAGTAAAAGCATCTCGGTCATTAATATATAGGAGCAGGAAGCAGCAACTAATTGCAGCTTGCACAACGGCACAAACCTTACCAGAACTAGCCCTTGTGCTAGCTGCAACTTGCACTGGTGGTGACTTTTCTGTTTGTTGCATTCGTTAAATGTACATATATATATATATATACATACTGTACAACTCAGTGAGGATATTTAGCTATAATTATACATACAACAGACTTTGATGATGTCATGATTGTCTTAATACAGTAAACAAGCCCCGTATACAAGTACAGTATATATGTCCATATACACATGCAATGCCAATGATGCTAATGGTACATGATTATATGCAATATTATGGCTATAATCATTGTACAGAATGTTTGAATATTGTTCATTGCCCAAACATCACGTCCATATACAAGTACAGTCTATAATGCATGGTGTCAAGGTGGGTAACACAATACAGTAAACAAGCACCGTGTACACAAGCCACACAATTCCTTTACACATATAACAATGTCTGTCATGCATGAGATATATACAGTTAGAAGAAACAACCTACTACCACTACACATAGATGTACACCACCTTCGCCACAAGATCAAACAAAGGACTCGGTAACAATCAAAACACCACATTATTCATGTGATCAGGACATTATGAACAACTCACTGTCATCATTGTTGATGGTCACATTGACTGTGTCTTGACCAATCCTCACTCTGAATGCATCAGACGTCTCCACAATGTGCGCCTGAAAGTATTCCACACCTTCAAAAACGTCATCATTCACAATGTCAATGAGAATAGGGGAGGACAATGCAGTGTCGGCAGGATCCTCTCCATCAGTGAAGGCAGTTTGACGGAATGTCACATTGTAGCTCCTCGCACTGGAGTAGTCATCAGGGTCTGTAGACAGGCATCACATGTATTGGAAAGGAAGTGAGTGCACATTATGAGACTGCTGATATGTCAGTGATATAATAATGTGGATAGATTGTGTGCTTCATGAGGTGTACACAGACACATATGTAGTTTAGATGTTAGTAACCTTTGCATTTGTACAACCCACCTGTAGCTGTCCCATCACTGATTTCAACGATTGCCCACACAGGATAAAAGAACTTTCCATCAATGCGTAAAGAGACACTGACTTGTCCAGCATTTTCTTCGGCAGTATAACTACCCTCATTGAAAGTCACCACAACAGCTGAAGATAAACGAACATGGACAGAAAGTTTTAAATTTGGAAGTACATACAATTTAGGTATATATAAATATAATGCAAATTTGCATATTGTTGGGCTTTGTGTTATGTATCAACTCACAGTCATCATCTCTGATCACAATAAAGGTAGTGCTGGGCTCTCCCTTTATGGCATTCCAGGTATTTGCAATCTCAGGACCAAAATTAAATTCTGCAATAAAGAGCTCATCAAACTCCAGCACATCGTCATTCACAATGGTGAAGCTCTCAAATGCAGACTGGTTGGCTCGGGTGAAAACAAAGTCATTGATTGTGCTCACCACATCAGGGCGACCAGACTCTGCATTGAAAAGTCCAATCACGATAATTATATACATAATGACTGTGACTGCTTTCATGCAGTCCACTCTCAAATCTTACGTGCTACTTGAGCATTGCCAAAAATTCCTACACGTCCAGGTGAAGTAACTCGCTCAATGGTGGCATTAAAGGCAAAACCTAAAAACAGAACCAGTCGCTTAACAAATGGGCATAAACAAACAACGAAGGTTCATTTTATGCAGCCTCCTTTACCTACAAAGGCTGTTTGACCTCACCTGGAAAGGCTGGTCCTGGCACAACAAGACTGTCAATGCGGTTGGGATCTCCATTGGGGATTTGTCTGGGAAACCCCTGGATGCTGACTTGGGCCACCTCAAATGTTGAATCTGTAACAAGCTCTACAGTTGCTAGTTGACCTTCAGTAAACTCGTAGGTATCTTCAGCCCAGCGGACAATCAGAGCTAAAATAAAGGAGAAAGCAATAAAATTCATTAATTTTACGATATTTTCACACACTGTATTTTATAATATGTAATTGTTACATTATTGTAACACAGGCATGAGCTCACGATCATCATCACAAATTCTGATTGTGACTCGATTTGGTTCAATACCACGGACAGCATCCAGAGCACCTCCTTGAAGAGTACAGACAAAGGACTCGCACGGCTCAGTGATGTCATCATTCCTGATTGGTACCACAAGTTCTTCAGATGAGAAGCTTTGAGTAGTCTCAACATCTGTGAAGTTAAGCCTGGTTCCAGGTGTGAAGATGAAGTCGCTGCCAAGGGAGGCTGCAAGCAACAGTTCAAAATGTACTAGCTAATATTTTCCGCCATATTATGTTTCCTTTAGTAGAGAAAGTACTGTAATATTTAGCATGTGTGTATCTCGATAGAAGAGGATTCATTGTGTACTTGTCACTGTGTGCATCATTTTTGCTTTTAATAATATATACATTATGCTGGTGTCAGAGCCTGAAAAAGTTTCCCTACCTGCTGGTACACCAGTGACCTGCGTCGGTGCACAGACAACACCAATTTGTACTGGGTTGGCATAGATCCCAAATGCTTCACCACGCAGTCTCACTAGCACCCCGTCTCCCTCCTCCCTTTCAATGGGTTCTGAGATTGTCCAGTTGACCTCAATAACTGGTGAAGGAAACAATTCATGCATGAGACAAGCACATTGCACCACATAATTATAGGTCCTCTTTGTGATGATTTGGAAACAAAATGGTATACAGCTATATATATAGGCAGACAGCCTGAACTCACAGTCATTATCTCTAATGTTTACAGTTGCAATGGTGTTGGTCAGTCCCTCCTGAGCTCTGAAAAAAGTTGCTGCTTCCCCAATGAACCGAGCATCTAACATTTGGAGGCGAACAGATTCAGGTCCCTCAAAAATTTTATCCTCAGAAAGAATGATTGGATGTTCAGTTGAATTGGCTTGCTTGGGCAGAAAGGTAACAGTGAATATCCTCGACAATGGGTTCTGAGGGTTGACAATGTAATCACTCCCTGTATAAATAAGATGAAATGACATTTGAGCAAACCGCAAGAGACAGTTTGTTACAAGCAGACTGAGAATGAAATCGTATAATATAAGCAAACGTGTTTTACATGAAAATGCAAAGTAGAGATTTATATATGATCATGCACTTACCAAACACAGCACTGCCTGGCAGGTCTACGGAAGTTATGTCAACTTCAATGCTTCCATTAAAAGCAGGAACAGCAGCGCTGGTCAGGATCGGAGCTGACAACCGAATTGCTTGTTCTTCACCTTCTGCGGTAAAATACTGACTTGAAGAAAAATCTGGAGCGACTGTGTGTTTTAGAGAGAAGGTGAAAGGGTGGGTGGGTGGGAGATAAGTGTCTTCTTTGATCATGTCCGACGGGTCTAACTAAGGCATGCAGCATGGCCTCAGTTTAGTGAGAATCTGACATGTGCAGCCAAACACGTGCCATAGCAGCGCTTTAGTAAAGGATAGAAACATTTGGCACACGATCAGCTGGAACAGTGGCCCGCAGCACTTACAAGGTAGTTGTGCTGTGCTCTGAGACACCAGCGTTGCAATCAGGACCACGACCACAAACAATCTCCTCATCTTGCACAGTACGGAAGAGGAATCTGTATAGCGGAGGAATGTACAGGACTCGTACAATGGTGGCACAGTTTACTCTGCCAAAGGCAGGTTTATGGGTAAATAGGCACCCTATGTACCACCATACTTGTGAGGTTATACTCACTATGAAGTTGCTAACTCACCCAATAACCACAACTGCACCAGTAGAAGGTGCGCCTGGGCAGTAGATACGGCTGTGCTTTTATGTCACACAATTCTGTTTCCTGTCGCCTCAGCTTCGCGCAAAGTGAGTGAGTAAACCTACGGAAACGGAACTACAAACACGCCATCCACACAGTCACTTAGACGCTACTCTGTCTGGTGATGCCACAAGTACAGTTGGTCCTAGTGTGTGAGTTTCGTTACACAACATGGACTGCGTGTGTGGATTAGTACTACTAGTACGTGACGTGTGACGTGATATATAGCTTCCACTCTCTAAGTGAATCCCCTTCGGACTTTCACTTTGGATTGCGCTTATTAGCTAATGCTGGCTTGAGGATATATAATAATATAGATAAATATCTCTTATCTAGTCATTTTATTACTATTCACGCATGTACCAAGTCTCCCCTTCATGATATCCATGGAGGTATATAGCTATAATTATAACAAGGAAACTGCTTATAGTTTGTCGTGTTACAGAGAAATTCAAGAAGGCCTATGGATTGCTAAATAGTTGTTGCAAATGTATTTACCAGACAAAGGAAGGAGAGGTGAGAATATGAGCTAAGCCTCCTCTTGGTCTCTGAGAGAGATATGTGTGCCCTCCTTGATCAGCAAGTTGGTGTGAGGCTTGCATGGTCAATCAAGATCCTTGTTTTCTCACAGTGAGAGTGGTGGACCAGGCAAGCTCTCCAATTGCTGATTTCACTGTCTGTCCTCTCCTTCCTCCTAACGTGCCTCCAGCATCCATTTGCTTCTTCAATTTATATACCTCAATCCACAACTGCAAAGTGCATGTCTCTGAGTTGGCATTAAATTATGCTGACCTTTTGTCTCAGATATGGCATTAATTAAAGATTGATATTGATGATGCCAGGACTATACAACTTTCCTGTACACGCATCAGTGTCAGTGCAACTATACGTGTATAATTATTACAGCTTAATCATACAGGAGTGTCTTGAAGATATACTATTATAGCGAATGCACAATATCTGTCACACACCCCAGACTATGTGTGGCATGTGTAGCTCCAAAGCACTTGTACAATGATGCATGTGTGGTGGTTGACATTATTGAGAGTTGCTAGTACTTGGGGATGGGATTGTGGGAAGCAAGAAAGGGGAGCTCAATCCATAGCGGGCTTCACCTGTTTTTACATGCCACCACAAGTGTTGCCCAATTATTGGTTAATCTAATAGTATGCATCCATGCAATTTCAAATTAGCAGGCGCTACTAATTAGACTTCTTTTCTAGCACTTCCATATGCCTGTCTTCAGGGTCTGCACTTTGGCTAGTGTTCAGTATGCCTACTTCTCCTTCTGTGGTCCCACTCTGCTCAGATGGTCCCACAGTACACCCTCCTGATGGCAATCACTGCAACCTGCACAAGGACTTGTAAAGAAGATTGTGTGCCCTTTACACACACATGTTATATATACCTTGATTGTGGCATTGTGAACTCAAGCATGCAGCAGTATCCATATATATGAATGAGCTGCAGCTCCATCTCTGAATAGTGGTGGCAGTGGTTATATATATAGTGGTATAAGTGCAAATAAGATTGTGTGCTCTTTACACACACAGCAACCTTGATTGTGGCATTGTGAACTCAAGCATGCAGCACAGCAGTGTCCATAGTTATATGGATGAGCTGTGGCGAAAAGATCTTGATGACCATATACGTGTATGCAGCGGAATCAATCAATCAGTAGCAACTGTTCGCAGGATATTTCAGCTACGTAGGCCTTAATCAAATGTATACAAAACTGTTATGTACGCTTTGTATGCAGTTGACAAAGGTCTACGTGGCTGAAACGTCCTCCAATGAGTTGTCACAATGTAGCAATGAGCCTCTAAAATATTGTATAATGTGTATATTATATAATATCCTCTTCGACTTGTGCTGGTCGTGATCTTTGCATCTTCTACTCCTGGAGTATGTATTATCAGTACATGTTATCAGCAGGAGGTGCATGCACTACTCCACTTGTACACATAGTCATCATCTGCACGGTGAATATTGTCCAGTGGCTGGAAGGAAAACACCACCAGCGCAATATACATCATGGTGTGATGTGATAGTTGCCACTCTAATATTAGTCTGACGTATGTGTGAATCCCCTTGGACTTCAACTTTGGATTGTGCTTATTCTCACATCTGAGAGTGGCATTAATTATACCGGGCTTAGTAGACGTCTCTTATCTACTCATTCTAATACTAATCACGCATGTACCAAGTCTCCCCTTCATTATATCCATGGAGGTAGCTAACAAGGAAAGTGCTTATACTTTGTCATCTTACAGAGAAATTCAAGAAGGCCTATCGATTGCTAAATTGTTGTTGTAAATGTATTTGCCAGACGAAGGAAGGAGAGGTGAGAATTTGAGCTAAAACTTCTCTTGGTCTCTGAGGGAGATATGTAAGGCCTCCTTGATCAGCAAGTTGGTGTGTGGCTTGCATAGTCGATCAAGATCCTTGTTTCCTCCCAGAGAGGCTGGTGGTGTTTGACCAGGCAAGCTCTGCAACTGTTGACTTGTCTGTCTTTCCTTATCTTCTTCCTTCTAACGTGTTCCGAGTTCCCTCTTTGTTTTTCCCATATTTGCAAATACACTTCAGCCCACAACTGCAAGGGATTGATCGTTTGTATATAAATCACTCCCATATGTCCTACAGTCCAGGGTATCCGGCCTTAATTCTGCTTAGCTCCTGCCCAAGCATGGATATGCATGGCCCTATTCATAAGATACACATGCAACAGCCATGAGGCGACGGTAGATGGCTGGCACAAGGTGCAAGATGCATGTGTGTACATCTGTAAGGCTACAGAATAACGACCGGACACCATGCATGTCTCTGTGATCATTAAATCCAGGTACATCAAGCTGACGAGCCCTCTCATCAACGTCCTGATATGTTTTGGTGCAATTCTGATGTGTGCCAAGATTGTATTCCTGGGAATTCCAACGGGGAGGACATCTATGCCATGCAAGACAGGACTATGCAATGTGCGTATCTACTGTATGTACATTAGTAATGGAGCTAATTGCCATACTTCAAGACTGGTAGAATTGCAACATTAGTATTACTACTTGGAAACAAGTCAGCATAGAATCATCACCTAATACATATATAATATTATATATAAAATTATATACCGTATGGCCGGAAATTTTGGCGGGAAGATATTTTGGCGGATTGCTGAAAATATGTCATTTGGCGGAATTTACTTTGGCGGTTGGGCCAGGCTTAGCCATAATGATATTCATAGCAAAATGGCTAATCGAACGCGCTGGGAATTTAACCGGGCCGTGAGCTAGTTTCCGCTGAGTTAGGACGAAGTCGATGATTAAATGCAACTGAAAACTTAACAAATCGTTGTTACGCTTACTCTGGACTGTTTTCGTCCCGTCGGTCTTTACAGTGACCGTGTACACGTCGTTTGGATCGACTTCCTCACGTTGACAGACAAGCGACCTCTTTCCTTCGGTGTAAAAACTCCTTGGAGAAGCGATGTCCCCGTACGTAGCTTTCAATGGTAAACTCCATGCCGACGATTAGACTGGCCAGTGGCGCGTCTCTAGCTGTAGCCTAGTACACAAGCTATGATTTCGCAATAATAAACACTGTGAAGTTTTTGGCGGATGAAATATTGGCGGATTGCTCTCAACCGCCAATCCGCCAAAATAAATTCCCCGCCAAAATTTCCGGCCATACGGTACTACGTATGTGTGTGTAGTATCAAATATCTGTCTGGGTACGTATATATATATATAATATATTATATATACTATGTCTAGGTAGCATTGTTTGAAGTGGACAATAAGCATACAACAATTTTTGCTACTTTTTAGTTTATCTTTAGTTCCCATCCTCCATTTACTCATTTACGCATACAGCTTTATTTGTGTGTGTACACTTATGCATTTCATCCACCTCTCTAATTAGGTTGACATCTGGGCTGCCTCCATTGGGTTCACACTTGTGTTTGGTGCACTTGTGGTGAAAACATGGCGGATCTACTACATTTTTAGTCAAGTGACTTCAAAAAAGTATAAATCTGCAAAGTTCAAGGTAATATACATGTGTCCATTTATTATAACCATCCCTACGACGTTCAGGAAACAACTATATACTGTGCGTATACAGAGTATGTCCATACATACGTACCTGCATGTGACTGAATGCAAATTGGTTCAAGCTACATTATGAGTATATATACAAATAGCAGAGATCTACTGTTAGATGCAAAGAGAATGGTGTGCGTAAATTACTGCTGTGTAGCATGAATAAATAATTTATAGCTGGGTGCTTATCTATTTAATTCACAGCATCCAAAAGACTGGATGCTGCTGTTGCTGATCTGTCACATACAGAAGATTACTATAGACAAGTGAAGACAATATGCACACAGTACCCCCACCCACCCATGTGTACATGTATTATATACATACAGACAATGCAAGTTGCAAAATACCATGGTAATATAATGTAATATAAATTAATTTAAAATACTGTCATATAATGTAATAGTAATGTTTGAGCACTCTGGCTACCCTGAGGGATTAACTGATTACATGTACTTAAAATGCAAAAGTCACAAGTCGCACCACATCGTGACGTATTATCAATATGTCATTAGATGCCATGACCTGTCCCTAATGAAATCTATACGAAGATGGTGACGTCATCGGGTGACATGTAGAGACACCTTCCCCAGGACAGCCACACCCGGCTGTGCACACAGATTAGCCGAAATACAGCGGACACACACCACGGATGTATGTATAAATATAGTACGTCATGTAAAGAAATTTGAGCTAATTATACAAGAATACAGAAACATTGTTAACCAATTTTCTGTCTACCCCTAGACGAATTGATGTATATCACATTTATTTGGAAGTATATTAATTATAGCTAGCTTTCTGTAATTATAATTAAGCATGGTGAATGCTTTTATTGTTACACACAGAAAAATTACGAAGTATATAGATGTTACTGAAACTATTGCAGCTAAAACTGCTTATGCAAAAAACACTAAAACACAACAACCTAAATTCTACACCACTCATGTCAAAGCAAACCAATTATTGTCAACCTTCACTGTGTATTAGCAAACACTGTCCATTACACCACCAGCCTCATTCCCACTCTGCTCTCCGGAGGTGAATACAACACAGGTTTGACCAGCATGATCCTCTGTGGAGTCTCCTATGTCTTTCTCCTCTGTCTCCTCAAGGGCACCCGTGGTGCCTGCACTCATGTCCAGAGCTGTAGTGGCAACAGCATGAGCTTCTTCACACTCATTGCCCTCTCCATCTTGAACGTCTTCAGTGATGACGTCCAGCTTGATATCCTGATCCCCTCCGTCTTTAATACTCTCTGCATCCTCATCTTTTTTCACTCCAAATTCAATGATGGCCTCTGATTCCAGTGCAAAACTGACCTTTCTAGTGTCAGATGTACTGGCATGAGTGCCTGTTAAAAGAGCAAGATGAGAAGAGATACATTGGGGCTATATAGCATGCGAGCAATAACGTGCATGTAAGTGCCAATAAAATGCTTTAACCAAGTACACAAATGAAGCCAATGTCAGGGTCTGGATGAACACACTTACATGTAGAGGACAATGGCAGAAACAAACACATTGTGACTCAGAATACACATACGTACAACTTGCTCCTACTTTGATCTCCATATAATACTTCCCATTTAAATATGCTAGCATGTTCCTAGGACACCTACTGTTTATCCGGAAAATTTGGTGGCCATTATATTCGCTGATTTTGCTTCAAACTGGGTTTTCTTTAATATATTTAAAATTGGCAGAGTTTAAATTTGACAGTGTTGCAGCTCAAAGTTTTGATGTCACCGAGACAACATTGCCCGTGTACGCTGGTAATGATACTAGCCAAACATAACTTCATTTAGTGCAAATGTATCAGAGTTCTATATAGTCAGGCCATAGGTGTAGATGACCTTCTTCCCCTCCCCTACGCATCATAATAAGTAAGGTTGGCTAGGCTGTGCGCACTGCCACGGCTCAACTGCTTCACAGCTTGAGGTCCTTCTGTCAGCGATGTAGAGCCTATAGTAGAGCCTATGTAGAAACCTATCACAATATTGTGTGATAGGTTTTATGCGGTAAGTATACATAGCATATAATACAAAATAAGTGTATAAAATTGATGGATTTAAATTTTGTGGTTATAATATATAATGTCAATGGTTTCAGGGAACACCACTAGCCGATCATGAGGAGGGACTGATGTTAGAGCCAATCAAACGTTTCGACCCCAATCATCAGTGACTCAGTATATAATAATAGAAATAACAGCGTACACATTCCAAAACCAATGCCAATGTAAAATTATTTTAGTGTATATTGTATTTAGAGCAACTGCCGATTGTTTCCCATAAGCTAATAAATAGCTATATGCCCGCTGAATGTAAAACATTTGCAGTAGCTATAGTTACTAATATACGTTGAACCATACTACAAGAGATGCGAAAAGAAGTGAAATGGACTACAGTGCTACTAAGCTTGTTCGAAGTCTCAACTTTGACTCACTTTTAGCTGAACTGTGTGCACTTCCAGTATAGGCTGTCACCTATATATACGCACATATACACACATGCAGTGAATTTTAAGCCAATAAGATACTTCTAACACACTGCACTAAATTCACAAGGACGTTCTGCTATGCATGCATTCAGGAGCACTTACATTGACAGTACATTTGTACAGTGAGTATATAGTATATTCAGAGTTTGAATGCTGTACTTGACAATACTCACCAGCTTACTGATATTTGGAAGTTTACCCTTAATCTTTCCATACACCTTCTCGTGTCTCAAAACATGAAGCAAAAATATGAATAACCCCTGGATGTATAGATGTATGTACATACGTACATATGAATTGTGCAGAAAAGAAGGAGCATTCATGCAAGGTATGACAGCACACATACCATCTTCTTTCTTCACAGTTGCATAAATAGAATGGCTAGTAGTCTCCCTCACCTGAAACACATTGCCAATGACAAAGAGGTAGGCAAAGACCCTCCCTTCCTCTCCCACAGCAAACAGCCCAATGATCCAGGTGAAGCCAAGCAAAGGGACTAGGATGACAGTGGCCTTCAACAGTTGCCTGTGTATAATATGTGAATTGTACAATTATCAATTCTGGTCCTAGTACGTTTGTGGCATGTGTCACCTCTGGGGCTGTATGAACTATCCCGTGCAATACGAAAAGTGATATTCAGATATTTGATACATAAGTATAATTACATCAATTCTGTTATAATATATATGTCTATAGACAATTCTGCAAGTGCATATTTCACAGACAAAAAGTCACACTTTATATGAAAATCACAACATTGCATGTGCTGCACTCACTTTCCCACTTCCATGTACTTCTGTCTCTTCTCATCTTTTCTAGATGACATCCTCCCACACTGGGACCTGGCTAGTGACACCAAACTGATAGACAGCAGAACAGCATTCACCTACAAGGCATGCAAGAAGTTTGTTTGTAAATGTATAGAACAGTCATAAGTGCTTAAATACTTAGAAAAGTGGTATTACATATATGCATGTGGCAAATGGCCCTCAAGGATACGTACGTATGTTTTACAATTTACAGTGATTAATTATTGCTAATTATTATTGAAAAACCGCTTACCAGAATAATGGCTACCATTGGTCCAATAAATGCAAAGATCACTCCCTTTTCACTAGGCAGCCAACAACTGTATGATATGAATATTCAAATCCTTCTCAATATGATATAATTTAGGGTAAAACTTGCACAAACAAACACTTAAGAGGGCTAACTGTGGTAAATTAAGCACATGCAGGCATTCCAAAACTCTTACGCTTTGATAGAGTTGTAGTGAGGGTGGCTCTGGTCAACTGATGCCCTTATCAGGTAGTAGTCATGTCTAGCCCCTCCAGTTATCACCACAACAGGGATGGGGAGAACTGAGGGATGGCAGCACAATGCAATAAATCAAAGAATGAGAAATTCCTGTAGGTATCAATGGAAATTAGTTAATTAATGCACTAAACTGGAGCTTAACAGTGAAGTTAGAGATTGCAGAAACAATCTTTCAGAGCAGGAAGTTGACGCTATACAGACGTAGTAGCGCTGTAGCAGCCAAATCTCACCCCATCCTAATGCAAGATAGAGGTAGATCCACTTTCTTTCATTTGCGCCAAACACTTTAACCAGAAGAATGTAAACGAGGACAGCTTCACACAGCGTCCAGGTGAAGGTGGCCA
The DNA here is from genome assembly GCA_949841015.1 of Aplysina aerophoba. Lineage (NCBI taxonomy): Eukaryota > Metazoa > Porifera > Demospongiae > Verongiida > Aplysinidae > Aplysina > Aplysina aerophoba. Next base: position 3,947,850 of record OX465036.1, on the reverse strand, counting down.
GGAAGAAGTAGTGCAGTAGGGCTGTCATAACCTTGCAGGCATACTACATGGTAAATTATTGAGGGAGAAGAGAAAACAAACATGCACCAAACAACCATGCCTACATTATGTTGTATGCACCGTGACTAAACAACATTATTAAGGCTGCTTTCAATAAATCACACATCATCATCATGTCTGTGCTCCACTTATAGTGCACAGGCCAGTCTGGCATCCCTTACAATGTTGGCAGTGGCTGTTTGTATTCCAGTGAGGAAGAGGAGCAGTCCCAAAGAGAGGGCAATGCACAAGTTGAGGTGGACAAAGTTGTGAAGCTTTTGAATCAACTCTTTTCTGAAGAAATGTACACATAGACAACTCAAAATTGGAGTGAGTGACTACTGTCAAAATCTGTTATATATCTTTTGGCTCACCTCAGTGTTAAATAGAATATAATAGATGCAAGCAAACAAAGTAATGAAATACTGCAACCAATGTATGTGAGGTAATCCAGAGCAGGCTGAAGTGAAAGAGAAAGATAGGAAAATTGAAACAGGATGTGTGTATATGAATTCTGGTATATGTATAGGCATGCAGTGTAATAGAATATTAAAAATTAGCAGAACAATGCCACTCACTGGCTCTCCCACTGATGGTACGATGCTGACCAACACCACAAAACTGGTCAGATGGGATGCCATGCAGCGAACATGAGTGGTGTTGATGACATGAGTCTCCACCCCTCTGTAGGACCACCCTCCAGTCTGGTTGGCCTCTTCAGCTGTGAAGTTAAAGAAAGCACAGCGAAATTGTTTCACCTTCCCTGGTGGTACTGAGAGGCTATGTGATTTCACCTGCAGGAGACAAATTAAGTGGAAACAATGTTTCAGTGCATAATTGTAACTTTGTAAAAATTAGGGCAATACATGGATACATAATATCACCACCAATTTGTTCATTGTCACTGCATGTGATTGATACATATATGCCTATATCTGAGAGTACTGAATGCCCACTATTTATCTGCTATTTATTATAACTAATAATACGTAGCTATAATTGCAGGCATGAATCATAACCTTACATTAACAGGAAATGTGACTTCTGCCCTTTCATTGCTGTCCACTTCTCCGCCACTATATCCAAGAATCTGACTAGATATCACACGACTAGCTGGGAAAGTCTCTTCTGGTGCATCCTCACTACAAAACAGAATCATTGGGAATGAATAATAGTGCTAAGATGGTAAGGAGTGACTCACAATACTATTGTAATCTAAGCACAAAGTAGCTATGCAGCATGACTGTAAAATTAGCCGGCACAGTGAAAAGTGCACCCTACAATGTGTACATAGATTTTGGGAAACAATAAAGATTACTGAGACAGCATGAGTAAAATACACTAACTATGTCCGTTCTTCCTTTGTGATACATCACCCAGTTCAATATTCTCCAAATACTTACACATCTTTGTCTTGATTGATCACATCACTTGACAGATAATTCTCCATGTTATTCATTACCACATTCACTACTTCAACAGTGTCATCCTCTAAAAACATCAAGCAGGAATATTTGAAATATGATTTACTGTAATATATCTAAGATCATTGTTCTGCTAACATTTCATCTAGTCAGTGACAACTTACCAAGAGAGGTCTCCTCTATTCCTTTTGCAGCACGAAGGAATGATTGAGGCAAGTGAATCTGTGGAAGGCTTTCTAGGTTTCTGAAAGATGCCAAAGTGTCACTGATGCCAGCACCTGGGAAAACTATACCGGTACGAAGATTGTTGAATGAGAATCGCTGGCCGTTGATTGCTGGAAAATGGTAAGCAGACAGATATATATTATACAATACACATATTGATAATATAATCCTGATGTTGATTATAATTTTCATAATCTACATGTTGAGTAACTATAATTATATACATGCGTGCAGGCTTACCTAAATTTGGTCTTGCAATTGTAAAGGAAGGCTTTGTCCTAGATAATGTAGTTGCAATAACATTGGCCACTCGTTCTGTGCTTTGAAGAATGCTGACAGCTGGAGTTGCCGCTTTGCCACGCTCTGGGTCAGTGGAGTCAGTCTGCAATACCGTATGGCCGAACATTTTGGCAGGAAGATATTTTGGCGGTTGAGCAATTCTTAGCCATAATGATATTCATAGGAAAATAGCTAATCAAACACACTGTGAATTTAATCAAACGTGCTGTAAATTTAACCCTGCTGTGAGCTAGTTTTGGCTCAGTTAAGGCGAGATTACTGATAAAATGCAACTGAAAACTATACAAATTGTTGTCATACTTAATCTAGACTGTTTTTGTCAAATCTTACAGCGACTGCGTAGCTACATGTTGTTTGGATTGCCTTCCTCACGTTGACAAGCCAACTCTTCTCCCACTTCGGGTGTGCAAAAGTCTTTAAAGACGTGTCGCCAACAATTAGACTGGCGCATCTACGTAGCTGCAGGCCTAGTACACATGAAAGCTGTAAGCTTTGGCATAACAATGACATCACACTGTCAAGTTTTTAAGCAGAAGAAATATAGGTGGATTTCTCTCCAAAAGTAAATTCCTTGCCAAACTTTCAGGCCATACCGTATATAATGATAAACTAGCACATCACACATTCAACAAAGCATTAGGTATATACGTATGATGGGCAAGTAAGCACATTTAGGCACCTGACCAACACATTTCAGCTTAGTTTAGGGAAGGTCAGGATTCTGGATGTACTTGCATTGCAAATTATGTTCCATTCAGCAAGCACATGCATTTATTTGATACACATACAACACAGATACATGTATCCCATTTTCAGTGGTTACCTGGGCAGTAGCTTCAAATGCGGGTGCATTCCTTTCATCGAGGACATTACTCAAGATATCGGCAACAGTCTACAATAGGAAGTTACAGACTTTACTTAATACTTCGAACACATTTTACATGACATTAGTATGTAGTAGCAATATAAATTGATAAATGCTCACTTCTTCAGTTTTATTGGATTCTTCCTGGAACAGACCATTGTTCTCAGCAAGGCTATAAGTGAAATGTAGGGTATAATGTAAGAATATAATTATCTGTAGCTGCTTGCATTGTATATATATAAAATTAATATGCATGAGTACTGTGTGGTTATACGTGGTTGTCCTTGAACATTAAAGACAAACCACATTTCCAGACTGTTCATGTTAATTAGTGAAAGGTGAGGACTTCCCACTACCAACTAACTCAACAGCTTAACAATTCCTGTACTCACTCTGCTACAACGTCCACAAATTTGACAGCTGTCTTCAAATCGCGAGGAAGAATTGATCTATTCCTTTCATCTGATGGGTTCAAAACTGCACTCAAATCATGTGTTATATTCTGAAACACGTTTCTTTCATTGACAGTTAGGTTTCGATTGGTCACATTAGACTTTTCCAGACTAGTGATTAATTCATCAGTCTGCAAGCGAGGACAAGAACTTACATTCATCTTAATCAGTTGTATGATTATAAAACAGTTTGCTATATATGTCAGAGAGTGTTCACAAGCTGGTTTGTAACATGTACAAGTTCTAGATTCACAGCTTGAAAGGAAAGTGGCAACAGGAGCACCAGGTTTCATCTCTTTTTCTCCTGTCACCACTGTCCTTACAAGCTGTAAAGTCGGCATGCAACTTGTACCAGACTACCATTATTACATTTATTACTACATTATGTGTAGGTTTTGTGCTGTGTGCTATAATGTATGACATTGGACTGCTCTACCTTCTCCCTGACTGCCCTGCCAGCCACAGATTCACATTGAGAGGCATTAACAGAGCCCCACTCAGCAGGCACGCCAGTCACACATCCTCTGTAGGCGAGGCCATCCACGCTTGAGCTCCCTTCTCCTGGACAGGGAGCTGACTGAATGGAGCCTGCAGCAATAGCCAACCACTGGATCCCCCACACACTGTCTTTGTCAGTTGGACACAGGGCATCATTAGACATATCATCTGGTGGAGGAGGAAATGTAAGTAGCAGATATTTTGCAGTGGAAGTGATAGCTAGCAGACTGGGCTATAACATTCAACTGATACAATACTCTACTAGCAAGAAACCCGCTTTTGGCGGGTTTCTCTGCTGTGGTGCTCCTTCCACAGCTATCCTTCAACAGTTCCCCTTCGACAGTGCTCCTTTGACAGCACACCATTGATGATGCTCCAATGACTGTGCTTCGACGACAATGCTTTGCCGGCACTGGGCCACTGTTGTTGGCTAGATTCTCAGTTCATTCTTAGCCACACACAAATGAGAACATTACCGGAATGTGTAACACCATAGCAAGCTGTCTGACAGTGACTGCACAATATTCAGAAGCTCTCTGAAGCTGGTCAGTGTTTGCACACTGCCAGACTTAGGGAGTCTAGCTAGCTACCAACACACCTGGATCAATGTGTGCATGTCTATACAATTTGTGCCATTTAGCTGTACAGTTAACTTGTGTGAAATGTATGAAGTGAACTTTCCACCATGGACTGAAGCTACAAATGCAGCTATTTGTTCTCTCCTTCGTAAGTATGATTCGCCATTGCACGCTCTCCATCACAAATCCATATACTTTTTCCGTAAAACTAAAATGGCAGACAATCATTTGTGTTTTTTTGCTGTATGCTACTCGGCTGTAGCTTATTTGCACAAACCGTTCTCCCTACTAGGATACTCAACAGTAGACCCTCCAGGTGCCTGGGAAATTTGGCTGCAATTCAGCAACAGGCACATGAGGATTTGGCATACAACCATTTCAAAGTCCTCTTTATATATACTGTACAGGTGCTCCCCATACTGACTACATGTGACAGTAGACGGTGCCTGGAATTTGGTGGCAGTTCAGCAATGGGTGCATGAGAAATTAGCAAGCAACCACTTCGAGCTCTTCCTTACAATGTCAGATATCACTATGCAGGTGCTCCCCATACAGCCCCCTGACTACATGTGGCTCAACAGATGCAATTGCTACATATTATACAGTACATGCACACTGCATGTGACATGTGGCATCAAAGTTTGGACACCTTCATTTTCATTGATTGAGATTGTTGCTGTGTAGTCATCTCCTGCAGAAATGCTGGACACTCTAGTGTTGGCAGTAGAGATGGTGGCTGTAAAGGCCTCTGGATCGGACTCCTCATACACAGCATCATCGATAACAATGATATACACTGCAGCAGTGGTGCTTCCAGCAGGAAACGTGACACTGTAGGGACCTGGTTGGTAGTCTGAAGGAGCTGGTGGGAAGAGGCCATCACAGAAATACTAACACCAGTGGCTCTGACACATTTACAGCATTCAGTCAGGCATATACTCATGCAATTTCTATACTGTTAATGCATTGTGAAAGTGATGGTTAACATGTTTCTATGCAGAGGTAAAATACACCAGTATAGCATTCCTACTTACCATTAGCTGTGCCATCCTGAGTCTCAACTTCCACTGTGTACTCAAAGGATGCAGGCTTGTCAGCATTCAGAGTCAGTGTCACCACTCCGTCACCCTCGTTGACAGTGTACTGTGTTGGGTTGAAGACCACCTCTACAGGGTCATCGTCCATGATGTCAATAGTGGCAGTGTCAGCTGCTCCCTTGGTGATGTCTTGGGAGGCGGCTGTTGCTGGGATGGTCAGAACTGCAGAGAAGTCCTCAGTGAGTTCAGCAGTTGTGTCATCAGTGATGGGGATGGACACAGAGGCTGTTGTCTGTCCAGCCAGGAAGGTGGCAGTGTATGATCCACCAGTGTAGTCCTGTCCAGCTGCAGCAATAAAGTAGAGCCATGACATTGTGATGTTGTTCTCACAATGCGAGAGTCATGCAGTGTAGAGTTCACTCTCAAAATGGTTAACGTCTAACACCTATTCCAAATATGCCAATATAATTATGTATATACTGTTAAGGGTATCAGATATACGTATGTATTGCCAGTAATGAGTGTGAAGGTTCCATCAGAGCAACTGACCTACGGCGGCTCCATCAACTGTGTCCACTTCAACAATGTAGTCAAATGAGGCAGGTTGATTAGCTAGCAGAGTGATCACCACAAGTCCAGCATCCTCACTGACACTGTAGTCAGTTGGGCTGAAGGACACCTGAATGGCTGCAGTAGGAGTGAAGCAAAAGGAAACAATACATTCCATAGTCATAGATAAATGACATGTACATGCAAATGGTACGCACATGCATCTTCCAGAATATTAATGGTTGCCGTGTCATCATCTCCAGCAGTGATACTAGGAAAGCCAGTGTTGGCAGTGGAAATGGTAGCAGTGAAGTTCTCTGTTCCCTCAAAAACACTGTCACTCTCTATAGTGATATTTACTGCAGCAGTGGTGCTCCCAGCAGGAAATGTGACACTGTAGGGACCTGGTTGGTAGTCTGAAGGAGCTGGGCGGATGGAGGGTGAACAGAAAAGGAACACTAAAATAAGACTGTAGAAAAGAACCAAGTTACAGTCTCTGTAAAAACAACAAGACTATGTGAGCATGACCAATTAAACCATGAAGGTGGATAACAGCCATGACTTTTAAACATTAGCCAAATGTCTAAGAGCCAGCCCAGTGCTCCTGCAACAGTTTTTACTGTACATGGTCCGGGCATATGTAAAACAGTAAATCGCTAGTTTTCATTTTTGATGTACGCATCAGGCAACTAATGGAACTATGATGTACTTGACGGCCACTGTGACACAGCCCAGGAAATCTGTAGAAATCAATGTAGCATTCCCACTTACCAGACCCAGCTACCTTCTGCAGTTGATGGCCATTTTTAACCTTTGATGTAGGTATGCATCACTTGATCAGGCAATAATGCAACTAAGGTCTAACATAGATAACATAGTGTTACTGTAAGTGAAAGTAATGTAGCATTCCAAATGAACTATGATGAAGCCATACATCAAAGACGGGAAGTGTGCAATATCAAGTCCAATGCACACTTCAGTGTGTAAGAGCCCCCCTGTAGACATAACAAACATGAAATGAATCAATAACAATATGGATTAGACCAATCATTTACCAGATGTGTACAAACGGTTTTGTCTACTTCAGACTCTTTGTTTACTTTCTCATAAGCTGCAGCTGGAAGTACCTACAAACAATCATCATGAAGAATAAAATTAGTACCTTGCATAAACACTAGCTGAAAACAATTGATGTATACGATTAGGAAGGTATCTAAATGATTTTACTGCTTCAAACATGGCTCTTCAGTCTTTGGAGAAAGCCAGGCAGCACTCTTACGCCTTCAATCACTCACCTGAAACGTCTTTAGTGCTCAGGAGGTACTGGCTTCTGTGTTCTTCGGAGTGTAAATCTTCGATATCTGCTCAAAGTCGTCGTCAAGCGCGCAGTCTAATTCATCAGAGGGATGAATAATTAGACCGCGCGCTTTCAACGGCTTCATACCGGGGGACGGCCTCCGCTGTATTCGCTGCGTGCTTTAGCCATATCGGTACCTTTCGGACAGAATAGGGGCCTAACTAGTACGGTACGGTGCATAGAAAACTTTACGATAATTACGTTTGCCGCTTAACGCTTTCTCCGATTTGTCTCGGTTTATCCGTGAAAATTTTCGGTTAATACGTAGCGGTTATCTGTTAAAAGGTAGCGGTTAATAGTAAATAGTTGGCGGTATACAATCATATGTAGTAGCGAGCGCAGTGACCACGCACACGTTGAGCTATAAGCAGCGATCCGTGAAAACGTTTGCCTGGAGAGATGGACAAGGTCATTGTGCGATATTGCAACAACCACTCAACACGCTACGACGGTAAGGAGTTTCTGGAGTCTGTCTCCAAGCTTCGTAGGTAGGAGAACGTGACGGGGAGCCTGGAGATCGGCGTTAGCTTGAAGCGGCGTCCACTTCCTGGAAGACAAGAGAGGGTTCCATGCGTCTTGTATTTTGTGATCGTAGCCCATACTGTCTGCTTTGAAACGATATCCTTCTGCTGCCAGAACTTTGGCCACGTTCGTGTACGATAATCGTCGCTCGAAGTACAGTTGCACAATCCGTTGTTTGCTATACGCTGATAACACCATTCTCTGTCTGTTCTTTTGCCACACTGAAAGCTGAGCTGTACAAACTACGTACGCCCTTAAATTTGTGAACTACTACGTTTCGCTAACGATTAACCGTCACTCGCTAACAATTATCGTTTCGCGATTCACCGTTTGATAACCTTTAAACGACAATAACTGTAACGGTTTTCGGGTAGCGTAAAATTTTTTTTGCACCGTACCGTATCTCTGGCAACGTTAGTCTATTTCGTTCGATAGCGAGGGAAACAGCTCTGCTATAAATCGTTAAATTGCAACAAGCCAGTTATAACATGGGACGCTCAGGCGCTTAGCTCATTTATAGCCCTCTGGCGCTTCGCGCCCTTGTGCAATAAATAAGCCAGCGCCCTCGCGTCCATGTTATAACTATTACTTACAATTGAATACCACATATCTGAATGATGGCATGTCAGAAAGTCAGTTACGTAGATCCTCACACACACATACAACTGTACATACGTATGTACGTACACACACCTACACACATACGTACATATGTACGTACACACGCCTACACACATACGTACGTATGTACATACACACAGCTGCACACATACGTAAGTTATCACTCACTACAGCCAGTCTCTCCTCATATTCGTTAGTAAGCTGCATGCAGACCTCCTCAGCTCTGCTCTGCAGGCAGAACAGAGGCAGTGAACGCATCACTTGGGGAAGGAGCAAGGAGTGGGGCAGATTCAGCATAAACTGTTGGCCCAACCACACCAGATTGCATGCATTACAAAGTCATCCTATCCCATACTGAAGAAGATGCACAAGTGACACAGTGATCTATGCAATGTAATAGTTATCAACTTTCGACATGTGTACACAACCATTTCACAACACATGCCCAATTGTACTACCTAAGGTTGAGATCACACAGTTACCATGGTCACCCAGGTACCACCACACATGCATGTGCAGGGTAAGTGTTAGTCTCGTGTAGCCAGACCGCTTCCTCCCCACCACTTTTTCTTGTGACGTCATCGGTCGGGGTGGAAGGGTCTGCATCACTTGTTTTACCCACGCTCATACCAAGGTGCTAAAGTGAAAATGTAAGCGCATTGCTGGGTGATTAATGAGAAGCGAGGGTGATTACTCGCAGTGCTTCTGGATCAGGAGAGAGGAGAATGTTCAGCACCATATATCATCTTGTCTGGGAACAAAGTTCTTGGTTACCAATCCACCACTGCTCCTTCTTCACACGCTCCTGCCTTTTGTGCAAAGCGAAATTATAGAGACTGGAAGGGGTCTGGCTACACGATAATAAGTAAGTGTAGCATAGAGGCAGAGAGGGCAGTTGTCTGGTTGAAGGTAATCGCGACTCAACTAAGCATTCCTCAACACCAGCATCTTCAGTTACATACATATGCATATACATACGTATTGTGTGTCTTTGAACACTTTTAATGAGTGTGTGAATTAGAAACTGAGCCAAATAACTCCCCCCCCCCCCTCTGGTCACCTGGCAGGCTTTCTCTACATGCTGCTTCCATCTGCTTTCAATGATCCCGTGCCAGGCACACAACACCCTCAACAGCAGTCGCCGTGTGTAGTGTTTGGCGGCCATTTTAGTCACAAAGTGTTCCTGTTTCGCATCAATGTGATGTACCTAATTATATGTACGTACATGGAGCATTTAATATATATGCAATCAGATGATTGAACATACGTACATAAAAATAGCAAAGGTTACCTGGAAGAGTATAACCAGTAAACAATGTGTCCTTCTGCCCGCTGTATACAAGCACATACGTACATATGTACCTACCTGCTCAGTATTCCAAAGTATACAGAGAGATACAAGCTTACTAATGGCTTTCTTCGGTACTGCACATTACTTGCAACGTAAACACATATTTTGTGCATGCAAACACTGATAGGAGTCAAGCGGTAACAGGGAGAAGAGGATGACTGTGCAAGAACCCACCTTCCACCGGCCAAAAGTTGACTGAAGATCAGACTTACTTCTCTATGAGGACAAAATTGTAGGAGCACGAAAGAGCAATGAGGCACATGAAACCTCCGTACACATGATGCAAAAACAGCTAATGTGCTACAGGGTGCTTGGGGGGGGGGGCACAGGAGGCATTCGTCTCCCCTTGCTATATTCCCCCCCTCTTTTGTAAATTTATCAGCCTTATGTCATTTGCATCCAACTAGGCCTGTCACCCTTATGTCTTGAAACCTTACCCTTGCCAACCTTGCAGGGATTTGTACATACAGCACTGCATACATGTGTGTGTGACTACATACAGTGACATACGTAGGAACACGGGCTGCAATTAAAAAGGCCCATGGGCTATTTATCAACCACTCAACATACATGTACACTTCGCTGCAATGGATACACACGAGGCCCAATCCCAATGACATCTACAAGAGACATCTATATGTACATACACATAAAGAATGGCAAGACCACAGAAAAAGATGCCAAACCAACTCAGCGAACTCAAACACAAACAACACTAAAGTGACTTCTGACTGATGTCTCAGATGACCCAAGTATTGATTTTCAAGTTAGCCCTACTGAAGCACTCCACCAAGTGCATCTCCCACTGCCCTCATCAGCTCTGAGGAAAACTGCAGTATCTAGTCTAACATCCACACCATTCGCAGCCACCGTAGGCATTTACTGACATGAGAAGGAGATCACTGGGTGAAGTAGGGTTTCTCAGCTGGCTGTTGCAGGAACGGTAAAGGGCTCTTCTATACCAGCTAGAAACAGGCTGAAAACCTTGCCAGCGTCTATCTTTACCCTAAAGAAGACTAGCAGATTCTGGTCAAAATGCCGGCAAGGTTTTAAGCCCATTTCTAGCTGGTGTTAAAAGAACTCTTACCGTTCAGATCACAGAGTGTCTCATTGGCCTACCCCACCATATATGGAAGGCTGCTCCCACATACCTGTCTCTGCAGGGCTCCTGTCAAGTTGGCAATGATCTGGTCCTTGTTTGCAATGCTCCTCTCGTATGTGGCAGCGAGGTCTGTCATCCGCTCTGTTTCACGGTGAGCTTGATTCATTGCATGTGCATACCTTCCACGTGTAAAAGGTTTATACGTTCAATGAATACAAATTTACACACCTATTGCAGAAAATAAACACACAGACATGCACACAGCACACAGATACACCCACCCACCACCGATATCCCTACACACGCACACAGCACACCCACTTGGCCTTCTCTCCCTCCAGGTCCCCTTTCATGCGCTGCTTTAGCCTCAGAAGACACTGTGCAAACTCAGCCTGTAAATGAGAGCCAACACACAACTCTTGACCCACCAACACACTTTATACATACCTACATGGGGCCACATACACTGAGGATGGAGAATACTTGCACGTACATACATACGCATGTTTACACATGTACTCTACAGACGACAATGCTATCAACTTCACTGGAGACTTCAAATCAAAAACAGGATACGGCACAGAAGCAAAGGAAAGCCCGTTTTAACTCCAACACGCTAGAACATAGTGCCAAAGGTGAAGATGTCCCGCACTGACAGCTGACACCCTACGTACACATGCTCGTAATCCTCACGTAGTCACACTGCCTATGTCAGTAGTGATGTCGAGCATTTCACACAGCACCTATTGTACCTGAAGAAGACCTTCATGGTCGAAGCGTTGCACTCTTGCAATCAATTGTGCTACGTGAAATGCTCGACATCACTACTGGTATTATAAGACACAGCTACGTATGAGCCTCCTCCACCACATCATACTGCCTACCAGAATATTTCTCTTCATGTCGCCACACCATGTCTCAAGCTGCATCTCGAGTTGCACAAGCTCCTGATCCCTTCCCTCCTCCTCTCCCTGCACGTTGTGCGGGACAGCAAGACTGTGGATAGTAGGGGCACTTGCTGTTGGAGGCACTCTTTGGGGTACACTTTCCAGGTCATGCTCATTGTCTTCCTGGTGGTGTTGGCTGGAAGACGTGTCACTCTGTGGATACTGTTCATGAGGGCGTGGAGTGGAGTGAGGGAGCTGTGTTGTGTGATCTTCTTCAACACTGCTGGGTACCATTACAGCTGCAACGGAATAAGCACACTCAAGAACACTCACACACACGTACACACCCACACACGCGCGCGCACACACACACCGCGAAACTGGGAGCAATTTACACTAGTTCCGCGATTCAGAGAGACCCAATAACGGATGCTCAAATGACAAGGCTAAACAACAGAGGGGCGCATACTCAGTATGTATATGTACTGCACCTTCAGTGACGTCCAGTTTGGTCTGAAGCGTGCTGTTCGGGAGAGTGAAGGACCCAATCACTGACGCACCGGGCATCGAAGCGTCTGGACGTCTCAGCGTCGCCCTTCCGCCCACACTCGGCTCCAAAACAGGAGTGACAATGGCATACTTCAGAAGGTCTTCGTACTCCTCTTTCAGGGTGGTCGACACAGAACTACCAGGGCTTACAGAAGGCACTTCTGGCGTTGTACTGTTTGACTGCTCGTCACTGGAAGCCATTATATTCCAGGGATTTGGCGCTCGTTCGTTCCATAGCAACGAAATGGGAATTTCCCTCCTACAGATGGGATAGGTGAATGGAGCACAGCAATGCGGAGTTGAATACCTTTCTAGTGGGGCTTTTAGACTATTTGAGTAAGCTCTGCTGTCGGTGTGAAGCAACCACACATCTGTTACAAAACACGACTGTGACTTCTTCACTCGTACAGGGCATCATCCTGATGTGCACTCGGTGAGGGCTAGCGCAGGAGAGCCTGCACGAGTGCGGGACATAAGACAGTGGAACAGGTTCGTGCGATGTTCGTTTTCTTTCAGCTGTCAAACATCGCACCACTAGCATACGTACGTACGCGTTGGTACACTTGCCTGTGATGTGGCATGTACGTACTGCAGGGTTGGATGACTCCACGCTTGATTCACTCAATCCATCCCTTAACTAACCAATTGTTGATAATCTTCTAAGCTCAGCAGCACGCATGACACTTTTGCGTATGGCCTCTGTCTCATGTGCAGAAGCATTCCGTGAAGCTCCCAACAGATGTACAACTGTTTTATCAAACCTTTAATGGATTTTCAATTGAATGGGATGTTCAGATCAAAGGTTTGTCATCGTTTCATGTATGCTCTCTGGTTCTGTGAGCATGTTTGTAGTGATCAGCGCTAAAAGACTCACATGCGTATTACGTACGTACATACGTACAACCATCACAAATGATGCTGATGTTTGATCGCCGTGATGTGTGTGTGTGTGATGTGACTGCATGCCGCCAGTGGTAGCTCGCTGCATGTGTCTGTAGTAAGACAGAGCTCCACACTGCATGCCACCAGTGGTAGCTCGCTGCATGTGTCTGTAGTAAGACAGACCTCCACACTGCATGCCGCCAGTGGTAGCTCGCTGCATGCGTCTGTAGTAAGACAGACTTCCACACTGCATGCCACTAGTGGTAGCTCGCTGCATGCGTCTGTAGTAAGACAGAGCTCCACACTGCATGCCACTAGTGGTAGCTCGCTGCATGCGTCTGTAGTAAGACAGACCTCCACACTGCATGCCGCCAGTGGTAGCTCGCTGCATGCGTCTGTAGTAAGACAGACCTCCACACTGCATGCCACTAGTGGTAGCTCGCTGCATGCGTCTGTAGTAAGACAGAGCTCCACACTGCATGCCGCCAGTGGTAGCTCGCTGCATGCGTCTGTAGTAAGACAGACCTCCACACTGCATGCCACTAGTGGTAGCTCACTGCATGCGTCTGTAGTAAGACAGAGCTCCACACTGCATGCCACTAGTGGTACCTCGCTGCATGCGTTTGTAGTAAGACAGACCTCCACACTGCATGCCGCCAGTGGTAGCTCGCTGCATGCGTCTGTAGTAAGACAGACCTCCACACTGCATGCCGCCAGTGGTAGCTCGCTGCATGCGTCTGTAGTAAGACAGAGCTCCACACTGCATGCCACTAGTGGTAGCTCGCTGCATGCGTCTGTAGTAAGACAGAGCTCCACACTGCATGCCACTAGTGGTGGCTCACTGTGTGTGTCTGTAGTAAGACAGACCTCCACACTGCATGCCACTAGTGGTAGCTCGCTGCATGCGTCTGTAGTAAGACAGACCTCCACACTGCATGCCACTAGTGGTAGCTCACTGCATGCGTCTGTAGTAAGACAGAGCTCCACACTGCATGCCACTAGTGGTAGCTCGCTGCATGCGTTTGTAGTAAGACAGACCTCCACACTGCATGCCGCCAGTGGTAGCTCGCTGCATGCGTCTGTAGTAAGACAGACCTCCACACTGCATGCCGCCAGTGGTAGCTTGCTGCATGCGTCTGTAGTAAGACAGACCTCCACACTGCATGCCGCCAGTGGTAGCTCGCTGCGTGTGTCTGTAGTAAGACAGACCTCCACACTGCATGCCGCCAGTGGTAGCTCGCTGCGTGTGTCTGTAGTAAGACAGAGCTCCACACTGCATGCCACTAGTGGTAGCTCGCTGCATGCGTTTGTAGTAAGACAGACCTCCACACTGCATGCCACTAGTGGTAGCTCGCTGCATGTGTCTGTAGTAAGACAGACCTCCACACTGCATGCCGCCAGTGGTAGCTTGCTGCATGCGTCTGTAGTAAGACAGACCTCCACACTGCATGCCACTAGTGGTAGCTCGCTGCATGTGTCTGTAGTAAGACAGAGCTCCACACTGCATGCCACCAGTGGTAGCTCGCTGCATGCGTCTGTAGTAAGACAGACCTCCACACTGCATGCCTAGTGGTAGCTCGCTGTGTGTGTCTGTAGTAAGACAGACAGACCTCCACACTGCATGCCGCCAGTGGTAGCTCGCTGTGTGTGTCTGTAGAAAGACAGACCTCCACACTGCATGCCACTAGTGGTAGCTCGCTGTGTGTGTCTGTAGTAAGACAGAGCTCTACACTGCATGCCGCCAGTGGTAGCTCGCTGTGTGTGTCTGTAGTAAGACAGACCTCCACACTGCATGCCGCCAGTGGTAGCTCGCTGTGTGTGTCTGTAGTAAGACAGAGCTCTACACTGCATGCCGCCAGTGGTAGCTCGCTGTGTGTGTCTGTAGTAAGACAGAGCTCCACACTGCATGCCGCCAGTGGTAGCTCGCTGTGTGTGTCTGTAGTAAGACAGAGCTCCACACTGCATGCCGCCAGTGGTAGCTCGCTGTGTGTGTCTGTAGTAAGACAGACCTCCACACTGCATGCCACCAGTGGTAGCTCGCTGTGTGTGTCTGTAGTAAGACAGAGCTCTACACTGCATGCATACATGCTTGTTTTTCTTTGTGGCAACGTGTACCTGTATGCACGTCTGTGTGTATGTGATTGCATGTACATGTATTTAGATGTGTAAGTATAAGTGTACGATATACCAACAGCTTCCATGTTTGAGTGTGGAGGGTGCACGAGTAAGCATACCAGTACAGCAGCTGTGTGGTATACCAGACTGGCTTAATTGGCCTAACTGAGTCTCAACATGCTGCGCTCCACCAATGCAGATCTTCCTGTCCCACTCGGAAGAATTGCCATTGCACCTGTGTTGTCTCTGAGTAAGGTGCCCAATGAGCAGTGCAAGAAGATGGTGGAAGGTCTGTCTGATGGTTCTGGGTGCAGTGTGTTTGTGCTGGACAGCTCTCAGCAGTTTGGCACTGTCTACATAGTCATCAACACCAAGTCAGAAGAAGGTACGTATGTATGTTATACTTTGAGCAGCATTTGCATGTGTCCTTCTAGTACACTCCCCTCTGGAAGGGCGCGCTTTGCTACTGTTCTTGGAACACTAGTTGCTAATCAATGAAGCATAATTTTGCATGTAGGTGTATGGGCTGCCAAATCCTGGAAGGACACTTCACCTATTTCTGCTTTCTCACTCCACTCAGAGTACACCATCTTCTACCTTCCTCCTCCTCCTCCTTCTCCTGGTGCTGCTGGCGGCGGTGGTGCCGTCTTGCTCCACGTTGCATCCTCACTGCAAGCCTACCTCAGACTGGCTCTGGTCCACCTGGGTCTGCAGCAATGGCAGCAAAAGGTGGCTACCGGACAAGTTGCCTGTCATCTTAGGGTGAGACAGCACATGCACAAACCACACACAAGTGTACATACGTACATGCACACGTGATAATATTGCTACGTACTAAAAATTAAATGTTGTCTGAAGTGTGGCTAAATTTACTGGTACCGTAGGACAAGGTATCATGTTGTACTGCATGTGCTTAGCAAGTGATTTGCACAACTGTCCACTTCAAGGATTTACGTATGCGTGTATGCACCTTCTTATGTTAGGTGCATTGATCTCCACTGTGAAGTGTCTTGCTATAAGTCTCTGCAGCTCTGCAGAAGTTACTGCACAGTTCACTTTGTGCTTTCCTCCCATGCCGCACTGCTATTTCAATATAATATTCTCACACTCTTGTAAGACTGCAGTCCACTGGTTAGTTTTGGTGTTAGGGTTAGGGTTTGGTATATTGTTTGAGATCGGTGCAGGAAGTATGTAATGGCCAGTCGTCAGAAGAGTGGTAGCACCTTACATTTACCTTACTTTCATTAACCCTTTTGTTGTGATTTTCTCCGAGCCATATATACAAAATGTACATACGTACATTACACAGTACAGGACAATATTGAATACAAGTTATAATTATCTTGCCATACCCTTGGTGACAATAAGTATATGCCCCTGTGTACGTTCCTTTTCCTCTCAGATGTGGTACTCCCTTTTCATCCCCTCCCCCTCCCCCGCCCCCTCCTTCACATCCCCCACTGAGGCCAAAGACAGCTGCCTTTCTACCAATCACATCACCAACATCCTCGATGAGAGAATGCTGCTCACCCTGTGCCAAGGGACAACCAAAACTGCAGACACCAAGCAAGAGTGAGGGCTCCTTTGACTGCGTACATGTGACATTGCTTTTCATTGACGCCTCTCTCCTTCTCCACAACTCCTGACCTGCTCATTGGTGCCCTAGTCTTGCACACGCCAGAGCCCCTATTTCCCGCGAGCATATTATTGCACAATTACCCCATCCACCCTTCCCCAAAACCGGAATGTCTGGCACACAAGACTAATTGTGTACCTCTCAGGGCACTGCGTATGTAGTGGAGCATGCACTTAGTGGAGGGGTCACTCCAGTCTCTGTGCACTGTCTCACGCCCTCTGATGCATTTGATCTTTGCCCTAGCAATGGCCAGCTGCAGCGTAGTGACTTGTTATCATTGTGTGTGTTTCTGCCGACTCAATGTGTTCTGTCCCTACAGGCAACAGGCCTTGGCTGAAGAAGCCATCAAAGTAGCACCACTACACTGTGTGTGCCTCCTGAGACACAGCTGTGATTGAGAGCATGTGTGCAGATGTGCGTGCGTACATATGCACATATGTACATGCATATATCGATATATGTATGTACGTAGATATGTACGTACATGATTTATAATTTGATGTATAAACTGCAAATATGTATCAACTGCATGCAATGCTTTATTTCTGTTTGTCTCTGTGTGTACTATACGGTTGCAAGTTATAATGCATGTGTATGGCTAATGGAGCCGGGCAGGCTGTATGGACCCAGCCGTGCAGCCATATATGGAAAGGATGCCTGGTCATGATCAAGATTGAGCTTATATTATATATACTGATAAATAATAGTAGTATTATTATAGGGTCATGGTCAACTGGCATGCATTTTCATGCAAGCATGCATGCACGAGGATATATGTGCATGCATGTATAGGATATATGTATACCCATGCATGCTATATAATATTATATATTTTTCACAACAGCCCTAATTAATATATATATATATGTTGTGTTGCCGTGCCTAGTACATGTGCATATTGATCAATGCGCACAGTTGATGCAGTGGACACCTTGATCTACAATTCCAATTTTTGCAGACTAATATAATATATTATACCATCTGGTCAAGTTATTCCTCTTGATCTGCAACATATAAAATAATTATACATATTTAGCCATAGTCTCATGATCACATGTACACACAATCAAATGTATTTAACATTCTGAGCTAAAACATTGAATATGTGTATGAATCTGTCACTACTGTCAGCAAGGAGAGCTGAAGCACTTGAAATTCCGAGCCCTCTTCAGTGAACATTTAGTCTATCAGATGCAGAGGAGGAGGAAGGGGGAAAGTGGCAGGCTCTGGCAAAACTAAGCAGGTGTTACACAAACTGCCTTCCTGGCTAAGCTCTTGTGTATGTATGCTAATACACACACAGCACCCTTACAAACACACACAACCCTCTACCGTACCTCCCCATAGAGTTCACTATATCTTGTCTGGAGGCATTGTCCCCAGTTTAACAAGCAATCCTTCAAGCCTTCTGCACTGCTCCCTTCACAATTGCTCAGTTGTGCTGCACATCCGTCAGGGAGTGGCCTCTTCAGTTTGGAGTAGTAGCACGCCGTGCAGCTAGTCACAGCACCACAAGGGTTACCACAGGAAGCAGCACCATGACTGGGGTAGACAGACATACAGTATGCTCGTAGATGCACATGCGGTGGACAGAGTTTGTATAGATCACATAAACAGGACACACTACAAGTACGTATGTACATTCATTGAAGGATTAGTCAAGATTGTTAGCAGTTTCTAAAGATTGTCCATTGATCATCTTGCCATATGCCACAGAAATGTGACTACAGATGAAATGTGCATATTTTACACAGAATTCAGGTCTATGTACATACGTACGTATGTATGTATGTACGAGGAGGTCAGGTATCTGCCCATGGCAGCCACCAGTCCATGGCAACGACCAGCTCATGGCAACCACCAGCCCATGACAACCACCAGCCCATGGCAACTACCAGCCCATGACAACCACCAGCCCATGGCAACCACCAGTCCATGGTCACCCACACACGAAACAGAGTCATGTCACACACGCAACAGCATTGTGTCACACATGCGACAGTGTCACATCACACACAACAGCAACATGTCACTCATTTAACAGTGTCACGTCGCACACTCAACAGCTGTAGCTGTACGTCCTTGTGTATACACGCCAGGTCAAACCAGCCAACGTGTGTTTCTTAAGTTTACACTGCATATATATACAGGTGTCCTCTAGGTGACCTGCATTGGAATCTCCGTGACTCCTACCATACATACGTACATGTGCAACACAACACAATTCATATCTGAGAGGTTGGTGTGTGTGCAGTCAGTGTGTGTGCACTCAGTGTGTGTGCAGTCAGTGTGCGTGCAGTCAGTGTGCGTGCACTCAGTGTGTGTGCAGTCAGTGTGCGACTGTGCGTGCAGTCAGTGTGCGTGCAGTCAGTGTGTGTGCAGTCAGTGTGCGACTGTGCGTGCAGTCAGTGTGCGTGCAGTCAGTGTGTGTGCAGTCAGTGTGCGACTGTGCGTGCAGTCAGTGTGCGTGCAGTCAGTGTGCGTGCACTCAGTGTGTGTGCAGTCAGTGTGCGACTGTGCGTGCAGTCAGTGTGCGTGCAGTCAGTGTGCGTGCAGTCAGTGTGCGACTGTGCGTGCAGTCAGTGTGCGTGCAGTCAGTGTGCGACTGTGCGTGCAGTCAGTGTGCGTGCAGTCAGTGTGTGTGCAGTCAGTGTGCGTGCAGTCAGTGTGCGTGCAGTCAGTGTGCGTGCAGTCAGTGTGCGACTGTGCGTGCAGTCAGTGTGCGTGCAGTCAGTGTGTGTGCAGTCAGTGTGCGTGCAGTCAGTGTGCGTGCACTCAGTGTGTGTGCAGTCAGTGTGCGACTGTGCGTGCAGTCAGTGTGCGTGCAGTCAGTGTGCGTGCAGTCAGTGTGCGACTGTGCGTGCAGTCAGTGTGCGTGCAGTCAGTGTGCGACTGTGCGTGCAGTCAGTGTGCGTGCAGTCAGTGTGTGTGCAGTCAGTGTGCGTGCAGTCAGTGTGCGTGCAGTCAGTGTGCGTGCAGTCAGTGTGCGACTGTGCGTGCAGTCAGTGTGCGTGCAGTCAGTGTGCGTGCAGTCAGTGTGCGTGCAGTCAGTGTGCGACTGTGCGTGCAGTCAGTGTGCGTGCAGTCAGTGTGTGTGCAGTCAGTGTGCGTGCAGTCAGTGTGCGTGCACTCAGTGTGTGTGCAGTCAGTGTGCGACTGTGCGTGCAGTCAGTGTGCGTGCAGTCAGTGTGCGTGCAGTCAGTGTGCGACTGTGCGTGCAGTCAGTGTGCGTGCAGTCAGTGTGCGACTGTGCGTGCAGTCAGTGTGTGTGCAGTCAGTGTGTGTGCAGTCAGTGTGCGTGCAGTCAGTGTGCGTGCAGTCGTGTGCGTGCAGTCAGTCTGCATGCAGTCGGTGTGCGTGCAGTCAGTCAGTGTGTGTGCAGTCAGTGTGCGTGCAGTCAGTGTGCGTGCAGTCAGTGTGCGTGCAGTCAGTGTGCGTGCAGTCAGGTGTCCCTCACGCAACACAGAGAAGACTTTTGCGTTTCTTTCCCTTGCACAGAGCGTGCGAGCAAGTAGGAGGGCACATTGGCTGAGCATCTACATAGGAGATAAAAAAGAAAAGGAAGGGAAGATTAAAGGAGAGGGAGGAGGGAAGGAGGACGAAACAGCATACTCAGTGCCTGTGCATGCAGCTACATTACAACTTCTTAAGGGTTCCACCATTTTGACAGAGCAGTCTACAAGGTGCCACCGTCAATTAGACAATACCGTATTCCCTCTAAAAAGTTGTCACTCAAATATTCGTCACTCACTAGACACCTGTCTAAATGCAGTCCAATCGCTAACGGATTTCTGGTTTTCCAATATTTGTCACATCGCTAATAATTCAACAGACATCAAGGGCATTCCAATACTCTGTCACAAGAAACGGTCTCTTGTTGCGCCGCAATCTTCGTTCCTTGTTAGTTGTCTGTTTGTGAGCTATACACAAAAGACAACTAGCAAGCATATACATTAAGACGTTTCAATCTTGCTCCTCCTTGTTGTGAATTCGAGAGACCTGTTTTCCCCCTACCTGTCTGATGTGGATGCTTCAGAGAGTTCAAAACCCGCCATTTTGTCTCGTGAAACGCCCCTAACCAAGCTCCAAGTGCTCCAAGGTTTCGCCGTCCGCTCTAATGTTTTGTCGAGTTATCTAAATATTCGTCACCCTCGGCCATCTTGTTCATTTCAATTCTAATGGTGACCAAGTGAGAAATTTTCTGCCCACAGTTGTATGTATGTATGTAGCTGAACAGTAGAGGCCATCAAGTCAGTAGATGGATACTGCTTGTCTGCAAGCCCTGCACAAACAAATGTTTGGGCAAGACTCACTTTCACAGAGCTCTCCGGAGTACTCTGGAGGACAGACACATTGACAAGAAACAGGATCTAGTGTTCCACCGTTCGTACAGTTCTTTTCCACACAAGCTGTTATCAAGGACAGGAAACGACAATGTTAGTGCGCAACAGATAACAGCACAGTGAAACAGCGGGCATGAGCGCAGCATTACATCTCTAACGCATACACTCGAGTAACGTGGGATGGCAGCTATTAATCTGCCCACAAGTCCCTATCCTTCTGCGTCACTGCTACTACCCTTGAGGAGGTGCGTTTATAAGTGTAAGGGCTGGCACATGAGAATAAACAGCTAGCCACTTTGACAGTGATCAAGTGTATGCTCAATCAGACATGACACTCACTTTCACAGAACTCCCCGGTGTACTGTAAAGGACAGACACAGTCGCAAGTATTGGGGTCCTGTGTTCCACCATTCGTACAGTTCTTCAGGACACAAGCTATTGGTTGACAGTGGACAGGTCGTACACGATACGTCAGTATGTAAAACACACATTACTGCATGTTCTGTATCCTGAGATGCATGACAATGCACTCAATCAGACACTCACTTTCACACATATATCCTGTGTAATTTGGAAGACAGAGACAATCACAAATAGTGGAGTCCTGTGCTCCGCCATTCATACAGACCTTTGCCACACAGTCTACAGAGGTGAGTAGGACAAACATAAGGGAGACAGATAGAATATGCACCAACAGTCTTGGAAGAAAACTACAATCATAACAGATGAACAGATGGTTAGACAACGGAGAGTGATAAGGAGAATGGCCACACAACCACCCAAAGACAAGTACTGTGTAGAATATAATGCGTGTGAACAGACACTCACTTTCACAGAGTGAACCAGTGTACTCTGGAGGACAGACACAACCGCAAGTATTGGGGTCCTGTGTTCCACCATTCATACAGGTCTTTGTCAAGCAAGCTATTGGTTCATGGAGAACAAAAGAGCAGAAGGGAGAAAACAAACATTATGCACACGAGTCTATGGGTACTTCCGTGCCGTTATGTGTAGGGGTTGACAAAAAACTCCTTAACCCTTTATCCACGAAAGACGAGTTATCTCATCGCAGATAAGCTTGTAGTTAATGACGAAAGACATTAATCTGCATGCTGTATGTATGCACGTCTTTGCCCTACTGTACAAGCAGGGGGTTAAAGATGGATACAATATGCCGCTTCCCATTAGTTGCAATCAGCAAGTCAGTGGGGACTAGAGTAAAGGAAGGGCTTGGGAGTCATGAATGTATTGGAAAAGTTTTCAGTCACCCAGTGAAGTATTCACCTGCCATTATAAACACAACAAGTGGTGTACAGTTCATGCAAAGCACCTCCACACCACAACAGTGTCTTATACGTACGTACATGCGTAGTAGCGGCTAGGTATGACACAACATTGCACTCTGCATAATACACATCTATGGTACGTGTGTCCATCCATCCATGTCCATACGTACGTACATACATACATACGTACATACATACATACATCATACATACATACATACATTGGTCCATACGTGTACATAGTGTACGTACGTACGTACTGTGTATACCGTACGAATGACCTATACTTACTGCTTGTTGCATGATGAAGCCATACATCAAAGACGGGAAGTGTGCAATATCAAGTCCAATGCACACTTCGGTGTGCATTAGCCTTTTAAGAGCCCCCCTCTAGACATAACAAGCATGAAAAAATAACAATGACAATCTGGATTTGACCAATCGTTTTCCAGATTTGTACAAAACGTTTTGTGTAACTTCAGATTCTTTGTTTACATTCTCATAAGCGGCAGCTGGAAGTGCCCACACATCATGAAGACAGTTAGCACCTTGTGAACATAGGTCTCAGCTAAAACAAATGATGTATAAGTGTGGGAAGTATATTAGTGTGATTCTTGTATTTATGCTCTTTCAGTGTGTCTTAAATCTAGAAACTGTCTCTATCCTACAGATAGGTGTAATAGTGTCTTCAACACTGCATGCTTGTAAAGTAGTTGAACGACAAGTACTCATGGTCTTATAAGTAATAGTTATAACATGGACGCGAGGGCGCTGGCTTATTAATTGCACGAGGGCGCGAAGCGCCCGAGGGCTATAAATGAGCTAAGCGCCTGAGCGTCCATGTTAGAGATGTTCCTCTCGCTATCGAACGAAATAGACTAACGTTTCCAGCGATACTAGTTAGGACCCTATTTTGTCCGAAAGGTACCGATATCGCTATGCACGCAGCGGATACAATGGAGGCCGTCCCCCGGTTTAAAGCCGTAGGGAAAGCGCGCGGTCTAATTATTCATCCCTCTGATGAATTAGACTGCGCTTGACGACGACTTTGAGCAGATGTCGAAACGTTACACGCCGAAGAATACAGAAGCCAGTATCTCGTGAGCACAAAAGACGTTTTGGGAGTGGATGAAGGTGAAAGAGCGCTGCCTGGCTTTCTGTAAAGACTGAAGAGCCATGTTCGAAGCAGTAAAATCATTTAGATACTTTCCTAATCGTATACATCAATTGTTTTCAGCTGACATTAGTGTTTATGCAAGGTGCTGATTTTATTCTTCGTGATGAGTTTGTAGGTACTTCCAGCTGCAGCTTATGAGAAAGTAAACAAAGAATCTGAAGTAGACAAAACTGTTTGTACACATCTGGAAGATGATTGGTCTAATCCATATTGTTATTGGTTCATTTCATGTTTGTTATGTCTACAGGGGGGCTCTTAGAAGGCTAATGCACACCGAAGTGTGCATTGGACTTGATATTGCACACTTCCCGTCTTTGATGTATGGCTTCATCATGCAACAAGTAATAGTTATAACATGGACGCGAGGGCGCTGGCTTATTTATTGCACGAGGGCGCGAAGCGCCCGAGGGCTATAAATGAGCTAAGCGCCTGAGCGTCCATGTTATAACTGGCTTGTTGCAATTTTAACGATTTGTAGCAGAGATGTTTCTCTCGCTATCGAACGAAATAGACTAACGTTTCCAGCGATACTAATTAGGACCCTATTCTGTCCGAAAGGTACCGATATGGCTATGCACGCAGCGAATACAATGGAGGCCGTCCCCCGGTTTAAAGCCGTAGGGAAAGCGCGCGGTATAATTATTCATCCCTCTGATGAATTAGACTTCGCGCTTGACGACGACTTTGAGCAGATGTCGAAACGCTACACGCCGAAGAACACAGAAGGAGAGCACAAAAGACGTTTTGGGAGTGGATGAAGGCGAAAGAGCGCTGCCTGGCTTTCTGCAAAGACTGAAGAGCCATGTTTGAAGCAGTAAAATCATTTAGATACTTTCCTAATCGTATACATCAATTGTTTTCAGCTGACATTAGTGTTTATGCAAGGTGCTGATTTTATTCTTCGTGATGAGTTTGTAGGTACTTCCAGCTGCAGCTTATGAGAAAGTAAACAAAGAATCTGAAGTAGACAAAACTGTTTGTACACATCTGGAAGATGATTGGTCTAATCCATATTGTTATTGGTTCATTTCATGTTTGTTATGTCTACAGGGGGGCTCTTAGAAGGCTAATGCACACCGAAGTGTGCATTGGACTTGATATTGCACACTTCCCGTCTTTGATGTATGGCTTCATCATGCAACAATAATCAATACATTAGTGCTACATGAAAAGCAACAGTCGTGCAACACACTAAAGGTCACCAAATAGGTCATTAATATCTATTCCTTGCAAGTGATCTTCCGTTGTAGGGGGTTGTTGCACAATGTTGATGGTGATGCTGCATCCCTGAAATGAGCAACCAACAAAGGTTGATTCTTTTCTGGTTGATGGATGGTAGGAAAATATCTGCTGTGCTGCTGGCTGGATGGCGGATGAGGTACAAGGAAGCAGCTGTTGCGTTGCAGGGTGGCTGGTTGGCTGTAGTTTCAGGTTGTCAGCGAGAGTCCCATTCATACTGTGTGAAGCCATAATCTTCTGTTCCTCAGAAGTACGCTGATATTGTCTAAGAGATTCAGCAGAACGATGGCCAGTCCTCTCCTGAATGAGTTTCTCAGGTAGTCCTTCTTGAAACATCTTAGTTGCACCAAAGGCCCTCAAGCTGTGGTTGGTGTATTGCTGAGAGAGACCTGCATCAGCACTCATTGACTTCATCATTTGGCTCAATTTGTTTCTTCCCATAGGCTGCCTAGTAAACCATGGCTTTGTTGGGTCTTTGGGGGATTGTGACAATGGCTGTAGGTAGAAGATGTCTGCTAGTAGAGCATCCTTAGGCACCTTCATAAAGTACATATCGAGGATATGTACATGACATCTTTCGCCAGCTTGTTCATCTTCATATTGCACCACAGCTTTGTTTGTCATGTTCATCTGTTTGATTCCCCCACTGCGATTCTTAGAGCCATGTTCTACATATTCATAGCTGACTTGAGGACCATGACCAATGTCTATGACCTTTCTTGTCAATTGGGAAAACTTGAGGTCTCGGTGTTCTTGTCCACCTCGCAGACAGAAGTTGTGAGGTTAATGACTCCGCTGCTCCACAATCTATTCTCATCTTCACTCGAAACAGCGATAGTGGCTTTCACCTCTGTACCAATTCCTGATGAGTGCAACTTTCTGTAGAAGGAATCACAAACATTCTTCAACACATGGTACTCTGGGTCTGTGAAAATGTTGATGTTATTGCTGGGCTGCAGTATGCGCATATGGCGTTGGAGACCCATCAGCAGCATGTGGATTGTTTTCGGTGGGTATGGCTTCCCATCCCGGCGTCTTGCTTCAGTAACAAACCGCGCAAGCCAACGTGAGATGCTAGCTTTATCGTTGGTAGAAAGCAGGTCTGCAGGACAACACTCCTTCCCCTTCTCTGCATTGCGACGCTCCATCCACGTTTCAAAAGTGTTCAGTGCCCATGAAGTACTGGTTTCCGTATTCTTAGGCGTGTACCCCTTCGCCATCTCTTCAAAGTCGTCGTCGTCGAGGGTAAAATCAAACTGTTGACCAGTTTTAAACCGTGACGGAGGGACGTTCTCCTCTGCACTTGCTGTACGCTTAGGCATTTAGCTTCCTTTCCGATAGAACAGCGTCCTAACTAGTGTCAATGGCAACGCTAGTCTAATTCGTTCGATAAATGGATTCGACGACAAGGAACCGTCTACGACATTTAAATTGCAACAAGCCAGTTATAACATGGACGCTCAGGCGCTTAGCTCATTTATAGCCCTCGGGCGCTTCGCGCCCTCGTGCAATAAATGAGCCAGCGCCCGAGCGTCCATGTTATAACTATTACTTGTTGCATGATGAAGCCATACATCAAAGACGGGAAGTGTGCAATATCAAGTCCAATGCACACTTCGGTGTGCATTAGCCTTCTAAGAGCCCTCCTATAGACATAACAAACATGAAATGAACCAATAACAATATGGATTAGACCAATCATCTTCCAGATATGTACAAACAGTTTTGTCTACTTCAGATTCTTTATTTACTTTCTCATAAGCTGCAGCTGGAAGTACCTACAAACTCATCACAAAGAAGAAAATCAGCACCTTGCATAAACTCTAATGTCAGCTGAAAACAATTGATGTATACAATTAGGAAAGTATCTAAATGATTTTACTGCTTCAAACATGGTTCTTCAGTCTTTGTAGAAAGCCAGACAGCGCTCTTTCACCTTCATCCACTCCCAAAACGTCTTTTGTGCTCACGAGATACTGGCTTCTGTGTTCTTCGGCGTGTAGCGCTTCGACATCTGCTCAAAGTCGTCGTCAAGCGCGCAGTCTAATTCATCAGAGGGATGAATAATTAGACCGCGCGCTTTCCGCGGCTTTAAACCGGGGGACGGCCTCCATTGTATTCGCTGCGTGCATAGCCATATCCTTACCTTTCGGACAGAATAGGGTCCTAACTAGTATCGCTGGAAACGTTAGTCTATTTCGTTCGATAGCGAGAGAAACATCTCTGCTACAAATCGTTAAAATTGCAACAAGCCAGTTATAACATGGACGCTCAGGCGCTTAGCTCATTTATAGCCCTCGGGCGCTTCGCGCCCTCGTGCAATAAATAAGCCAGCGCCCTCGCGTCCATGTTATAACTATTAAATATATATATATATTTGTTGCATGATGAAGCCATACATCAAAGACGGGAAGTGTGCAATATCAAGTCCAATGCACACTTCGGTGTGCATTAGCCTTCTAAGAGCCCCCCTGTAGACATAACAAACATGAAATGAACCAATAACATTATGGATTAGACCAATCATCTTCCAGATGTGTACAAACAGTTTTGTCTACTTCAGATTCTTTGTTTACTTTCTCATAAGCTGCAGCTGGAAGTACCTACAAACTCATCACAAAGAAGAAAATCAGCACCTTGAATAAACACTAATGTCAGCTGAAAACAATTGATGTATACGATTAGGAAAGTATCTAAATGATTTTTACTGCTTCAAACATGGTTCTTCAGTCATTGAGAAAGCCAGGCAGCGCTCTTTCACCTTCATCCACTCCCAAAACGTCTTTTGTACTCACGAGATACTGGCTTCTGTGTTCTTCGGCGTGTAGCGCTTCGACATCTGCTCAAAGTCGTCGTCAAGCGCGCAGTCTAATTCATCAGAGGGATGAATAATTAGACCGCGCGCTTTCCACGGCTTTAAACCGGGGGACGGCCTCCATTGTATTCGCTGTGTGCATAGCCATATCGGTACCTTTCGGAAAGAATAGGGTCCTAACGAGTATCGCTGGAAACGTTAGTCTATTTCGTTCGATAGCGAGAGAAACATCTCTGCTACAAATCGTTAAAATTGCAACAAGCCAGTTATAACATGGACGCTCAGGCGCTTAGCTCATTTATAGCCCTCGGGCGCTTCGCGCCCTCGTGCAATTAATAAGCCAGCGCCCTCGCGTCCATGTTATAACTATTACATATACACGAACATGAAGCCATACAAAAACCTAAATCTGAAAACAATATAGGGGCGCCTTTGGCGCCCCAAAAAGCACTACCAGCGCAAGTTGCATGGTGTCAAGACCATCGTTGACATCGTAGAGGCTCATTGCTACGGCTTCAGATGATCGAGACGTTTCGACCACGAAGGTCTTCGTCAGGTACAAAACCTGACGAAGACCTTCGTGGTCGAAACGTCGTACCACTGCAATTATTGCACCCTTTGCTACGTTAATGCTCATTATCACTGTTGATCAAGACCATCGTTGTCACTAGCAGGAACAGGAAGCAGCAACTACATAATTGCAGCTTGCACAAGGGCACAAACCTTACCAGAACTAGCCCTTGTGCTACTTGCAACTTGCACTGGTGGTGACTTTCCTGTCTGTTGCATAAAATTATACATACAAAAGGTTTTGATAATGTCGTGATTGCCCTATGGAGGGTTGGCATTTTGGGCTCTTTTGACAGTGTTAGCCATGATTTCTCCAGAGCTCTGCTCTTACGCCACTGAGATTGTGGATGGCAGGGATGCTCCCAGATGAAGACCCATATCGTACAATAAATCATTGTCCATACACATGTGCAATGTCAATGATGCCAATGGTACATGATTATCTATAATATTATGGCTGTAATCATGGTATATACAGAATGTTTGAATATTGTTCAGTGCCCAAATGTCACATCCATATACAAGTGCAGTATATATAATGTATGATGTCAAGGTGGGTATCACAATACAGCACGCAAGCCACACAATTCCTTTACCATATACGTAACAATGTCTGTCATGCTTGAGATATATACAGTTAGCAAGAACAACCTACTACCGCAACGCATAGCTATAGACCACCCTCGCCACAAGATCAAAAGAAAGGACATGGTAACAATCAAAAGACTGCATTATTCACGTGATCAGGACATTATCTAAGTACACTCTGGAGAGTAGAAGTTTCTGAACAACTCACTGTCATCATCGTTGATGGTCACATTGACGGTGTCTTGACCAATCCTCACTCTCACATCATCAGACGTCTCCACAATATGTGCCTGAAAGTATTCCACACCTTCAAAAACATCATCACTCACAATGTCAATGAGAATAGGGGCGGACAACGCATTATCGGCAGGATCCTCTCCATCAGTGAAAGCAGTTTGACGGAATGTCACATTATAGCTCCTTGCACTGGAGTAGTCGTCAGGGTCTGTAGACAGGCATCACATGTATTGGAAAGGAAGTGAGTGCACATTATGAGACTGCTGATATGTAAGTACTATAATAATGTAGATAGATTGTGTGCTTCAGACACATAATAATTTATATAGATGTTCAATGTAACCTTTGCATTAGTACAACCCACCTGTAGCTGTCCCATCACTGATTTCAATGATTGCCCACACAGGATAAAAAAACTTTCTGTCAATGCGTAGGGAGACACTGACTTGGCCAGAATTTTCTTCAACAGTATAACTACCCTCATTAAAATTCACCACAACAGCTGAAGATAAACGAACATAGAAAGAAAGTTTATCATTTGAAAGTACAATATAATTTAAGTACAAATATACTGCAAATTTGAATATTGTTACTTCATACTCATCACTTGTTGGGCTTTGTGTTATGTATCAACTCACAGTCATCATCTCTGATCACAATAAAGGTAGTGCTGGGCTCTCCCTTTATGGCATTCCAGGTATTTGCAATCTCAGGACCAAAAGTAAATTCTGCAATGAAGAGCTCATCAAACTCCAGCACATCATCATCAACAATGGTAAAGTTCTCAAATGCAGACTGGCTGGCTGGGGTAAAAGCAAAGTCACTGATTGTACTCACCACATCAGGGCGGCCAGACTCTGCATTGAAAAGTGCAATCACGATATACATAATGACTGTGACTGCTTTCATGCACTTTATTCTCAAAATCTTACGTGCTACTTGAGCATTGCCAAAATTTCCTTCAATTTTAGGTGAAGTAACTCGCTCAATGGTGGCATCAAAGGAAAACCCTAAAATCGAAACCAGTCATTTAATGAATGGGTATAAACAAACAACGAAGGTTCATTTTATGCAGCAACCTTTACCTACAAAGGCTGGTCCAGGCACAACAAGACTTGGAAGGCGGTTGGGATCTCCATCGGGGATCTGTCTGGGAAACCCTTGGATGCTGACTTGGGCCACCTCAAATGTTGAATTAGTAACAAGCTCTACAGTTGCTAGTTGACTTTCATTAAACTCGTAGACATCTTGAGCCCAGCGGACAATCAGAGCTAAATAAAGGAGAAAGCAATGAAAGTAATCCATGATACTTCCACATATTGTATTTTATAATATTGTAATTGTTACATTATTGTAATATATTATGCATGTGCTCACGGTCATCATCACAAATTCTGATTGTGACTCGATTTGGTTCAATACCACGGATAGCATCCAGAGCACCTCCTTGAAGAGTACAGATAAACGACTCGCACGGTTCAGCGATGTCATCATTGATGATTGGTACCACAAGATCTTCAAATGAGAGGCTTTGAATAGTCTCAACGTCTGTGAAGATAAGGCTGGTTCCAGATGTAAAGAAAAAGTCACCGCCGAAGGAGGCTGCAAGCAACAATTCAAAATGTTGTAGCTAATATTTACCTTTCATTATACCAATACCAAATTCAAAATGATCTAGCTAGCATTTAATTATATATAAATTATGCTGGTGTCAGAGCCTGGAATAGTTTCCCTACCTGCTGGTACACCAGTGACCTGCGTTGGTGCACAGATAACACCAATTTGTATTGGGTTGGCATAGATCCCAAATGCTTCAGCACGCAGTCTCACTTCCACCCTGTCTCCCTCAGTCACTTCAATGGGTTCTGAGATTGTCCAGTTGACCTCAATATCTGGTGAAGGAAATATAATTTATACATGAGACAAGTACATTGATAGGTTCTCTTTGCAGTGATTTACAAACAAATGGTACAGCTAGGCTGACATCCTTAGCTTACAGTCATTATCGTCAATGATCACATCTGCAGTGGTTTCGTTCAGGCGATCCTGAGCCCTGAAAACAGTTGCTGCTTGTCCCAAAAACCGAGCCTCAACAATTCGGAGGCGAAATGTTTCATGTCCCTCAAAAGCAACATCGTCGAAAAGAATGATTGGATGTTCAGTTGAATTGGCTTGCCTGGACTGAAAAGCAACAGTGAATATCCTCGACAATGAGTTCTGAGGGTTGACAATGTAATCACTCCCTGTGAGAACAAGGTGAAATGACATTTAAGTGAACAAGAGAGAGCTTGTGAAAAGCAGTCTGAAAGCATTATAGAAATGCAAACAAAATGTGAAGAGATACGAAGTAGAGATGTATGATCGTGTACTTACCAAGTTCAGCACTGATGTCCTCTGCAGCTATGTCTACTTCAATGCTTCCGTTAAAAGTGATAGGAGAGCTGGTCAGGATCGAAGCTGACAACCGGACCACTAGTCGTTCTCCTTCTTCAGCAATATACTGACTTAGATGAAAAACTGGGCCAACTGCATGTTTTAGAGGGAGGGGGGAGGGAAGAGCTGGTCAGGATCGGAGCTGACAACCGGACCACTTGTTGTTCTCCTTCTGAGGTAGGATACTGACTTAGATGGAAAATTGGGCCGACTACATGTTTTAGAGAGGGGGGAGGGAAGATAAGCGATTGTTTCTTTCGATCATGCATGCACGTCGGCCTAACTAAGGTCTCGCCGACAGTTAGGCCTGCGTACATTATGCTAGCATAATTTTGAGCATAAAATAGGGCCAAACGGCCTTCCAGAATACTACAGTAATAATGCAGAGGAAAACGGGCTCAGTTTATTGGTTGAAGATCATGGCAG
Source organism: Aplysina aerophoba (assembly GCA_949841015.1). NCBI lineage: Eukaryota > Metazoa > Porifera > Demospongiae > Verongiida > Aplysinidae > Aplysina > Aplysina aerophoba. The sequence continues at coordinate 3,915,747 of OX465036.1, read as the reverse complement.
TTGGACGCAAACACATGTGGGACATGGCAGTTCTCTTTAGATAATGGTGAACCGTGTGGTTTCGGCTCATTCTTGTGCATTTCTGTGGCTACACATGTGACTGTACAAACTGGTAGGACCTTAACACAGGGCCTTAAAGAACATCAAAAAAGCAGTATAAATGTCGACACAGCCACCTCGGCCCTAGCAGAACATGCTCACTCTACTGACCATCCCGTTAATTGGACTGAGGCTCGTGTGATTGACACCTGTTCCTACACCTCCAGACAATGCCTCCTCAGTCCTAGATGATCCACCTGAACTAACCACCTGAACAGAGAACTAGGTACACTGCCCCACATCTATAAGACCCTCATTAAGCACTCATAGTTCCTAAGTCACCCACAGACTGTTAATTGACAAACATCCATGTAATGTTCATTTTAATTCCATTTATCTTCATCTCACATCATCACCCTCACACATTTACCACATGCACACTCTGTAAGCCATTACCACTGATGAAGGGAGCAGTAAGCTGCCAAAACGTCTGGTATTTCAAAGAAAACCTTTGGTTGGTGATTTCCTCAAGAGAAGCCTGAATGATGCAACCCAGCCGGACAAGCTTCTTCAACAGTATCTGGTTAGTAACTAAACATTTCAGTTGGCAAATTGTTCTGTAAAGCCTGTTGAGAGGAACTAAGCCGGAAAAGCAGTAGTGTAGCCAAGCATGTTACTGGAGATGGCAAAAAGAGGTTGGCAAGCAAGCAAGCATGTGAACAAGACATAGCAAGAGCCTTAATTGTCTGTCTATAAAGAGCGGACTCACTGGAAGAGTCTAAAAGAGTTAGCCAGGGAGCTGATTTCTATTCTCTCTACAACGTACAGCATTTCCCTACACCTCCTGCCTGCTCCCATGAGGGATCAGGCCTCTGTCAATACAGCTGCACTAAGGACCGTCAAAGTGGTCTATCCTAAGATGATAGACATCGACTGTTTCTCTCACATACTGGACCGTGTGCATGGGGGAACAGTTTTGCACTCCACACCTTACCGAGTTTATCAGTGCTTGGATTAGCTTATTTGCACACAGTCCAAAGACTAGACTGATGTGAAGAGAGCAAACTGGCTGGAGCGTGGCTAGCTTTAGTCCTACTCAATGGTGGAGCAGATGGGAAGTGATGGATCAATTTTTGACCCAGTTTGGAGATGTGTTGCCTTTCTTGCAGAATGAAGAAATTGGATCTCCTGCTACTAGGGCAAAGCTGCTAGCTGTTGTTGCTGATGCTCAGAAGAAAGCTTTCATGGATATGAAGAAGGCGCCAATGTGTTAATTGGTGACAGTCATTTGTCAAAGCCACCTACTTACTAGAGGGAGATTGGCCATTGGTAGTAGAGTGTTTTGAGATCATCCAAACAGTTCAAGCTGCCATTCAAGCTGCACACACACCAAATGTGGCAACTGTTGCCCAAAGGCTGATTGGCAATGGTGGAAGATTGGTGCTACAGTAATTCATTCAGTATGACCGGACATGTATTCAACCAGGCCTATAGACTATTTTGAACAACAGCTTGCAACTAGTTTGAAAGATTCACTGTTGGCATTAAAGTCAGCCAGGTATTTTACTCCTTAGAAAATTTCAGTTTCAGCCTAACACAGATGCCATCCGTTCTCTTTCAGCATTTCCCTTCTTTTCATGCAGGAGAAGAGCTTGAAGGTCTTAAGGCAGAACTTCCAACGTTCCAGCAAAGGCAACTGATGTTGCTCCAAACCTCAGCTGTCTGGACTGGTGGAATCAGTCTGAGACTTCTTTACCATATTGGTCGGCTGCTGCACGTAGGGTGTTATCGGTGCAACCCTCATCAGCAGCGTCAGAAAGAGCTTTTCTTTGTTGAACAGCTGTTTCAATGACCAACAAAGTTCACTTCAGGACTATGTTGAAACTTCAGTAATGCTACATACAATGGGCGATAATGTCATTGATGTGTGTTTAGACTACGCGTCAGTATGCTGTAATTGACTTGTGTGAGACTCAGTGTCAGTCAGTAAAACTGTGTTGAAGAGTGTTATGTATGTATGTAATTGTGTGCAAAACAGTTTAAGATATGAAGCATAATGTTGAACATTGTGAGCATAATGAGGACAAACGTCAAGAAATTCAGAATAGCATAATGCAGAAGAATATGAGCATGTTGTCCTCAGGCCTACTGACAGCATTACCTCAGTTCATCAGCCCAACAACACTTAGCTAGAGCAGAATTAGACAATGAATAATTAAAACAATTCGGGATCATCGGCCGCACCTGCCGATCGCACCACTTACAAGGTAGCTGTGCTGTGCCCTGATGGACCAGCGTTGCAATCAGGACCACGGCCACAAACAAGCCACTCATCTTGCTCAGAAGTAGCTACGGCTATGGAACAGGAATCTGTACAGTGGAGGAATGTCTGTAAGTCTCATACAATGGTGGGACAGTTTACTCTGACAAAAGCAGGTTTATATAGTATATAATAAAATAGACACCCGATGTACTACCATCCTTATGACGTTGCTAACTCACCCAATAACCACAACTGCACCAGTAGAAGATGCGCCTGGGCAGTAGATAGATAGATAGCTACGGCTGTGCTTTTATTTCACACAATTCTGTTTCCTGTCGCCTAAGCTCCCGGCGCCGCAAACGTAGACCTACGGAAACGGAACTACAAAAATACGCCTTTTCCACAGAGTCATCTTAAGACGCGGGTAACCACCCTGACCCTTAAAACAAGTACAATCGGACAAGCCGTTTTTCTATGTTTCTTCCACTAACTGGCGATTGAATCAACAACTTGAATGGAAACCTAACTGCAACCCTAACCCCAACCCTCGCACTAAGTTGTTAGAGCCGAACCGAAGTATCGTTTCTGAAGTGAATTTCCCAGCGCAAGTCGCCATTTTTTTCAATATGTCTAATCGAGCTCTAGCGACTTTAGGGGGCTTGTCCGTATATTATGCATGATCCGATATACATGTGTAAGGCTTGGTCTCTGAAAGAGATGTGCACGGCCTCCTTGATCAGCAAGTTGGTGTGTGGCTTGCATGGTCGATCAAGATCCTTGTTTCCTCCCAGAGAGGCTGGTGTTAACTTGGGATTTAATTATGTTTACCTTTTGTCTCAGACATGGCCATGGCGTTAATTAAGGATAGATCTTGCAAATTGATGATGCCAGGGCTATACAATTTTCCTGTAAAAACATCAGTGTCAGTCTAAGTAGACATTAGACACAATTATGACAGCTTAATTATACAGGAGTGTCTTGAAGATAGAATATTATGATATAAATATGAATATATATTATGATATATAATTATATATATTAAGATATAATATTGCAGTGAATGCACAATATCTGTCACATAGCCCAGACTATGTGTGGGGCATGAGTAGCTCCAAAGCACTTGAACAATGATGCATGTGTGGGGGTTGACATTATTGAGAGTTGCTAGTACTTGGGGATGGGATTGTGGGAAGCAAGAAAGGGGAGCTGAATCCATAGAGGGCTTCACCTGTTTTCTACATGAATTATTTCCGGTAGTTGATGACAGAAAAAACACCACCAGCGTAAGTTGCAGAGTATCAAGACCATCTTGGGCACTAGTAGGAGCAGGTAGGGATAGTAGGAGCAGGTAGGGATAGTAGGAGCAGGTAGGGATAGTAGGAGCAGGTAGGGATAGTAGGAGCAGGTAGGGACAGTAGGAGCAGGTAGGGATAGTAGGAGCAGGTAGGGATAGTAGGAGCAGGTAGGGATAGTAGGAGCAGGTAGGGATAGTAGGAGTAGGTAGGGATAGTAGGAGCAGGTAGGGATAGTAGGAGCAGGTAGGGATAGTAGGAGCAGGTAGGGATAGTAGGAGCAGGTAGGGATAGTAGGAGCAGGTAGGGATAGTAGGAGCAGGTAGGGATAGTAGGAGCAGGTAGGGACAGTAGGAGCAGGTAGGGATAGTAGGAGCAGGTAGGGATAGTAGGAGCAGGTAGGGATAGTAGGAGCAGGTAGGGATAGTAGGAGCAGGTAGGGATAGTAGGAGCAGGTAGGGAATAGTAGGAGCAGGTAGGGATAGTAGGAGCAGGTAGGGATAGTAGGAGTAGGTAGGGATAGTAGGAGCAGGTAGGGAATAGTAGGAGCAGGTAGGGATAGTAGGAGTAGGTAGGGATTGAAGTTGTAATGCGCGCCCATATGTGTTTTTGCACATCAGTAAATGGGCTAGTCGACATAGACAAACTGCCAACAGTGCAAGTTGCAGAGATGATCACCATGAGTGCAAGTAATGTAATTGCACTAGTTGATATTTGGGAACAACACCATCAGCGAAAGTTGCAGAGGAGCAAGACCATCTTGGGCACTAGTAAGAGTAGGTAGGGATAAACTGAGTACATGTACTGAAAATGCAGGAAAGTACATGGTTTCAATAAAATGGAATAGATAATTAAACTTTCCTGGTCTGAATTAGAAAGCATAATGTGTTCTGTGACGTCACAAGTCGTCACCAAATTGTGACGTATTATCAAAATGTCCCGATCAATAGATGTCATGACCTGTGAGACCATGACCTAAAGAAATCTATACTGAAATGGTATCGTCATCGGGTAATGTGTTGAGATGCCTTCCCCAGGAGAGCCACACCCAGCTGTGCACACAGATTAGCCGAAATTAATACAGCGGACACACACCACGACGTATGTATAAATAGTACATCATGTAAATATTTGAGCAATACAAAGTACAGAAACGTTTTTAACCAATTTTTGTCTACTCCTAGACAAATTGATGTATATCACATTTATTTGGAAATATCATATTAATTATAGCACCACCTTTTCTATTTTGTAATAATTAAACACGGTGAATGTATTTATTGTTACACACGCAGAAATAAAGAAGTATATAAATGTTTATGACTATTGCAGCTAAAACTGCTTATGCAAAAAAACACCAAAACACCAAAACACACGAACCTAAATTCTACATCACTACATGTCAATGGAAATCAATTATTGTTAACCTTCACTGTGTACTAGCAAACAGTGTCCGCTACTCCACCAGCTTCATTACCACTCTGTTCTCCGGAGGTGAACACAGCACAGGTTTGACCAGCATGATCCTCTGTGGAGTCTCCTTTGGTTTTCTCCTCAGTCTCCTCAAGGGCACCTGTGGTGACTGCACTCATTTCCAGAGCTGTAGCAACATGAGCCTCTTCACACTCATTGCCCTCTCCATCTTTAACGTCTTCATTGATGACATCCAGTTTGATATCCTGATCCCCTCCATCTTTAATACTCTCTGCATCCTCGTCTTTGTTCACTCCAGATACAATGATGGCCTCTGATTCCAGTGCAAAACTGACCTTTCTAGTGTCAGATGTACTGGCATGAGTGCCTGTTAAAAGAGCAAGATGAGAAGAGATACATTGGGGCTATATAGCATGCGAGCAATAATGTGCATGTAAGTGCCAATAAAATACAAGTACACAAAGGAATCCAATGTCAGGGTCTTGATGAACCCAATTACATGTACAAGGACAACACAGAGACAAAACACATTGTGACTCAGAGTACTCATACGTATATATAAGATGAACAATACAGCTTACTCCTACTTGGTTCTCTGTATATATACCTCTCATTTTAAGATACTAGCATGTTCCTACGGACACCTACTGTATATCCAGAAAGTTTGGCGCCATTTATATTTGACGATTTCGCTTCAAACTGAGCTTATTTATTATCAGTGGAGTTTAATGCTGGTAAGACAACATTGCCCGTGTACACTGGCAATGATACTAGCTAAGAATAACTTCGTTTAGTGCAAACGTATCAGAGTTCTAGTCAGGCCATAGGTGTAGACGACCTTCTTCCCCTCCCCCCGCACATTGTAAGGATTAAGGTTGGCTAGACTGTGTGCTCAGCCACAGCTCAACCGCTTCATTCGCTAGCTTGAAGTCCTTTCCGTCAGCGATGTAGGGCTACGGTCTCACTCGCCCGTTAATACACTTCTCTTTCTCTCCAAATACTTCAGCAACGACATACTTGCTCACATCTAACGTTTGGTAGCCGAGATGAAATCTACAGTATTAAAACATGCGTGTATACTTGCAGTATTGTGTGATAGGTTTTATGCGGTAAGTATACGTAGCATGTGATACAAAATAAGTGTATAAAATTGATGTATATGGTGTGGTATATATAATGTCAATGGTTTCAGGGAACACCACTGGCCGATCACGAGGAGGGACTGATGTTAGAGCCAATCAAACGTTTCGACCCCAATCATCAGTGACTCGATATATAATAATAGAAAATACACTGTACACATTCCAAAACCAATGCAAATGTAAAATTAATTTACTGTATAAAATTATTGTATTTAGAGCAAGTGTCAGATTGTTCCCCTTAATCTAATAAATAGCTATATGCCCGCTGAATGTAAAACACTTGCAGTAGTTACTTATATACATTGGACCATACTACAAGAGATGCGAAAAGAAGTGAAATGGACTACAGTGCTACTAAGCTTGTTCGAAGTCCCAACTTTGACTCACTTTTAGCTGAACTGCTTGCACTTCCAGTATAGGCTGTCACCTATACGTACACAGTGAATTTAAGCCAATAAGATACTTCTGACACACTGCACTAAATTCACAAGGACGCTTCTTCTATGCATGCATTCAGGAGCACTTACATTAACCGTACATTTGTACAGTGAGTATATAGTATAGCTCAGAGTTTGAATGCTGTATGTATGTGTATATGTACATATGTATGTATATGTATATATATATGTATGTATATGTACTTAACAATACTCACCAGCTTACTGATATTTGGCAATTTATCCTTAATCTTTCCATACACCTTCTCATGTCTCAAAACATGAAGCAAAAATATGAACAAACCCTGGATGTATAGATGTACGTACATACGTACGTATGAAGTGTGCAGAAAAGAATGAGCATTCATGCAAGGTATGACAGCACGCATACCATCTTCTTTCTTTGCAGTTGCATAAATAGAACAGCTAGTAGTCTCCCTCACCTGAAACACATTGCCAATGACAAAGAGGTACGCAAAGACCCTCCCTTCCTCTCCCACAGCAAACAGCCCAATGATCCAGGTGAAGCCAAGCAAAGGGACTAGGATGACAGTGGCCTTCAAGAGTTGCCTGTGTATAATAATTATGTGAATTGTATAATTATCAATTCTGGTCCTAGTACGTTTGTGGCATGTGTCACCTCTGGGGCTGTATGAACTATCCCGTGCAATACGAAAAGTGATATTCAGATATTTGATACATAAGTATAATTGCATCAATTCTGTTATAATATATATGTCTATAGACAATTCTGCAAGTGCATATTTCACAGACAAAAAGTCACACTTTATATGAAAATCACAACATTGCATGTGCTGCACTCACTTTCCCACTTTCATGTACTTCTGTCTCTTCTCATCATTTCTAGATGACATCCTCCCACACTGGGACCTGGCTAGTGACACCAAACTGATAGACAGCAGAACAGCATTCACCTACAAGGCATGCAAGAAGTTTGTTCGTAAATGTACACGACAGTCATACGTAAGTGCTTAAGTACTTAAAAAAAAGTGGTGTTACATATGTGCATGTGGCAAATGGCCCTCAAGGATACTTATGTTTTACAATTTACAGTGATTAATTATTGCTAATTATTGAAAATACAACTTACCAGTATAATGGCTACCATTGGTCCAATAAATGCAAAGATCACTCCCTTTTCACTAGGCAGCCAACAACTGTATGATATGAATATTCAAATCCTTCTCAATATGATATAATATAGGGTAAAGCTTGCACAAACACACACCTAAGATGGCTAACTGTGGTAAATTAAGCACGTGCAGGCATTCCAAAACTCTTACGCTTTGATAGAGCTGTAGTGAGGGTGGCTCCGGTCAACTGATGCCCTTATCAGGTAGTAGTCATGTCTAGCCCCTCCAGTTATCACCACAACAGGAATGGGGAGAACTGGGGGATGGCAGTACAATGCAATAAATCAAATAAATGAGAAATTCCTGTAGGTATCAATGAAAATTAGTCAATTAATGCACTAAACTGGAGCTTAACAGTGAGGTTAGAGATTGCAGAAACAATCTTTCAGAGCAGGAAGTTGACGCTATACAGACGTAGTAGCGCTGTAGCAGCCAAATCTCACCCCATCCTAATGCAAGATAGAGGTAGATCCACTTTCTTTCATTTGCGCCAAACACTTTAACCAGAAGAATGTAAACGAGGACAGCTTCACACAGTGTCCAGGTGAAGGTGGCCAGGAAGAAGTAGTGCAGTAGGGCTGTCATAACCTTGCAGGCATACTACATGGTAAATTATTGGAGAAGAGAAAACAGACATGCACCAAACAACCATGCTCACAGTATGTTGTATGCACCGTGACTAAACAACATTGTTAAGGCTGCTTTCAATAAATCACGCATCATCATCATGTCTGTTCTCCACTTATATAGTGTACAGGCCAGTCTGGCATCCCTTACAATGTTGGCAGTGGCTGTTTGTATTCCAGTGAGGAAGAAGAGCAGTCCCAAAGAAAGGGCAATGCACAAGTTGAGGTGGACAAAGTTGTGAAGCTTTTGAATCAACTCTTTTCTAAAGAAATGTACATGCAGACAACTCAAAATTGGAGTGAGTGACTACTGTCAAAATCTGTTATATATCTTTTGGCTCACCTCAGTGTTAAATAGAATATAATAGATGCAAGCAAACAAAGTAATGAAATGCTGCAACCAATGTATGTGATGTAATCCAGAGCAGGCTGAAGTGAAAGAGAAAGGTGGGGAAATTGAAACGGGATGTATGTATATGAATGCTGGTATATATAGGTATGCAGTTTAGTATAATAATAAAAATTAGCAGACAATGCCACTCACTGGCTCTCCCACTGATGGTACAATGCTGACCAACACCACAAAACTGGTCAGATGGGATGCAATGCAGCGAACATGAGTGGTGTTGATGACATCGGTCTCCACCCCTCTGTAGGACCACCCTCCTGTCTGGTTGCCCTCTTCAGCTGTAAAGTTAAAGAAAGCACAGCGAAATTGTTTCACTTTCCCTGGTGGTACTGAGAGGCTATGTGATTTCGCCTGCAGGAGACAAATTAAGTGGAACCATGTTTCAGTGCATAATTGTAACTTTGTATAAATTAGGAGAATTCATGGATGCATAATATCACCACCAATTTGTTCATGGTCACAGCATGTGATTGATACATTTATGCCTATATCTGAGAGTACTGAATGCCCAATATTTGTCTGCTATTAATATAGAACTAATAATACATAACTATTATTGCAGGCATGAATCGTAACCTTACATTAACAGGAAATGTGACTTCCGCCCTTTCATTGCTGTCCACGTCTCCGCCATTATACCCAAGAATCTGACTAGATATCACACGACTAGCTGGGAACGTCTCTTCTGGTGCATCCTCACTATAAAACAGAATCATTGGGTATGAATAATAGTGCTAAGATGGTAAGGAGTAACTCACAATATTAATGTGATCTAAGCACAAAGTAGCTATGCAGCATGACTATAAAATTAGCCGGCACAGTGAAAAGTGCACCCTACAATGTGTACATAGATTCTGGGAAACAATAAAGATTACTGAGACAGCATGAGTAAAATACACTAACTATGTCCGTTCTTCCTTTGTGATACATCACCCAGTTCTTTATTCTCAAATACTTACACATCTTTGTCTTGATTGATCACATCACTTGACAGATAATTCTCCATGTTATTCATTACCACATTCACCACTTCAACAGTGTCATCCTCTAAAAACATCAACCAGTTTTGATATGAGATTTACTGTAATATAACTGAGATTGATGTTCTGCTAACATTTCATCTACTACCCAGTGTCAACTTACCAGGAGAGGCCTCCTCTACTCCTTTTGCAGCACGAAGGAATGATTGAGGCAAGTGAATCTGTGGAAGGCTTTCTAGGTTTCTGAAAGATGCCAAAGTGTCTCTGATGCCAGAACCTGGGAAAACTATACCGGTACGAAGATTGTTGAATGAGAATCGCTGGCCGTTGATTGCTGGGAAAATGGCAAACATAGATGTTTTATTATACAATACATATTTTGTAATATCATCTATAATTATGTTGACTATGATTTTCATAATCTATATGTTGAGTGACTATAATTATATACATGCCTGCAGGCTTACCTAAATTTGGTCTTGCAATTGTAAAGGAAGGCTTTGTCCTAGATAATGTACTTGCAATAACATTGGCCACTCGTTCTGTACTTTGAAGAATACTAACAGCCGGAGCTGCCGCTTTGCCACGCTCTGGGTCAGTGGAGTCAGTCTGCAATACCGTATGGCCAAAAATTTTGGCAGGAAGATATTTTGGCGGTTGAGCAATTCTTAGCCATAATGATATTCATAGGAAAATAGCTAATCAAACACACTGTGAATTTAATCAAACATGCTTTGAATTTAAGCAGGCTGCGAGCTAGTTTTGGCTCAGTTAAGGCGAGATTACTGATAAAATGCAACTGAAAACCATACAAATTGTTGTAATACTTAATCTAGACTGTTTTTGTCACATCTTACAGTGACTGCATAGCTAGCTACATGTTGTTTGGATTGCCTTCCTTACGTTGACAAGCCAACTCTTCTCCCACCTCCAGTGTGCAAAAGTCTTTAAAGACATGTGCCGACAATTAGACTGGTGCATCTACATAGCTGCAGGCCTAGTACACATGAAAGCTATAAGCTTTGGCATAACAATGACATCACACTGGTGGATTTCTCTCAAAAAGTAAAATCCTTGCCAAACTTTCAGGCCATACCGTATATAATGATAAACTAATCTTAGCACATCACACATTCAACAAAGCATTAGGTATGATGGGCATGCTAAGTAAGCACATTTAGGCACCTGACCAACACATTTCAGTTTAGTTTAGGGAAGGTCAGGATTCTGAATGTACTTGCAATGCAAATCGTATGTTCATTCAGCAAGCACATGCATTTATTTGATACACATACAACACAGATACATGTATCACATTTTCAGTGGTTACCTGGGCAGTAGCTTCAAATGCGGGTGCATTCCTTTCATCAAGGACATTACTCAAGATATTGGCAACAGTCTACAATAGGAAGTTACAGACTTTACTTAATACTTCTAACACATTTTACATGGCATTAGTATGTATTAACAATATAAGTTGATAATGCTCACTTCTTCAGTTTTATTGGATTCTTCCCGGAACAGACCATTGTTCTCAGCAAGGCTACAAGTGAAATGTAGGGTATAATGTAAGAATATAATTATCTGCAGCTGCTTGCATTGTATATACATATACACTATGTGTACTACGTGGTTGTCCTTGAACATTATAGACAAACCATATTTCCAGACTGTTCATGTTAATTAGTGAAAGGTGAGGAATCCCACTACCAACTAACTCAACACCCTAACACTTCCTGTACTCACTCTGCTACAACGTCCACAAATCTGACAGCTGTCTTCAAATCGCGAGGAAGAATTGACCTATTCCTTTCATCTGATGGGTTCAAAACTGCACTCAAATCATGTGTTATATTCTGAAACACGTTTCTTTCATTGACAGTTAGGTTTCGATTGGTCACATTGGACTTTTCCAGACTACTGATTAAATCATCAGTCTGCAAGCAAAGACAAGAAGTTACATTCATCTTAATCAGTTGTATGATTATAAAACAGTTTGCTATACGTATATGTCAGAGAGTGTTCACAAGCTGGTTTGTAACATGTACAAGTTCTAGCTTCACAGCTTGAAAGGAAAGTGGCGACAGGAGCACCAGGTCTCGTCTCTTTTTCTCCTGCCACCACTGTCCTTACAAGCTGTAAAGTCGGCATGCAACTTGTACCAGACTACCATTATTACATTTATTACTACATTATGTGTAGGTTTGTGTGCTGTGTGCTTTAATGTAGGCCATTTGACAGATCTACCTTCTCCCTGACTGCCCTGCCAGCCACAGATTCACATTGAGAGGCATTAACAGAGCCCCACTCAGCAGGCACGCCAGTCATACATCTCCTGTAGGCGAGGCCATCCACGCTTGAGCTCCCTTCTCCTGGACAGGGAGTTGACTGAATGGAGCCTGCAGCAATAGCCAACCACTGGATCCCCCACACACTGTCTTTGTCAGTTGGACACAGGGCATCATTAGACATATCATCTGGTGGAGGAGGAAATGTAAGTACGTAGCAGATATTTTGCAGTGGAAGTGATAGCTAGCAGACTGGGCTATAACATTCAACTGATACAATACTCTACTAGCAAGAAGCCCGCTTTTGGCGGGTTTCTCTGCTGTGGTGCTCCTTCCACAGCTATCCTTCAACAGTTCCCCTTCGACAATGCTCCTTTGACAGTGCACCTTTGATAGTGCTCCAATGACTGTGCTTCGACGACAATGCTTTGCCGGCACTGGGCCACTGTTGTTGGCTAGATTCTCAGTTCATTCTTAGCCACACACAAATGAGAACATTACGGGAATGTGTAACACCATAGCAAGCTGTCTGACAGTGACTGCACAATTTTCAGCTCTCTGAAGCTGGTCAGTGTTTGCAAACTGGATCAATGTGTGCATGTCTATACACTTTGTGCCATTTAGCTGTACAGTTAACTTGTGTGTGCTGCTTGTGTGACATGTATGAAGTGAACTTTCCACCCTGGACTGAAGCTACAAATGTAGCTATTTGTTCTCTCCTTTGTAGGTATGATTCACCATTGTCTACGCACGCTCTCCATCGCAAATCCATATACTTTTTCCGTAAAACCAAAATGGCGGACAATCATTTGTGGATTTTTGCCGCATGCTACTCGGCTGTAGCTATTTGCGCACAACCGTTCCCCCTAGGATACTCAACAGTAGACCCTCCAGGTGCCTGGGATATTTGGCTGCAATTCAGCAACAGGCACATGAGGATTTGGCATACAACCATTTCAAAGTCCTCTTTATATATGCTGTACAGGTGCTCCCCATACTGACTACATGTGACAGTAGACGGTGCCTGGGAAATTTGGTGGCAATTCAGCAATAGGCGCATGAGGAATTAGCAAGCAACCACTTCGAGCTCCTCCTTACAATGTCAGATATCACTATACAGGTGCTCCTCATACAGCCCACTCACTATACATGTGGCTCAACAGATGCAATTGCTACATATTATACAGTACATGTACACTGCATGTGACATGTGGCATCAAAGTTTGGACACCTTCATTTTCATTGATTGAGATTGTTGCTGTGTTGTCATCTCCTGGAGAAATGCTGGGCACTCCAGTGTTGGCAGTAGAGATGGTGGCAGTAAAGGCCTCTGGATCGGACCCCTCATACACATCATCATCGATAACAATGATATTTACTGCAGCAGTGGTGCTCCCAGCAGGAAACGTGACACTGTAGGGACCTGGTTGGTAGTCTGAAGGAGCTGGTGGGAAGAGGCCATCACAGAAATAGTAACGCCAGTGGCTCTGACACATTTACAGCATTCTGTCAGGCTTATATTCATGTAATTTCTATACTGTTAATGCATTGTTAGAGTCATGCAGTGTAGAGTTCACTCCCATAATGGCCAACACCTAACACCTAAGCATAATGTAAAGTGCAGGGTACTTCCTTCCATCCTACCCTGTAGAACCTTGTATTAAATGTGTCAATATATGTATACATACATCCAACCCACCTACAGGAGCTGGGTGGGAAGAGGCCATCACAGAAATACTAACACCACAGAGTCAAAGTGCACATAAAACAATTGACTGAAGCAAACAAAAAAACTTAAATTTTCCGAAGACATTCAAGAAGGAATACTGCGGTTGGCCTTGTGCCAAATTGTTGGCGGTCAAGCAGAGACTCACAGATCTTCCATGCGTGAGTGCATATGTGGCCGACCATTACCGCGGCTTTATGGTTTACACACGAGTGACTTCTCCGCATCACATTCGGTGCAGCAAGCCCTTCGTAGTCCTTTTGCTGTTACACGGACGTTGACTACAGAGCTGGAGGTAGTGTGGCTTGCTATCCCCTACTTCGTTCCCCCAATGGTACATCACAAGGGCACGGAGGTACGTATGTAGGTAGCAGCCCACAGCAAGCTCGAGGTGCTGGTAAAATATACCAGTATAGCATTCCTACTTACCAGTAGCTGTGTCGTCCTGAGTCACAACTTCCACTGTGTACTCAAAGGATGCAGCCTTGTCAGCATTCAGAGTCAGTGTCACCATTTCGTCACCCTCGTTGACAGTGTACTGTGTTGGGTTGAAGACCACCTCCACAGTGTCATCATCCGTGATGTCAACAGTGGCTGTGTTAGCTGCTCCCTTGGTGATGCCTTGGGAGGCGGCTGTTGCTGGGATGATCAGAACTGCAGAGAAGTCCTCAGTGGGTTCAGCAGTTGTGTCATTAGTGATGGGGATGGACACAGAGGCAGTTGTCTGTCCCGCCAGGAAGGTGGCGGAGTATGATCCACCAGTGTAGTCCTGTCCAGCTGCAGCAATAAAGTAGAGCCATGACATTGTGATGCTGTTCTCACAATGCGAGAGTCATGCAGTGTAGAGTTCACTCTCAAAATGGTTAACGTCTAACACCTATTCCAAATATGCAATATAATTATGTATATACTGTTAAGGGTATCAGATATACGTATGTATTGTCAGTAATGAGTGTGAAGGCTCCATCAGAGCAACTGACCTACGGCGGCTCCATCAACTGTGTCCACTTCAACAGTGTAGTCAAATGAGGCAGGTTGATTAGCTAGCAGAGTGAGCACCACGTTTCCAGCATCCTCACTGACACTGTAGTCAGTTGGGCTGAAGGTCACCTGAATGGCTGCAGTAGGAGTGAAACAAAAGAAACCAATACATTCCATAGTCATAGATAAACCACATGTACATGCAAATGGTACGCACATGCATCTTCCTGAATATTAATGGTCGCCGTGTCATCGTCTCCAGCAGTGACACTAGGAAAGCCAGTGTCAGCAGTGGAAATGGTGGCAGTGAAGATCTCTGTTCCCTCCAAAACACTGTCACTCTTAATAGTGATATTCACTGCAGCAGTGGTGCTTCCAGCAGGAAACGTGACACTGTAGGGACCTGGTTGGTAGTCTGAAGGAGCTGGGTGGATGGAGGGCGAACAGAAAAGGAACACTAAAATAAGACTGTAGAAAAAACAACAAGACTATGTGAGCATGCCCAATTAAACCATGAAGGTGGATAATAGCCATGCCTTTTAAACATTAGCCAAAGGTCTAAGAGCCAGCCCAGTGCTCCTGCAACAGTTTTTACTGTACATGGTCCGGGAATATGTAAAACAGTAAATCGCTAGTTTTCATTTTTGATGTACACATCAGGCAACTAATGGAACTATGATGTATTTGACGGCCACTGTGACCCTGCCCAAGAAATCTGTAGAAATCAATGTGGCATTCCTACTTACCAGACCCAGCTACCTTCCAGTTGATGGCCACTTTTAACCTTTGATGTAGGTATGCATCACTTGATCAGGCAATAATGCAACTAAGGTCTAACGTAGATAACATAGTGTTACTGTAAGTGAAAGTAATGTAGCATCCCAAATTACCATTAGCTGTGCCGTCCTGAGTCTCAACTTCCACTGTGTACTCAAAGGACGCAGGCTTATCAGCATTCAGAGTCAGTGTCACCACTCCATCACCCTCGTTGACACTGTACTGTGTTGGGTTGAAGACCACCTCCACAGGGTCATCGTCCCTAATGTCAATAGTGGCAGTGTCAACATCTCCAGCAGTGACATTAGGAAAGCCAGTGTTGGTAGTGAAAATGGTTGCAGTGAAGTTCTCTGTTCCCTCAAAAACACTGTCACTCTCTATAGTGATATTTACTGCAGCAGTGGAGCTCCCAGCAGGAAACGTGACACTGTAGGGACCTGGTGGGTAGTCTGAAGGAGCTGGGTGAATGGAGGGCGAACAGAGAAGGAACACATTAAAGACCGTATATAGAAACTAACAGGTTAAGTTATAGTCTGTAAAAATGTTACAACTATGTGGGCCTGCCTAACTGAACCATGAGGTGAATATCAACCAGGATTAGAAAGGTAAGAGCTAGCCCAGTGCTCCTGCACATTTATCAGGCATCTAATGCAGCTATGGTACAATTGAAGGCCATTGTACATAACACAACCCAGGAAATTTGTAGAAATAAATGTAGCATATTACCACATTACCAGTAGCTGTGCCGTCCTGAGTCTCAACTTCCACTGTGTACTCAAAGGATGCAGGCTTGCTAGCATTCAGAGTAAGTATCACCACTCCGTCACCCTCGTTGATAGTGTACTGTGTTGGGTTGAAGACCACCTCCACAGGGTCATTGCCCATGATGCTAATAGGAATGGCTGCAGGAGTGAAACAAAAGAAAACAATACATTCCATAGTCATTGATAGCGAAAGGGGGATGACGGCCATTGAGAAGTGCAAGGTGTCAGCAACATTCAGCATGACATGCTAAAAGGTGGGAGTTGGAAAGCCGTTGTAACTTTCAGAATAATTCACACAATAAAAATAGTGTTTGGCTAAGCATTTTGCATCGAGGTGCACACCTTCGTCGTCAATGATGGTAACATTGATAGGCACCAGTGAGACTTGTTGTCCACTGACATCTTTGACAAAGATTATTAGGTTTTCATTACCCTCTATTCTGTCATCATTGACAATCTCAAGTTGAACCTCCTTGGTGGTAGACTCCTGAGGCAGAAATGTAATGTTTCGAAAGACGGGTTTGAAATCCTCACCCTCTGTAAGTAACACAAATGAAAGATGGAAACGAGGAGAATGCTAATTGAGGTAAAACTTATTATTAAATAGCACCCAAGATACGTAACATGCAAGAGAATTATAAACTATGATCTAGTAATATGAATGCAGATATAGACACTCGAAAAGTATGCGCATACAGTATACATATACCCATACATACATACTGTACAAACTACGTATTGAGGCATGCATCAATGGATACATTTCAGGCTACACACCTTTTGCAGAGGCGGGCTGACTTTCAATCTCACAGATAAATGGCTTTTCCACTGGTCTGCTGATTGAGATAGCCACAGCAATGACCCCATCTGCCTCATTGACAGTTATACTATCCTGCTGCACTGAGCAGAACACGTCTGCAACAGAAAGAGGAAGGGGGAAGACGGCCATGGAGAAGTGCAAGGTGTCGGCAACATTCAGCATGACATGCTAAAAGTGGGAGTTGTGTAAAGCCATTGTAGTTTTCAGAACAGGCCAACTAATTAATTTAAACACATGGACACTTCCTAAAGTCAGAGGCAGGAAAGACACATTCCCTTCACTTAACTTCTACTCCAATGAATTTATATATGTATCTAGCTTTGCCAACAAGCAATGTACAACTGACGACGAAGCACATTACATCATATGCAACCTTCTATTTGTTGTCTGCATTGTTACATCACATGCTAGAAGCCTACTTTGTAAACATGTCTCACCTGTATCATCATCCACAATGGTGATATTTGCCTTGCGTCCTGGAGTCAGGGAGAGATCTGGTGGCACAACGATGCTAGCACAAAAGTATTGGTCTCCCTCAAATATTTCATCATCAACAATGGGAATGTCGGTACAGGCCCTGTCCACATTCGGTGGAAAATTGATAGTAAATGGTCCAGGTTCATAGTCAGGAGGACCTGCAGAAGAGTTTGACAAGAAAAGCAAGCGTGCAATAGAAATACTGTACACAACACATACAGAAGATTGAGCTGTACTATTCTCATAGGCAAGGTAATACACCCACAGCAAGTACAAATACAAGTATCGTTGTGTTACACAACCATTGATACACTGTATTGGTACTGTAGTGTATAGGTGCACTATACCAATAACAATGTGTCAGGACTTATACACGTACACATGGACATTTCACTAGTCCAGAGGTGTTATATGCAGCCCCATTACTGTCTAATGACCTTGTGCACTTTTGTTCCCAGTTTGCAGAATTACACTGAAGTCTCCGTAGCAGTTTTCCTCCACCATCAAACACACTTCCACTGCACCACCGCTGACATTCTCAGCCACCGAGTACTGCTCAGGGTTGAAGGATAAGGGACACACTGTAGGTGCAGAAGCAGACGATTTAGCATGTGACATTGCAACAAGATTGTACAGAGCATATATACAGGACCAATCCCTCCAAATCAACATACACGCTATGGTCTATTGTGGTTAAGGTGTAACTTCCCTTAGTCTCCTGTCTACAGTAAACAGCATTCCTTGGTCAAATAGCATTAATTAAGACAGTGCATTCCATCTTTTTGGACGAAGCATTAGGGCGAAGGCAAATCATTAAGTCAAGTTCTTTTGCCATAAGTGACCAGAGATCATTTTGTAAAGCGTGAAAATTTGGCAAGGACTTGAATTTGGCAATTTAGCGAGTAGTTTGAAGCTTACCACAATACAATAAATTTCTCGCCAAATTTTCTGCCATTCATTCAAGTTCACTATTGGTGGCTGTCATGTTAGCTATGGCACTATGCAAACATCTACCTGAAGAAGATTTAACCTGGGGACAAGCATAAAGAGCGGTGAAGAGTCTACAATGTATCCAGGGAGAAAGTCAAGATGGTTGGAAGGGTTGTGTGGTGTGTAGCCACTACGTATATAGAAGAATCTACAACAGTTGCATGCCACCGTGTATGGGTCTTTTGCAATCTGCCAGCAAGTTTAGTGGACATCCAAATCACTCTGTAAGCACGATAGCCACGAATCAATTGGAACCTTGGTTCAAACCTAATGGTTACGTCTTCCATTTTGACAATTAAGCAGTGATTGCATGATAGTTCCAGGCAATCCTCCAAATACGTATATAACTCGCTAAATGCTAAAATCAGAGCAATCGTGAAAGATATTACCTGCCAAATGTTCCCACTATATTGTATATGGTCGACTAACTGACGAACAGTGAGAGATGCTGTGACAAATCCATTACTTGCGCAGTTTGCTATCACTTTGTCGCAAAATCTGTAATGCTTTCTATCACATTTAAAAAAATTTTCAGATTAAAGTGTGAAAAGAACAACGCCCATCCACTCACACAGGTCGTCTGTGCATTATTGTTGCATATGAAGATCAACTCACAATCATCATCAATGATAATGATTTCTGCCGTGTCATTCACCCCAGGCACCACACCCAGCCGGCCAGCTGCATCAGGCACTTCCAAGCTAGCCGTGAAGTCCTCGGAACATTCACAGCGCTCAGTGTCATCCCTAATTGCTATCTGAAGCCTCACTGTAGTCTCATTAGCAGGGAAGTCCACAACATACGGACCTCCTACGTAGTCACTGAAAGCTATTGAGGGTGGAGGAAGGACAGCTAGCATACAGCCAATACATGATATACAGCACGTAATTACTATATGTAAATACATATTGCACTACCCCCAAAACAAGTACAGTACGCTGTAGTCAGCATTTCATAATCCAAATCACATATTATGCACAGTATGAATATACGTACATACGTATGTACTTAGCTATCACTTTAATATGCAACTTGCTCCTGCGTATACATACCTTGTGCTGTACCATTGATTGTGTTCACCACGAGAGAGTAAGGTACTGGAGAAGGTCGGCTAGCCACAAGAGTTAGTTCAACATTCAGGCCATCCTCTGACACTTCGTATCTTGCTGGATTAAAGTTAACAGTAATGACTTCTTCAATGTCCTCAGTGACAACCTGAGCAACTGCATTTTCCCCTCGAACAACTGTGTCCGGAACATTACTTGGGATCTGCAGTTGGGCAGCAAATGTCTCATCACCTTCCTGCAGTTGATCATCCGTGATGGGTACATTCACACTGCTTGTGGTGGAACCGGCAGGGAATGACGCAGTAAAAGGTCCACTACCAAAGTCAGAACCAACTGTGAAGAAATGAGAATAAGTCAGTTCAACACAAGGCTGGACCAAACTGAAGTAAGTTCTCAAAAACTAGGCCATCAGCCTATACCACTACACAATGCACAAGGAGCTCACCTTACCAGAAATCACACACAGCCAAATGATATATAGAATGGTGGCATGCAATTCATGACTCTACTGAAGGAACTGGAGAGTGGCAGACAAATTCTAACCTGTAGCTGTGCCATTTGACACATCAACTGTGACATTGTAGTCAAATTGGCATGATCTGCTGGATACAAGCTGAAGCACTGCATTTCCATCGTGCTCTCGGACCCTGTACTGCACTGGATCAAACTGCACTGCAGCAACTACGTGTAAAGAAGATAGCTGAAAATTCAGACGTGAAAACAAATTCCGTTACCATGCAACAACTCCCTCAAGGTGATGAAACCATCGAGTGTGTAACACACACTCCATGCAGTAGTGGAAGATTTTAGGATAACTAGTTTGTAAGTTGCTTGTGGTTTTATTATCAAAGGCAAGAGTGGGCCTGGCCAAGTGATTAGGCTACTAAAGGTTCTCTGTGTTAACACATATGTGGCTTGCCATGTGTACACATTGCGCTGTTGTACATATACCTGCATAGTGCCACTGTGTGTGTGTGCGTGCGTACGTGTTTGTGTGTGAGTATTTCTGTGTTCATGTGTGTGTGTGTGTGTGCGTATATACGTGTATGAGTGTGTTTGTATGTGTGTGTGTGTGTGTGTGTGTGTGTGTGTGTGTGTGTGTGTGTGTGTGTGTGTGTGTGTGTGTGTGTGTGTGTGTGTGTGTGTGTGTGTGTGTGTGTGTGTGTGTGTGTGTGTGTGTGTGTGTGTGTGTGTGTGTGTGTGTGTGTGTGTGTGTGTGTGTGTGTGTGTGTGTGTGTGTGTGTGTGCATGAATGAACATTACCAGTTAGCCTATAAATATTTGAGACTAACATATCAGGTACAAATGTCAACCATTACAAAGCATTAAATATGCATGCATTTAAAGGCGTTATCTACCACATGTCTCATCCCTTCGTGAAGCGATTGGTGCAATCCCCCACGATGCAGCAGCTAACAGGCATTGTACACACTACCTAGAAGTGGTCTATACACGTACATAGCTGGCAATATCAGCTTAGGCATGCAGTATGCAGTGTTGTGTGCAGTCACTTACCGTCATCATCTTGAATGGAGATTGCGGCAGTGTTCTGTGGGCCTGCCATCACACCAACGACCACCAGAGCAGTGGGAATCATTATGTTACCAAAAAAGACTTCTTCATCTTCACAAACTGTATCATCCACAATGGGAACTTGTAGCTCAGCAGTTGTTGACTCAGGAATAAACGCAACGTTATAGGTGCCATCGACGTAGTCTTCAGGAGCTACAGAACATGAAAATGGAGCATTAAAATGCTATAGACTGAGCACTGTGTGGTATGGTATAATCTCCTTTTACATTTGTATGTAAGGACACAAATTGTCCAGTGGCATAGCAGGCAACTGTGGGTTAGGCTAGGTGTACATACATAGCTGAGCTGGCAGACGTAAGGGTCTGCCAAGTAAACCCAGTAGGGGACAATTGCTAAACATAATTACACTACTTTAAGGCCAAACCATGCTGATGTGAATTCAGAATCCTCTAAAGTATAATGTGAGATTAGAGATCTATTAACTATCAATCGTACAACTGTTCCATTCAACTAGCTGCTACTATTCACCAACATGTTGCAATTCTGCATGTCCACACAGTGTGGCTCACCAACAGCTGTTCCATCAGCAGTGCCAACGTTAACAGTGAAAGGGTATTGGAACTGTTTGTCTGTCTCCAGCAAGAATGTTACACTGCCATTTGATTCTAAAACATCATACGTCGCTGGATTGAACTGGACTGTAAGATCTGCAGAGGAAAAACATACCCGTATCCACCGTAAGCAGCAAAGTCAAGTACATGAAGTTTACAAATGCTAGTACTATCATACCAAGACTAACATTAGCAACTGTAACTAGGCCATTCCGTTTGCTCAATAACAGCACAATTATCAAGACTTTATACCATACCTTTATTATCTGTAATGGAGTAAGTGGCTGTGTGATTAGGTCCTGCAGATTCACTGCAGCCCACAACAGGGTGCTATCGGGACTCAAATTAAAGGGTTACACTGTGTTGCCATGGAGACTGGCCAACAAATGGGTGATCTGAGCCAATAAGACCACTCAGAAGCAGCTGGTTAAAGTTTATGTACATCAACCTGTGTTTTGTATCACATTAGGACTACAATGCAGATCAATGTGTCTTTTGAAGTGGTGTTGACCTTTGCCAACAGCAGACATGTCAGGCATTCTGTATACTCAACAACAGCACAATTTTCAAGACTTTAGACCATACCTTCATTATCTGTAATGGAGACAGTGGCTGTGCGATTAGGTCCTGCAGACACACTGCAGCCTATAGCAGAGATTGCAGAGATACTGGCAGTAAAAGTCTCTGCTCCAATACTGGCTTCATAAATGTCATCTTCCACTAGTTGGATGTCCACTGTGGCCAAAGTGCTTCCGGCTAGGAATGTTGCCGTGTATGGTAATGACAGGTAGTCAGATCGAGCTGCAGTAGACAAAATGCTTGGATCAAAACCTCAGTATTAGGTATTGCATATACACATGACTGGCTCAACAACACAGATGCACACCTTCTCAAGTTTATAGTCATGACATGTAATATTGGTTTAATTTGTCATTGAAGAAAACTTGTTGGTATTGTAGATTTCCTTATTTGATTTGAATATAATTATTTTTGTATCATAAGGTCATACATTGTATTCCATTGCTAAACGATATCTGTGTACTGACAAATTGAGAGCTACGACAAGTGTTGCTGTGGTCCCAGTAGTTGAGAGAAGTAAGCCAGCAAGTCACAGTCTTGTGAGATAGTGCCTGTCTGATCACAAATCTTACTACACATTATCTCCGTTAATTAAACGTGTAGCCCTCAACATGCATACACTGTTGCTTTCCTTTGCAACTTTCTTTTCATGGCTATTAGCTACCTACCTTGTCACCCACTAGCCAGTAATATCGACGTAGCCTCAAAAGCCGATCGTCCACTACATATTCAACAACACTGTTGAATGAGAATATAATGCATGACTCCTATATATGGCAAGAACATAAAAACTTTACATACTCTCAAAACAACTTTGTGTGAACATCTGACCTGTTGCAGTGTCGTCTTGTGTGAGCACTTCCACTGTGTAGTTGCAGTCAGCAACACTGCCAGCAGTCAGGGTCAGTGTCACCACACCATCTCCCTCACTCACTGTGTACCGGGTTGGGCTGAACTCGACCAGTACATCATCATCATCTAGAAAGGGACTAACAGCAGCTAAGCACAAGTGATAATGAATGATGGTGCATGTCTAATGCAATGGGACCTAACTCGCTAGCAGGGTTGTAACCCGGATTTTAATCCGGATTAATCCGGGTTCAACCCAAAGTGTGAACACGCTAATCCAGATTCCCCCCTGATCGAATCCGGATTAAGCGGTCCGTGTGAAAGGGGTGAATAAGTATGATTTGTCATGGCAAAAGGTGTAGCAGATCATAGTCATTTTTTGTCTAAGTTGATCTTTGCAAGCTTCCAGCACAACTGTTGTTGTGATCACAATGAATGAAGCACTGTACTGATCATCCAGCTCTTCCTTGCTCTCATATAATCACTTTTACCCCCTGAGTAAATAAATGGACTTGATACATTGCTCTGGGGTGGTGACTCAAGTTAGAAGGTTAAATTGTGTTGCCATGGAGACTGGCCAACAAATGGGTGATCTGAACCAAAGAGACCATTCATCAGAAGCAGCTGGTTGAAGTTTATGTATATCAACATTAGGACTACAGTGCAGGTCAATGTCTTTTGAAGTGGTGTTGACCTTTGCCAGCAGTGTAATGTATGCGTGTAACATATAGCCACAGAACAGCCATGCAATGGGACCACAAAAAGTATGATTTGCCATGGAGAAAGGTGTAGCAGATTTTACAAGCTTCCAGCACAACTGTTGTCGTGATCACAATGAGTGAAGCACTAAGCACTGTGTATGTGCATCATCCAGCAGCTGCCAATCATCAAACATGCAGAGGTGTGTTCTATGGCAGTGATTGTTTCATGTGTGGAAGCACAAAGACTGACACTCTATATAGCGTTACAAGGATTTGATCAGCCAAATGCAGGCTCATTGCCACTGTTTTACTGTAAGGTGACAGTTACATGTAAATGATATTCAGCACTAGTATCTGTGCTACATCATACACTACCACCATCACTACCGCACAGTGCAAGTTGCAATGCGCGCCCATATGTGTTTGTGCACATCAGTAAATGGGCTAGTTGACATAGACAAAGTGCCACCAGTGCAAGTTGCAGACGATGATCACCATGAGTGCAAGTAATGTACGTAATTACGCTAGTTGATGACTGGAAAAAGCACCACCAGTGCAAGTTGCATAGTGTCAACACCATATTTGTCACTAGCAGGAACAGGAAGCAGCAACTACATAATTGCAGCTTGCGCAATGGCACAAACCTTACCAGAACTAGCCCTTGTGCTACCTGAAACCTGCACTGGTGGTCTTTCCTGTCTGTTGCATACGTCAAATGTACAGTATGTACATGCATGTACATACTGCACAATTCAGTGAGGATATATGGCTAAAATTATACATACAAAAGATTTTGATGATGTCATGATTTACCCTACAGACGGATGGCATGGAGGGTTGGCTCTTTTGGCAGTGTTAGCCATGATCTCCCCAGGTCTCTGCTTCCACCCCACTGAGATTGTGGTTGGCAGGTATGCTCCCAGATGAAGACCCATATCGTACAAGAAATCATTGTCCATACGCACGTGCAATGCCAATGATTGTAATGGTACAAGATTATCTATAACTAGCAGAGAAGCCCGCCTTCGGCGGACTTCACTGCTACGGCGCTCCTTCGACAGCGGTCCTTCGACGGCGCTCCGACGACTGTGATTCAACAACAGAGCCTTGATGGTACCACTGTTGTTAGCTAAATCTTGCACTTATTGCTCTTGGCCATAATTTATACAAATAACACCCAATGATCCCGGGAATATATGGGTAAAAGTGATGAGAATGGATGAGAACAGGTTATTGAAGCAAGTAATGGTGGAGGTGATGGAAAAGGGAGATGAAGTTCGGTGGAAGCAGGATTTGGAGAGGAGTTTAAGAAAGTTTGGATGGGGAGGATTGGGAACAGAAGGGCTGAGTATAGTTTGTCAATGAATCAGGTTAAGCAGATGTTAAAGGATGTGGCATGGAGACAGATAGTGGAGAGCTGGAGGGTGGAGGTAAAAAGTCACTCCAAATTAGTTGAAGTGTATAAGCTAATGGAGAAGGGATGCAAATCACGTTGTGTTGAAGTGAAATGTAAGAAGAAGAGAAGGATTATGACTAAACTGAGAGGTGGGACAGCAGGCTTGGGCATTGAGACGGGCTGATGGCGAGGTGTCAGCAGAGAGGAAAGGCTGTGTAAGAATTGTCAAAGTGGAGAAGTGGAAGATGTGGAGCACCTTTTGCTGAGATGTATGGCTATGGCAGAGGAGAGGGAGAAGCTGATAAGGTGGTGGAATGGAAGCATATGGAAGATAGGAAGAGAGTGGCAAAGGTGTTGGAGTATGCATGTTGCACACTTCCCGTCTTTGATGTATGGCTTCATCATGCAACAAATATATATATATATATAATATTTTAAATAATGTAATACTAATGTAATAATCTGTATGAAAAAAAAGTATTAATAATCTATATACATTATTATATATAATATATATATAGCATTTAATGTAGTAAATTACTACTACTGAAATAGGGCAGTGCCTAGAACACTGAACTAACTAAAAAATCATTCTACGTAAATAGTCAAATAAAACCATTGTCTGTTGGGGGAGAAGTACCCCTCACTGCAGCTGCATTGCCCCGCTGGACAGCCACCGCAATACCCTGCATCAGAAACTGCAGGGAGTGTGGCTCCCCAGTCTCAGCCCTGATCCTGTGACCCAGCTCCTTGATGAATGTAATGGCCTCCGGCCCAAAAACCCCTGACGTTTCGATTGCAATGTATTTGTTGCATGATGAAGCCATACATCAAAGACGGGAAGTGTGCAATATCAAGTCCAATGCACACTTCGGTGTGCATTAGCCCTTCTAAGAGCCTCCCTATAGACATAACAAACATGAAATGAACCAATAACATTATGGATTAGACCAATCATCTTCCAGATGTGTACAAACAGTTTTGTCTACTTCAGATTCTTTGTTTACTTTCTCATAAGCTGCAGCTGGAAGTACCTACAAACTCATCACAAAGAATAAAATCAGCACCTTGCATAAACACTAATGTCAGCTGAAAACAATTGATGTATACGATTAGGAAAGTATCTAAATGATTTTTACTGCTTCAAACATGGCTCTTCAGTCTTTGCAGAAAGCCAGGCAGCGCTCTTTCACCTTCATCCACTCCCAAAACGTCTTTTGTGCTCTCCTTCTGTGTTCTTCGGCGTGTAGCGTTTCGACATCTGCTCAAAGTCGTCATCAAGCGCGCAGTCTAATTCATCAGAGGGATGAATAATTCGGTAGTTCCCTCATATAAGGAAGAGCCAGGGGGCGCCAAATTTTACAATATAAAATCAACCCTAACCCTAACCCTAAAACTAATACTAAATCCACGCAGTCCATACTTGCGCAATTTTGGATCCACCGTATATGAGGGAAGAAGGAATAATTCGACCGCGCGCTTTCCACGGCTTTAAACCGGGGGACGGCCTCCATTGTATTCGCTGCGTGCATAGCCATATCGGTACCTTTCGGAAAAAATAGGGTCCTAACTAGTATCGCTGGAAACATTAGTCTATTTCGTTCGATAGCGAGAGAAACATCTCTGCTACAAATCGTTAAAATTGCAACAAGCCAGTTATAACATGGACGCTCAGGCGCTTAGCTCATTTATAGCCCTCGGGCGCTTGGCGCCCTCGTGCAATAAATAAGCCAGCGCCCTCGCGTCCATGTTATAACTATTACATATATTCAATTCAATTCAATATTATTCAAGTGCACCATGTGCAAGCACACTAGGACATGCTGTCCCATGCAGCACTATACAGGGGTAAATAAATAACCTGAAGGAACTGTCAGAGTGACATATACTAAGTAACATCATTAAGAGAGGGATAATCAGAAGAAAATCTGTTAATGAGAACTACGGGCACAGTCAGGGACATCAGGCCTGGGAACTCTGCAGAAATCTGCAGTGCCACAGCTTCTCTACCGCCTTCCCTACTCTCTCACTGCCACAAGCTTGGTCTAAGATTAGGGCCACCTTCCTGTCATCGGTCGTACAGGACTCTCCTGCCAGATCCTCCATACACGCTGTCACCACTTCCCTCTCTTGTGCCCACCCCTCACACCTTAGCAGAAAATGTTCCACATCTTCCACCTCCTCCAGTCCACACTGCCTACAGAGCCTCTCCTCCCTCTTTAAGCCACTCCATCTACCGGTCTCAATCCTCAGGGCTGCAGTCCCTCCCCTCAGCTTTGCCAAAATCCTCCTCCGCCTCTTACAGTTGACGTCCACACATCTTCTCTTACCGTCAATTGCCAGCAGACCACGCATTACCTCCAACTTCGATCGTTCCCGTGCTTCGGCCTCCCACTCTTTCTTCACCTCTCTCCGTGCAGTGTCTCTCAGCATGTGTCCTATTTCTGTCATAGACAGCCTTCCCAGGCCTTCTATTCCAACATCTCTCCAGCCAAACCACCTTCTGCCATGCAGTTTTCCCAACCATCTCCAAAGATTCCATCACCACCCTCTTCACCAACCTGTCATCACTCATTCTTAATACTGTCAACCAAACTCAATACATCGTCTCTTGGCTTCCCATGTCACGGGCATCATCTGTCACAAAATGGCGTCGCTGGGGTTACCTTAAATTTACCAAGCTTTTACTCGCTTTGTCTTCATTTGCGCAGCTATTTGATCAAATGAGAAGTATTTGGAAACACTACTTTATAATACTATGCCATCGCCAAGTCTGCGCAGGACGTTTTTGAGAAGAAAAAAAAACAGCCGAAAAAAGAAGAGGTCCGATAGCAAAATAGCCGCCCCGGAGGCTTCTGTTCATCCGGTTAGAAATCGTCTTTGTTATCATTTCTTCCTTTACCAAATGAACGAAAGTTGTTCACAAATAGTTTCAAGAAGACTAATGTTGCTTAGAAGCTTAAATAAATCTTACTTTCGGATTACAGCTCCAAATGCTACCGAGGCTGAACGGCCATTTTATGAACGTTCTCGCATTATTCCGCACGTAAGAAGACTAGCCAGCTGGATTAGATATCAGAGTGCATGAAGCTGTGTACGTGCAGGGCTCTATCCTGTGCAAAGCATCCAAACACTTAGCTAATTAATGCACCTTCCCATGCAATTGCCAATTTTCCAATGAGTGTGGATATTTAAGCACAGCTGTCTTGCTTTGTGTCTAAAACCCTGATGCCTTCATGCAAACCTTTGTGTGGTGCATCCTGGGATCATTCTAGGATTTATATACTAGCAAGTAGTTCGAGTTTGGGGCGCCCCATCGGCGCCCCCCACGAGTTTTTTAACTCGAAATACTTGTTTACACACAACAAGGTGTCCGGAATCTCGCATTCGCCATCCGTATACGCAAGAAAAACATGGCGTCTATTTCCGTAAGAGTGGGAAACTGTGCGGCGCTCTTCTCGGCCGTAACGAATCGTCTTCCGCATACCCCCTTATGACGCTCCCCGTGCGGCGCCCTGAAATAAGGCCGAGTTTCACGTCCGTCGCAGACACGCTGCGGGAGGAGTTTGCGAACAAAGGATGACGGCTCAACGAAAATATATATATAGATATTATGCTATAATCATTGTACAGAATGTTCGAATATTGTCTTTGCCCAAATGTCACATCCATATACAAGTACAGTATATATAATGTATGATGTCAAGGTGGGTATCACAATACAGTAAACAAGCACTATGTACACAAACCACACAATTCCTTTACACATATAACAATATCTGTCATGCATGAGATATATACAGTTAACAAGAACAACCTACAACCACAACGCATAGCTATTGACCACCCTCGCCACAGGATCAAAAGAAAGGGCATGGTAACAATCAAAACAACGCTTTATTCATGTGATCAGGACATTATCCAAGTACACTCTAGAGAGTAGAAGTTTCTGAACAACTCACTGTCATCAGCGTTGATGGTCACATTGACGGTGTCTTGACCAATCCTTACTCTGAATGCATCAGACGTCTCCACAATGCGTGCCTGAAAGTATTCCACACCTTCAAAACCATCATCATTCACAATGTCAATGAGAATAGGGGAGGACAATGCAGTATTGGCAGGATCCTCTCCATCAGTGAAAGCAGTTTGACGGAATGTTACATTGTAGCTCCCTGCACTGGAGTAGTCGTCAGGGTCTGTAGACAGGCATCACATGTATTGGAAAGAAAGTGAGTGCACATTATGAGACTGCTGATATGCAAGTGCTATAATAATGTAGATACGTAGATTGTGTGCTTCATGAGTTGTACACAGACACATATGTAATTTTGATGTTTGTAACCTTTGCACTTCTGCAGCCCACCTGTAGCTGTCCCATCACTGATTTCAACGATTGCCCACACAGGATAAAAGAACTTTCCATCAATGCGTAAAGAGACACTGACTTGTCCAGCATTTTCTTCGACAGTATAACTACCCTCATTGAAAGTCACCACAACAGCTGAAGATAAACGAACATGGACAGAAAGTTTTAAATTTGGAAGTACATACAATTTAGGTATATATAAATATAATGCAAATTTGCATATTGTTGGGCTTTGTGATATGTATCAACTCACAGTCATCATCTCTGATCACAATAAAGGTAGTACTGGGCTGTCCCTTTATGGCATTCCAGGTATTTGCAATCTCAGGACCAAAATTAAATTCTGCAATAAAGAGCTCATCAAACTCCAACACACAGTCATTCACAATGGTGAAGCTCTCAAATGCAGACTGGTTGGCTCGGGTGAAAACAAAGTCATTGATTGTGTTCACCACATCAGGGCGACCAGACTCTGCATTGAAAAGGGGGATCACGATATATTATATAATGACTGTGACTTCTTTCATGCAGTTCATTCTCAAATCTTACGTGCCACTTGAGCATTGCCAAAATTTCCTACACGTCCAGGTGAAGTAACTCGCTCAATGGTGGCATTAAAGGCAAAACCTAAAAACAGAACCAGTCGCTTAACAAATGGGTATAAACAAACAACGAAGGTTCATTTTATGCAGCCTCCTTTACCTACAAAGGCTGTTTGACCTCACCTGGAAAGGCTGGTCCTGGCACAACAAGACTGTCAATGCAGTTGGGATCTCCATCGGGGATTTGTCTGGGAAACCCCTGGATGCTGACTTGGGCCACCTCAAATGTTGAATCTGTAACAAGCTCTACAGTTGCTAGTTGACCTTCAGTAAACTCGTAGGTATCTTCAGCCCAGCGGACAATCAGAGCTAAATAAAGGAGAAAGCAATAAAATTCATTAATTTTACGATATTTTCACACACTGTATTTTATAATATGTAATTGTTACATTATTGTAACACAGGCATGAGCTCACGATCATCATCACAAATTCTGATTGTGACTCGATTTGGTTCAATACCACGGACAGCATCCAGAGCACCTCCTTGAAGAGTACAGATAAAGGACTCGCACGGCTCAGCGATGTCATCATTCCTGATTGGTACCACAAGTTCTTCAGATGAGAAGCTTTGCGTAGTCTCAACATCTGTGAAGTTAAGCCTGGTTCCAGGTGTGAAGATGAAGTCGCTGCCAAGGGAGGCTGCAAGCAACAGTTCAGAACGTTCCAGCTAATATTTTGCATTATACATTTCATTCAGTGGAGAAAGCTGTAATACATAGCATGTATCTCGATAGAAGTGGATTCATTGCTTACTTGTTAATGTGTGTATCATTTTTGCATTTAATTATGCAATAATATATACATTATGCTGGTGTCAGAGCCTGGAATAGTTTCCCTACCTGCTGGTACACCAGTGACCTGCGTTGGTTTACAGACAACACCAATTTGTACTGGGTTGGCATAGATCCCAAATGCTTCACCACGCAGTCTCACTAGCACCCCGTCTCCCTCCTCCCTTTCAATGGGTTCTGAGATTGTCCAGTTGACCTCAATAACTGGTGAAGGAAACAATTCATGCATGAGACAAGTACATTGCACCACATAATTATAGGTCCTCTTTGTGATGATTTGGAAACAAAATGGTATACAGCTATATATAAAGGCAGACATCCTGAACTCACAGTCATTATCTCTAATGTTTACAGTTGCAGTGGTGTTGGTCAGTCCCTCCTGAGCTCTGAAAAAAGTTGCTGCTTCCCCAATGAACCGAGCATCCAAAATTCGAAGGCGAAAAGATTCAGGTCTCTCAAAAATTACGTCATCAGAAAGAATGATTGGATGTTCAGTTGAATTGGCTTGCTTGGGCTGAAAAGTAACAGTGAATATCCTCGACAATGGGTTCTGAGGGTTGACAATGTAATCGCTCCCTGTATAAATAAGATGAAATGGCATTTGAGCAAACCGTAAGAGACAGTTTGTTACAAGCAGACTGAGAATGAAATCGTATAATATAAGCAAACGTGTTTTACATGAAAATGCAAAGTAGAGACTTATATATGATCATGCACTTACCAAACTCAGCACTGCCTGGCAGGTCTACGGAAGTTATGTCAACTTCAATGCTTCCATTAAAAGCAGGAATAGCAGCGCTGGTCAGGATCGGAGCTGACAACCGAATTGCTTGTTCTTCACCTTCTGTGGTAAAATACTGACTTGAAGAAAAATCTGGAGCGACTGTGTGTTTCAGAGAGAAGGTGAAAGGGTGGGTGGGTGGGAGATAAGTGTCTTCTTTGATCATGTCCGACGGGTCTAACTAAGGCATGCAGCATGGCCTCAGTTTAGTGAGAATCTGACATGTGCAGCCAAACACGTGCCATAGCAGCGCTTTAGTCGAGGATAGAGTGATTTGGCACACAATCAGCTGGATCAGTGACCCGCACCACTTACAAGGTAGTTGTGCTGTGCCCTGAGACACCAGCGTTGCAATCAGGACCACGACCACAAACAAGCCCCTCATCTTGCACTGCAGTACGGCTACGGAAGAGGAATCTGTACAGCGGAGGAATATAAGTGCACACTGGTGGCGCAGTTCATTCTGCCAAAAGCAGGTTTATAGTACAGCGGGGTAATATGAAATACGTTTCCGTAATCGGCCCGCATTCAGCGAAATGCGCTTCAAATCTCTTGGTAACCTACTATACACAGGCCCACTGTGTGGCAATCCTCTACATATTACAACCTTGGCTGAAAGCCAGTGCGCTACGAAGATAGTGTAGTGTTTACAGTATATACATAGCGTTTACAGTCACATATAGCAGTAATTTGGTCTAAAATCTTCATGAAACCACAGCTCTGGTGATGTCCTGGCACGGCCTATACAGTCAGGCTTGCTGTGAAAGAGACCAGCTACAGCTTTGAAATCGTAGAGCACCGTTGAATAGAAGCAATACGGCCATTTCACTGAAGGGGAGTAATCAGTTGACACAAAATTAGAAGCAGAAAAATGGCTTTCGCGTCGGGGCGAACTCTCGAATTGTGCGGCATATCCAGTGCGCTCTGACATCAAAGCGTCTCAGTCCTCCGTCTTACAGCTTTCGTGCAGTGCAACGTTAGAGTTACCGCGTTGAAATTTTATCTCAAACTCCCCCAGTTTACCCCTATGGTATATAAAATAGACACCCGATGTACTACCATCCTTATGACGTTGCTAACTCACCCAATAACCACAACTGCACCAGTAGAAGATGCGCCTGGGCAGTAGATACGGCTGTGCTTTTATTTCGCACAATTCTGTTTCCTGTCGCCTCAGCTCCGTGCAAAAATGAGTTAGTAACCCTACGGAAACGGAACTACAAAAACACGCCATCACGTGATGGCAAGTACGGTTGTCCTACTGCACGTGGGAGTCTCGTTACACAATATGGAGTACGTGCGTGGATTAGTACTACTACTACGTATAGTGTTAGGGTCGGGGTTCACAATGTGACGTGATATATGCCGGTAGGACTTTCACTTTGGATTGCGCTTATTTATATATAGACCCCTTGCAGTTGCGCAATATTCTATGACCATATTTGGGCGTCGGCCATGTTGGAGTACAACGTATCTAACGAGATGGATAAGGGTTTTACCCGAGTATTATTCGTCGCTGCAAGATGAGAAAGCTAAGGAAAGATACGTGGAGAAGATTTCGTATGTTGGTGGTCTTGATCCGTACAGAATTCCGAGAAAAGAGTGGTCAGATTCGATCGAACTGGCCCGGTGTCATCGTGAATCCAGTACCCCCAATTTTTTGTATCCCCGTACGGAATTCACTAGTGAATATGGTACCCCCGTACGATTCCCTAGTGAATTGTGTATGGGGATACCGTATTCCTGTAGGGTATTTTGTATCCCCCTATGTATCCCCTACGTGGATACTGTATCCCCCTACCGACTCGACGACTACGCTACGACGATCAAGTCGAAACGTCTCTGCGAACGATCTAGAGTCTTGGGGGAATGGGCAACTATTCCTATGGCAACGCATTGCCACAAGAACTTTGGACCTTACCTGATTTAAATGGTCTTGTGCTAGCTGTGTGTAACGTTTGATTTTGACTTTGTGCTATTGTATTTTGACTTTGTGCTATTGTATTTTGACTTTGTGTTATTGTATTTTGACTGTGCTTTCTAATTATGGCAGTCATGGATTTAACTAGGAGGCAGCTAAGGGGCAAAGGATGCATGGGGATACATTATTCACTAGTGATTATAGTATGGGGGTACACTATTCCCTGAGTGGTCAGGGGATACAACATTTCCTAGGGGGATACACTATTCACTAGGAAATAATGTATGGGGGATACGGTATTCACTCTGACACCGGAATCACGCAAATCCATATCGGCATGTATCTATTGTTGATGCCAAGCCCATACTCTCAAGAAGACTTCCTCAACTACAAGAGCCTGGATTGCTACAGGAACTTCGTAGCTGGTTGGGTTAGGGAGGTGGCAGTGAATCAATATGAGAACAAACGTCTTGTTATCGGAAAGGTTAGGTAGTTAGCTAGCTAGGGGCAGCAGTAGCAGTGGAAATCCTTGTTTCTATGCCCAATGGGCAATAGAAACTTTTTATGGAACATGCATGAGGATGTAATTAATAATATTCTTATATTTTTAAGGTGAATCGTTCCCAGCGGTTGAGCCAGAAGCCCCTTACGCCCTGGGTGATTGCAGAGAAGGATGGCAAGATTCTTTGTGGTCATTGTGACTGCATGGCTGGTTTGGGTGAATGTTGTTCACATGTTGCTTCTCTGCTGTGGGCTGTGGTATGTGGTGTTCGGTATCGGGAGTCTTTAACTGTTACTCAACGGCCTGCATACTGGGCTATGCCTTCCGGTATAAGAGACATTCATTACGCTCCGGTAAGGAAGATTGACTTTCGGGGTAAGCAGGCTAGCCTGATGAAACTGGCATCTGATTCAACACCAACACAACCAGAAACTTCAGCCTCAATGGTTTGTGGTGCTGATGCATACCCTAGCTTCAAAGATGGTGCCCAGTCAGGATTCCCTGTATCACAGAGGGAAGAAGGCGATCCAGATACGAAATGGTCCGAGCAGACGCGGGTGTAAGGGTAGTTTGCTGGCCTGAGATCGTTCCTGCATATCCGTCTGAGCCACTCAGCTCTCCTTCTCGTCGTTAGATTCAACGTTTGCTCACCTTGGTGAGTGACAACTGAGGGTAGTCGGAAGAAATGCTTGTCCTTGTTCCTGTCACCCCTGTTCCCACAACCAAACACCGCACAAAAGTTCACCATAGCTATACGTCGATACCCGTGCGGAGGCTAACATGTACTCCAACATGGCCGACTTCCGGCAAGTGACATCAAGGCCACGCCTACTACAAGGGGTCTATAGCTAGTATTGGCTTGAGGATATATATACATATACGTAGATAGATAAATATCTCTTATCTACTCATTTTATTACTATTCACCCATGTACAAAATCTCCCCTTCATGACATCCAAGGAGGTGTATGGTTAACAAGGAAACTGCTTATAGTTTGTCATCTTACAGAGAAATTCAAGGCCTAAATTGCTAAATTGTTGTTGCTAATGTATTTGCCAGACGAAGGAAGGAGAGGTGAGAATATCCATAGAGGCTTCACCTGTTTTCTACATGCCACCACAAGTGATGCTCAATTGTTAGTAAAATTAATAGGTATGCGTCCATACAATTTCAAATTAGCAGGCACTACTGATTTGAGCTCTTTTCTAGCACTTCCATATGCCTGTCTTCAGGGTCTGCACTTTGGCTAGTGTTCAATATCCCTACTTCTCCTTCTGTGGTCCCACTCTGCTCAGATGGTCCCACAGTGCGCGCACCCTCCGGATGGCAAATGCTTTCTGCCTCTCTCTTTCTCTCTCTTTCAGCTTCCACATGTACACATGCATGTACACCCTTAGTGTTCTTCATTTTGGAGCTACATGTGTATGTATGTATGTAGGTAAGTTTGTGAGGAGGCCATTAAGATGTTGTGCTTGGGGAACCCTGTCAGCCTCTATTACTTTAGGCTGTAGTGTCTAATAGAGTCATTCTAAGTTCAGCTCCAATTAGTGGGGAGTCACTGCAAACTTATATTATGGTGTGACTACGGAACCTTCTGGACCTGAGAGGCTGTGTATGTATAGGTTATAATTATGTGACTAACTGTTCCAGCTTTGAATATTCCTTTGTTATGCATATATGTATCACAGAGTTCCCTGATTCCAGTTATTATGTGCACTTTGTTTATCCATGGTTACATTCTACTACTTGCAGTATTAAAGATATATAAAAGGTTAGATGATGATATTAGCTGCGCATGGTTGTGATCATTGAGAATCTGAGCGGAATCACAGCTGGGAGTCCGATGGTTGGGACTCCAATTATTTTGGTCTGGAGACTAATTAATCCTGGTCTAATTATAGACCTTTGGATCATGCCATTACGTCCGAAGACCTCTGAAATATAGTAATAATAATAATAATAGTAATAGATAAACAATGCAGCAAACATGCAAAATAATTATATAGTCATACACTTACAGTAAAATGAAAGCACAAATAATAATAATAGTACTAAAACAAAATGTAGTTATTAATATACAATTTACGTCAGGTCAAAACCCCTCCAACCCCCAGTCCAAAGATCCCCCGAGAGATCCCACAACAGCCACCCTGTTCCCCCGCTGCACGGCCACGGACACTCGCTGGAGGAGAAACTGATAGGACCTTTGTTCCCCAGTTGCCTCCCTGAGACGGTGTCCGAGGTCCCGGAGCAATTGGAGGGCCTCTGGGCCCAACACTCCTGATGTCTCAACAGCCACCGGGACAAAGTGGTGGCTTGCATCCAAATGTGCGTACTTAGCCCTCTTGGCCTGTTCCGCCTGCTGTGCTACAGTGCCAGAAGACATTGCAGCACTTGGAAGGTGTGAGGGTGCAAAAGTGTCTGGGCATGTTGCATCCCAAACCAAGACATTCCCTTGCTTCCAGGGCACCAATGAAATGCCATCTGGGCGCTTCCCATCTGAGCGATAGATGCCAGAGGGTTCACGGCGAGAAGGGATGTGGGCAGAGGAAAGGGAGCGATGGATAATGTCATTCAGTGCAGAGTGTCGGGGATGCCGTCCCTCACTCCTCCTGCAGCTGAGGCCATGGGTGGCAAGGTTATCAACCTCTGCTCCACAAAGGCAACATTGGTGGGGATGACACAGGGGGATGCCAAGACGGAGGCCCACAGCCACCCAAATGGTATCATCATCCATCCGCAACCCCAATGAAGAGACTGGGAGGGTGTTCAACCATGCCCCGGACTCCTTGTTAGAGGCTGCTAACAGGCGTGCTCGAGATTGGGCATCAGGAGCTTTCTCCAGTAGTGACCCAGCAGCCTCAAGGACTTTGGGGAGGTCCCAGTTCTTTTGATGATGGGAGGCTGGGTCTGATGGGGGGTTGAGGTCTGAACCCTGTCTCCAGGCAGCTAGGGCCTCTTCCCTAGAGGTGTAAGAGGCGCCCCGCAGGCGGTCTGGTAGAATTTGGTGAACAAGATTGGAGGAGGCAGCTGCGGAAGCCAGGAAGGCGGAAGGTGCAAGCTGCACTGCGCTCCGAATTCCCAGGCCACCGTACTTCACTGGGAGGGTAGCCTGGATCCAGGATGAATCCTGTTCCCCAAGGTGGGTGTTGGTGACACTGCTTGTGGTGGCTCTTAACACATTGTCATAGGTCACTAGCTCTGAAGAGGCAAAGCAGGGGGACGTACGAAGTGAGTAAAGCAGCTTCGGGATGGCAAAGGCATGGCGTAAGAGGAGGATGGCGTCATGGGCACGGAGGTGCTGAAGTCTGTCTCCCATGACCTCGAGCATCTTGGTCTTCACTCCAATGGATCTGGAAACAGACTCCACATCCCCCAGGGCAGAACCAAGGAGGGTAGCTTGCTCTGGGCTGGTTACTGTCAACTCGGGGGCTGCAGACAGCAAGGGTTCCAGGAGGGTAGTGTCCCGTCCGATGACCTCAGACTTTCCTCTGTTCAATTGGAGTCCCAGGTCCTCTGCAGCACATTCCACTGTCTGAAGGTCCTGAAGGACCTCCCCAACCCTGCCACCGAGTGTGCCATCGTCCAGATAGAAAACCACGAGCTCAGAGGTGAGTTTTTCTGTTAGCGGATGGATAGCCAGACAGAACAACAATGGGCCAAGGGGATCCCCTTGCTGCACTCCTTCAGATGACTGCAAAGGGGTTTCCCCCCAAAGGAGGGTGGAGGGTGCACTGTAGGCAGAGTGCACGAATGGGAGAAGCTCTGGGGCCAATTCCCTGACGCGGATTAGCATCTGGTCTCGGCGGACACAGTTGAAGGCATTGGAGAAGTCCAACTTAAGGAGCACATGGTCTGGAGGTAGATTGTCAAGGTAGATGCGGGCGGCATGCACTGCAGCCTCTGCCCCCTGAGGGGTCCCGTAACCCAACTGACGAGGGGCAAGGAGTGAGTGCATTGGACCCTTGACATGTACTGCCGCAGCCTTAGCAGCCAGACGACGGAGCGTACAACCTACGGCGATGGGTCTGACTCCACCCCCCTTCTTCTCCAAGGCTACCAGATTGGCTCCAAAGAACGGACGGACAGGCTCTGGGGTCTGACCTGCCAAGGTTAGGTTGATGAAGGATGTAAGCGCTCTTAGCAATAGTGGGGCCCCAACCCCTGCTGATGGTCCAATCATGTCCTTCAAGTGCTGAGGTCTTAAGCCGTCAGGCCCACCGGCCGATCCATTGGGGAAAGAACGTACTGCCCGGGCCACTTCCTCTTCAGACACCGTGAGAGTGCAACTTGGCTCCAGGGGTGCTGGAGGAATCTGAGTGTCTGGGTGAGGAGCTGGGTGCTTCGCCTGAAGGGCGTTGAGGGTTGCCACATTCCTGTCTGCTATGGTGTCCGCGGAGCATGCTAGTCTGATAGCACCGGTGAAGTCTCCTTCCTCAAGCTTGGCAGCCACATGGGCGGCCAGTAATTCCGCAGGGATGTGCTTCTGCGCTTTCCTACCTTGTTGTTTAACTGGGGCAGGGTCAACTTCATCTTCTATCTGCTTCTTGAATGCCTTCGTAGAGTTGTAATGACTACCCCCTCTGGGGAGGACACGGAGGCAGCGAGTGCTGAAGTGCAGGAGTCGGTCCCATGAGGCCAGTTCATTGCTTTCCACTACCCTCCCGAGTAAATTGGCCAGTTTCTTCGCTGCCAGCTCTCGCGCGGCACGTGGTATCCTCTTGATCGTCCGCACCGCTAACTGGGGTGGGGAAGGCGGGACTTGCGCAGCCTGAGGAACGTCCGGGGCAAACGGGGGCAGGGGTTGGCTGTTTCCTCGATCAATGACGTTCGACAGTCCTACAGGGGGTACGCGGGAACCGGCGCAGCGGTTGTCCAAAGGGCCATGAACGCGAATCAAACCAGTTCTCGTTACTGGCATCGATCGTCCGCACACAGCGCATGGAGCGCGGGAGAGGGCCATCGGAGTGTTGATTTCCTCCCGTTGCTGATCATATCTGCTCTCCAGCATCAACATCTCATCATTGGTGGGCATTAGCATTCACTTTGGCTACGCAATCGCTGAGAGAGAGACTCAAACTTTCCTCTGAAATGGCGAAAGAGCAAGAAAGAAAGACCTGGATCCAGACCAAAATAATTGGAGTCCCAATCATCGGACTCCCAGCTGTGATTCCACTCAGATTCTCAATGATCGTATATAAAAGGTATAGTACATATATAAAAGCCATATAAGGTACAGTATATATAAAGGAATAATATAATGATAATATGGCACAGGACACTTTTACTGTAAGACAGGTTGAGCTGTGCATGTTATCTTCATAATGTGGTGAATGACCAAGCACTGGTATGAAGCGTTAGCAAGAGTGAACAGTATTTTTGCAGCCATCATTTCTGGATGGTTTGATCCCTCCTTGATTTTTCCATATGTGCATAATTACTGCAGCCCACAACTGCAAGCATGCAATTATAATATAGCCTATTTATCTTAGTTTTTAATACCAATTGTGTGATTATCCAGCTGGCATTGTGGAAGAACTTCTGTAAGTCCCTTGCTGTGCCCTTCGTTTAGGTAACGGCCTGAATCCGCGTCTCTCTGCAGAGTATCTTTTTGATGTGGCCCCCGGGTTTGGCCTAGCCAGTTGGCCCGGCAGACTATGTCAAGGTTTAATGAGCTTTCCATATTATTATATGTAACTAGCAGAGACATGACTATATTTACTTTGATTGTACACTTCCAGTCAACCAATGCCTATACTATTACATGTACTACTCCTTTATTGTAATGGTTTTCTTAGATTTGCATATTGCATTGCATTTAGCAAGCATGAATAGATGCCAGCAACACAAAAGAAACGTCATCCATGTATTGCACAATCGTCAAACTGGATATCTTGAGGCCCACTCTTTTGACATCAAAGCCTTTTCTTTCTCCCGGGATCAATGATGCTTTCTGCTACTAACGTATAATAAATTATAGTTTATATCACATAGAGCCACGTACATTAAACTGCAACAATACCAAACAGGCCTTTGCAGCACTGTGTCTCACTAAGTACATACCATGAAGGCCAGCTGTACTGGACTTCATAGTACATGTACTCTTGGCCCCGCCCACTGCATACTCTCTATACAGTGAATTATCTGTAGAACAGCCACAAATGTGTTTTGGACGCCAACACAAACACTCTTAATATGCTATGGCACGTAACTACACAAGGCAATTATGCGGCATGCAAGGACAGAGATCTCCCTTCCCTCCCCTGTTGCTGCCTTCTCTGCGGTGGTGCAAAGCAATGACTTCGTGTGTGGCACCTCTGACCTTACCTTATCATTTACAGTGGTAGCTCCCTCCTCACTTTGCACCTTTCCACCTGTCACATTGTCACCATTGGCTCTCCCTTCTCCAGTGGTGGATAGAGGCTCCACTGCAACAGAGCTGCGCTCAAGGGTGAGTCTGCCCTCCTGTGCGTCCACCTCAAACCGAGCCCAGACAGGGTGGACAGTTAGCAAGCACTATCAAAGTAGAGCACATGACATTGCATTTGCTACGTATATGCTCATTATCAATTCTCTAGTTATCAACCACGTAGTATGAACCTATATAGCATATATAGCAATGAAAGAGTTAGAAAATTGCGAGGAAGGGACGCAAAAGATAGCAAAAGGTCTAGCAATCAACCTTAGCTAAGGCCATTGTGGTGTGATACGCAGTTCTCAAGTCACTGGCCACAGACTCATATTTCATTAGTTTCTGCTGCCTTTTGCTGAAATGTTGGAAGAAAGTAAAGCTTTGGCCAGTAACATCTTCCATGACAGCTATCTCTGTTAATGTGCACACTCAAACAGAGAAGAGAAATGCATGCATGCACACGTGCACGCATGCACACACACACACACCATGTACGTAACTCACAAACAGGCGATGAAGTTCATTAAAAGAGGGCCTCGTCTTGGGATTGTGGTCTGTACATTGCATGATAAAGTCAAATCTGCAGAGAAATCAATTATCCAGATTTGACACACAGAACACCATCACAAACACTTGTCATTGAAGAACTGCAGCTAAATTGAAAAGAATTGAGACCTTACACAGCTGTGGGACTCATCTTAGGTCGAGCCAATTTTAGGCCGTTTTCCTCAATCTGCTCGAGGAGATCCCTGTTATATCAACTCCAGGGTATGGGTTCCGCCCTATAGTCATAATCTCCCAAAAACATATGCGATAACCTATTGCAAGAAGTGAAATGGAAACAGAAGTAAAGAAGGAATGAAGCAGAAACAGAAATATAACAACAAAGTAGCTAGATCAAGATTTGGTCATTTTCTGGTAGCAATTACTTTTAGCGTTGTTAGTTTGTCATTTCTGCCTAGCTACACAGAAAATGCACCAACAGTCATTTTAAACAAGGGTGAAACCTGGTGCAGGATGCTACAGGTGTTACAGATGGTTGCCATGGTTATTGGAGTACATACGTACATCAGCATTACATCATGGCTCACCACACATCCGATTGGTTAGAGAAAACAAAGTCTATCAGTGACAGTTACAGTAGATGCATGATACTGTGGATGCAAGGTATACTTGTATCTCTTTTGAGTAACAGTCTATATACACAGGAATAGGATCAAACACCTGCAATATACTGTATGCATGTACAGTATGCACACCTGCACACACACACACTAAGACATACGTACATGTACAGACACACACACATATAACACAATATGTACAAACACAAGCACATCTACAGACACACACACATGTACAAAACGCACATGAGTACGTACTACAAACAGACGTACACACATACACACACACACACACACACACACCTTGACAGTCCAAAATCTGCTATCTTGGAGTGCATATTCCCAGAGCTGTCTTCCTGAACCATGATGTTACGATCCGCAAGGTCACAATGGACATACCACCAATTGGATGGTGACAGGGGCAGAGGAGGATGGGAAGTCATGATGGCGGCAGGATCTGAAGAGTCACCAAACCAAATCAAAAGTAGTGAGGGGAGTGTGACATGGGGTCATGTGGCATGTGATACACACCATATCATTGTGTCACTTCATATCTGCAGATGTTAGGTTTGCGTAAGCGTTGGAATGAGGATACCACAGAGGCAGCTCTCAGACCTCGTATATACATATTCTGCCTTGAACTCAGTGTCACCTCAGGATGCAGCAATCATTGCTGCTCTTCGTAAGGAGGTGGAAGACCTGAAGAGTCAGATAAAGCAAACCAAAAGTAGTGAGGTGTGTGACATGGGGTCATGTGGCATGTGATATGCACATTATTGTCACATGACAGTCATGTGACATGCATGTGTCACAGTTGAGCCTATCCCCACCCCCTTTCTAGAATGATGAACAGACCGCCAGTGTGAAGCAACAGGGCTCCGGAGGGTCTGGTGGTGAAACAGCAACCGGCAGCAGCTACAACAGCCACGTCAAGCCCACCTTGGGCCCTAGAGTGTCCTTTGACACCCTTACAAAGGACGAGGTTGCCTGAACAATTGGAGTGCCAGTGCACTGCACTTAGCTAGCTTCTAAGGGTAGAGGGCGCCTTTGACATACATGCATTGCATACGTAAATGTGCCACATTGTATACGTAAGTATCACATTACACATAAATGCAAACGTCCCACGTCCCCTTATAATTAGCAGTACCTAAAAGCATGTGTTCTTGCCTTGAAAATAGTAATAATTAATATCCATATAAGGCTATTCACTCTAATTGGGCCAATATACTATAAAATTT
The DNA here is from genome assembly GCA_949841015.1 of Aplysina aerophoba. NCBI lineage: Eukaryota > Metazoa > Porifera > Demospongiae > Verongiida > Aplysinidae > Aplysina > Aplysina aerophoba. The sequence goes on along the minus strand of OX465036.1, from coordinate 3,872,666 downwards.
AAGGAGAGTAGAAATGTAGAATTGCGTACAAATAGCTGGCTGTGGCAAGCAGCCAATTACAATTATATTTTAGTAAGATTCTTATATACTTTTAATTAAGGAGAGTAAAGAGCTTATCCACACTGATGACAGTCATTGGGAATCCAGTGATGAACTATATAGTAGTAGTAGTAATATAATTAACTAAACTCATGCCAGTGTCTCTGACATCATCAAATGCCAATCTCCATGCACTATGCACAAATACAGTATTACATAGATATCAGTAATGGATCATCACAACACTCAGATACGTACTTCCATCTATACCAATTTCATAAAGGAAATGTTTTGTCCTTAAAGGATGCATGAAATGGATGATGAGATGTGTGTGAGAACAACTCCAAAGAGTATGCAAGAATGTAGGATAGGCACAGTTTGCCAGCTCGCATTGGTTTTCATTCACATGCATGTTTATCTGCAGTGGCCTCCTGGCCGCTTTGTGTCGGGTTGTCTGGGTTCCCCTCATTGGCCTCAAAGGGCAGCACCTCATACGTGTGGTCTGTCTTGTCCTCCTCAGCGTTATATATGAAGCTCGTCAGCACCTCCTTTGTAGTCGTGTAGGAGGGATTCTCTGTCATACTAGACATAACCATGCCCCCAGACTCATTGTCCATGTACTCGTACTCCTCATGTACTGGGTTGGGGAGAGAACGACCGGGCCTGCACAGTAAGCAACAAACAACATCATTATCTTACCCCCTCAATGAGGTAAGTACATGAGATCCCTACAATCCAGCGTCATGTACGAAGTGTTGGTGCGGCACGTACCTGTATTTTGACTGCTTTCTGCAAAATAGAATCACTGCAATCACTACGGCAACAATAGCTGTCACCATAACAAGAAGGACAACAACAGCTACGGCTACTACAATCACAATCACAGTGGCATCTGTGGGTGAGTCAGTAGCAGGGTTAGAGGATGGGTCAGCAGATGGAACAGTAGTTGCGGCTACAGAGGCAGCAGAACACGGTTCAGGTTGCAAGGAGTCAATCACCACAGGACAAGTGGTGTCCACCTGCAGCTGTGTGGAAGCCACTGCAAGATATGGAGTGGAGGTGACCCAGGAGGTGAGGAGGGAGGGCATGTCTAGTCCAGGGAGTGCTGTGTAGGAGAGCTCTGCAAGAAACACCACTGTTTGTGAGTCTGTGGTTCTGAAACAGCTGAAGAGGCTCTGCTGCACAGACAAGGAGCAGCCGCATTGCTGCTGGAGTGGGACTGAGAGGGCAACTGATATGTCTGACAGCTTTGCTGCACCTTTGGTCTCCTGCAAAGATATCAGCATGGGTCCAACAGTGTAAACAGCTGCAGCTCATGATAGACATAAGGTAAGAAGTGTACATATGTGCATGCATAGCTACCATTATAATATTATATACACTAAGCATTACAGGCTTGGAACTCACTGCCCAAGTGAGGCAATCTGAAACTGGTCTCAATAAGAGTTGGATAAAAGTGGACACTGGAATAAGTGAAAAATGTATATCATACAAGAATCTGGATACTAACTATAATTAAGTAGAGTAAGTGAAAAATGTACAAAAAATCTGAATACTAACTATAATTAAGTAATGCCTGCACAGTAATCGTGCATGGTATAACTAGTATCTTAGAATAGAAACTCTGACACTCACCAAAAACATTGACAGCGATGTTGTCTGAAGTCACAGTGTAGTTCTGAACAAAATCCGACTCCACCTCACAGGTGTAGTTGGCTGTGTCTGATCTCACTATTGGGGGGACCAGTATCAGCTCACTCACAGCCTCAAAGTACTCTAGGTCCTCCAGAGGAATGGGCTGAAAGCTGCTGTCCAGAGCAGTGCTGAAGCGGTAGAAGTCCATTGGGTTCTGCCTTCTTAAGGTGGTGATGTTGATGTGGGAACCATCTGGTTCAAGTGGGGTGCCATCCTTCCTCCAGTGGAGGGAGAGGAGTGGGTAGCCTCGAACGGAGCACTTCAGTGTGACAGCATCATTCATGCTGTTGATGGCAACATCCACTTGTGGGGAGATAGACAGGAACACGGGGGGGACTGAGGAAAAATGACAAACACAAGTACTAGTGGTGAGCCAGTACACATATATCTTTAGCTTAATCTGAGGTATGCCTACTGTCACAAATGCACAACCACTATCCATGCCGATGCCTACTTGAAGGATCACCAAGGGATACTGCAAATCTGCACCAGTGGTAATTGCAAAATTTAATTCTATTGACAGTATATACTGATGGAGATAATTGACGCATGGTAACCTAGGAATGAAGTCATAGCTGCTCTGAATGCAAGCAGATGGTATACATAGGAATGTGGCACCTGACAGGTGTAGACTACTGGTATAGAATCTGATTTGCAAGCAGTAGAGAGCAGTAAGTGATCAATAAATGCATTTCAAATCAATCCCTATCATTTCTAATGTAAAAATGTAATGAATGTAAAAGTAACGTTCATGGACTTGCTATGCATGCAGACATTCTATGGAGTAGAAGCAAAACATTCTGTGAACACTGGACAGCTGAAATGTTTTTGTGATCCGTTTACATAATATCCATTTTTGTTACACGTCAAAATTTTATGTAGACTCCTGGTCGCAACCAGAACATGTCATGCACAGTATGCTGCTAATGTATTGATCTGCTCCAGCAGTAACTGCACTCACCCTGCACAGACAGCATGGCAGAAGCTATGACTGAGCCTCGTCTGTTCCTGGCACGACAAAGATAGGTCCCCCTGTCCTCAAACTGGACATTTCTAATGAGCAGCCTACCATACTCATCTGGGCTGATACGTTTATCTGTAATTTGATACTTTCCACTGTTTGCTATGCTTTTCATTGTGCCATTGACAGACCCAATGGTAGAATTGCTGCCATTTGCACTAATAAAGTACCAGGTCAGAGAGTGGGCAGGTTGAGCTAGTGCAACACAGTCATAGGTGACAGTGACACCATTGACTACTTGTAGGTCCTCAGGTGGTTTGATGATTCTAGGCTGACCTGCAGGTAGAAGAGTAATCTATGTCAACATAATGTTCTGGCAAACAAGGATTCCTATTGTGTCTCATAGGCTCAGTATCATATCAGGTTCAAGTATGTATATACATACTACCACTGGCTAACTTCTTCAGTGAATAATTGACACTTACAGGCATGCATGTATAAATACAATAGGGCAGTCAGACGATGATGTGGTCACATGAGGTATACGAGTACAGAAAGTAAGAGAACGCGCGAGTGGATCTATGCAAGGCCATGGTGTAATCGCAAAGTGGGATTCTCGGTTGTTGGCAATCTGACATTGCAATGAGCGTTTCTTCTATTCCAAACAACTATGATCACAATCACAATAAATCTTTTATATACTGACGTTTCTACCACTATACTGTGGCCTTCATCAGAGTACACAATGAGCAAATCACTGAGACTACGTGCTAAAATTAATAGTAAGCACATCTACACATGTCAACGAAAAGACGTCACCTAGGCCTAGGGTCTACCCCCCCTCCCTGCTTTGTTCTCTACTCTGCTGTTTTTTCGGTGGTCTTCTGGTGAGATTCTTCGATCCAGCAGCAATTGATGTCAAGGCCTTGATTGCTGATTTCTCTGTCTCTCCTCATCTTGTGGCTGCCTGGTGCTCCTTCAAACGCGTCTCCAGTGCCCTCTTTGTTTCCCTGATGTACGTTTCCCACAACTGCAGAGGATCTCGTAAACCACTCCTGATGCTTTCAGTGCAGGACAGAGACCCTGCACTGAAAGCATCAGGAGCGGTTACTATTAGCACATAGTCTTAGTGATTTGCTCAGTGTGTACTCTGATGAAGGCTAATTGATGACTGGAAAAACACAACCAGTGCAAGTTGCGGTGAGTCAAAACCATCTTGGGCACTAGTAAGAGCAGGAAGCAGAAAGTAATTGCAGCTTGCACAAGGGCACAAACCTTACCAGAACTAGTCCTTGTGCTACCTAGGCCTGCACCTGGCACTGGTGGTGACTTTCCTGTCTGTTGCATACGTTAAATGTACATGTACATACTGCATAATTCAGTAAGGATATATAGCTATAATTATATATACAAAAGATTCTGATGATTGCCCCATGGAGGGTTGGCACTCTGGGTTCTTTTGGCAGTGCTAGCCATGATTTCCCCAGGTCTCTGCTCCCACCTCACTGAGATTGTGGATGGCAGGGATGCTCATACTGTACAAAAAATCTCTGTCCATATGCACATATGCACATAATATGATTCGTCATCGATTAATGAAGAGTAAGTAATTACGTAGCTGTGTGGTGTTGCTGATTTTGGAGACTCATGAGTAATCACAGCTGGGAGTTACTGCTTTGAGCAAGCTATGCATATGTATACATAAGAGTAGGTTTGAAGGGTGGTTGCTGGTGGGAATTCATTATTCATGTAGCCAGGACATAAGTACACTCAGGGACCATATTAAGAAGTTTTCTGAACAACTCACGGTCACGGATGTCGATGATGGTCACATTGACTGCGTCTTGACCAATCCTCACTCTGACTTCATCAGATGTCTCCACAATGCGTGCCTGAAAGTATTCCACACCTTCAAAAACGTCATCATTCACAATGTCAATGAGAATAGGGGAGGACAATGCAGTATCGGCAGGATCCTCTCCATCAGTGAAAGCAGTTTGATGGAATGTCACATTGTAGCTCCTTGCACTGGAGTAGTCTTCAGGGTCTGTAGACAGGCATCACATGTATTGGAAAAGAAGTGAGTGCACACTATGAGACTGCAGATATGTAATTTATATAGATGTTCAATGTAACCTTTGCATTAGTACAACCCACCTGTAGCTGTCCCATCACTGATTTCAACGATTGCCCACACAGGATAAAAGAACTTTCCGTCAATGCGTAGAGTGACACTGACTTGTCCAACATTTTCAGCAACAGGGCTAGTGCAAGTATTCCCATTGAAATTCAATACAACAACTGAGATAAACAAACATGGACGGAAAGTTTTTACAATTATAATGCAAATATTGAATATTCATCAATTGTTGGGCTTTGTGTTATGTATCAACTCACAGTCATCATCTCTGATCAAAATAAAGGCAGTTTTGGGCTCTCCCTTTATGGCATTCCAAGTATTTGCAATCTCAGGACCAAAATTAAATTCTGCAATGAAGAGCTCATCAAACTCCAGCACACTGTCGTTCACAATGGTGAAGCTCTCAAATGCAGACTGGCTGGCTGGGGTGAAAACAAAGTCATTGATTGTGCTCACCACATCAGGGCGACCAGACTCTGCATTGAAAAGTGCAATCACACAATATATAATATAATGACTGTGACTTTTTTCGTGCAGTCCATTCTCAAAATCTTACGTGCCACTTGAGCATTTCCAAAAATTCCTGCGATTTTAGTTGTAGTAACTCGCTCAATGGTGGCATTAAAGGAAAAACCTAAGAACAGAAACAGCCGTTTAGCAAATGGGTATTAACAAACAATGAGGGTTCATTTTATGCAGCCTCTTTTACCTACAAAGGCTGGTCCAGGCACAACAAGACTGTCAATGCGGTTGGGATTGTCATCAGAAATCTGTCTGGGAAACCCTTGGATGCTGACTTGGGCCTCCTCAAATGTTGAATTAGTAACAAGCTCTACAGTTGCTAGTTGACTTTCAGTGAACACGTAGACATCTTGAGCCCAGCGGACAATCAGAGCTAAGTAAAGGAGAAAGCAATAAAAGTAATTCATGATACTTTCACATATATTGTATTTTATATAATAATGTAATTGTTACATTATTGAAATACATGCATGTGCTCACCATCATCATCACAAATTTGGATTGTGACTCGATTTGGTTCAATACCACGGACAGCATCCAGAGCACCTCCTTGAAGAGTACAGATAAAGGACTCGCACGGCTCAGCGATGTCATCATTCCTGATTGGTACCACAAGTTCTTCAGATGAGTTGCTTCGTCTAGTCTCAACATCTGTGAAGTTAAGCCTGGTTCCAGGTGTGAAGATGAAGTCGCTGCTAAGGTTGGCTGCAAGCAACAGTTCAAAATGTGTCATCATCTTTTGTGAAATTCACTAGCCAGAAGGGAGTTTACAAAACCAAACGTTTCGGTAGTTGTACAACTACCGAAACGTTATCGAAACAGTTCAAAATGTTCTAGCTAATATTTTGCGTATTTGTTTCCTTTAGTAGAGAAAGTACTGTAATATTTAGCATGTATGATATAGAAGAGGATTCATTGTTTACTTGTCAATGTGTGTATCATTTTTGCATTTAATAATATATACATTGATAGAGTAAAGATTCATTACCACGTCTATAAATAGACAGTTCCTTGGTTTTCGAGCGTAAGACACGTGGTAGATAGCTTCACTTAGCAAAACGTTTCGGCCCCAAAAGGGCCTTCTTCAGTTGTAAGGGGTTACAAAACAGATCAGGATCTTTTTTGTAACCCCTTACAACTGAAGAAGGCCCTTTTGGGGCCGAAACGTTTTGCTAAGTGAAGCTATCTACCACGTGTCTTACGCTCGAAAACCAAGGAACTGTCAATATATACATTATGCTAGTGTCAGAGCCTGAAAAGGTTTCTCTACCTGCTGGTACACCAGTGACCTGCGTCGGTGCGCAGATAACACCAATTTGTACTGGGTTGGCATAGATCCCAAACGCTTCAGCACGCAGTCTCACTACCACCCCGTCTCCCTCAGTCACTTGAATGGGTTCTGCGATTGTCCAGTTGACCTCAATGTCTGGTGAAGGAAAGAATCCATGCATGAGACAAGTACATTGCACTATAGGTTCTCTTTGCAATGATTTACAAGCAAATGGTACAGCTAGGCTGACATCCCTAGCTTACAGTCATTATCTTCAATGATCACATCTGCAGAGGTGTCATTCAGCCGATTCTGAGCCCTGAAAACATCTGCTGCTTGTCCCAAAAACCGAGCCTCAACAATTCGGAGGCGAAATGTTTCACGTCCCTCAAAAGCCTCGTCGTCAGAAATAAAGATTAAATGTTCAGTCGAATTGGCTTGCTGGGGCTGAAAATTAACAGCGAATATCCTCGACAATGGGTTCTGAAGATTGACAATGTAATCACTCACTGTGAGAACGAGGGGAAATGACATTTATGTGAACAAGAGAGAGCTTGTGAAAGGTAGTCTGAAAACATTATAGAAATGCAAGCAAAATGTGAAGATACGAAGTGGAGATGTATGATCGTGCACTTACCAAGTTTAGCACTGCCGTCTTCTGCAGCTATGTCTACTTCAATTCTTCCATTGAAAGTGATACTGGGGCGGGTCAGGATCGCAGCTGACAACCGGACCACTAGTTGTCCTCCTTCTGAGGTAATATACTGACTTAGATGAAAAACTGGGCCGACTGCATGTTTTAGAGGGAGGGGGGAGGGAAGATAAGCGTTTGTTTCTTTTGATCATGTTCGTTGGTATAACTAAAGTTTCGCCGACAGCATGACCTCAGTTCAGCAGAAATCCAACATGTGTAGCCCAACAACACTTAGCTAAAGTAGAATTATAGTGTAGTCGATGAACAATTTGGGACGACCCGCTAGAACTGCGGATGGCACCACTTACAAGGTAGTTGTGCTGTGCCCTGATGGACCAGCGTTGCAATCAGGACCACGACCACAAACAAGCCCCTCATCTTGCACTGCAGTAGCTACGGCTACGGAAGAGGAATCTGTACAGCGGAGGAATGTCTATAAGTCTCATACAATGGTGGTACAGTTTACTCTGCCAAAAGTAGGTTTATAGACCATCCTTATGACGTTGCTAACTCACCCAATAACCACAACTGCACCGGTAGAAGATGCGCCTGGGCAGTAGATACGGTTGTGCTTTTATTTCGCACAATTCTGTTTCCTGTCGCCTGAGCTCTGCGCAAAAACGCGCGGGAGCGGAAACGGAATTACAAATACTAGCCATGGCCACTTCCTTACGGTCAACTGATCTGTCAGGTGATGGCACACAAGTACGGTGGGTCCTAATGTCCTAAGTACGGTCGGTCCTAATGTCCTAAGTACGGTGGGTCCTAATGTCCTAAGTACGGTGGGTCCTAATGTCCTAAATACGGTGGGTCCTAATGTCCTAAATACGGTGGATCCTAATGTCCTAAGTACGGTGGGTCCTAATGTCCTAAGTACGGTGGGTCCTAATGTCCTAAGTACGGTGGATCCTAATGTCCTAAGTACGGTGGGTCCTAATGTCCTAAGTACGGCCGGTGGGTCCAAATGTCCTAAGTACGGTCGGTCCTAATGTCCTAAGTACGGCCGGTGGGTCCAAATGTCCTAAGTACGGTCGGTCCTAATGTCCTAAGTACGGCCGGTGGGTCCAAATGTCCTAAGTACGGTGGGTCCTAATATGCACTGCATACGTGGATTGTAGTACTAGTGTCATAGATAGGGTTATTGTGATCGTGATGTGATTGCTACCACTCAAATATGAAATCCTGTCGGACTTCCTCTTTGGATTGTACTTATTTCCACACCTGAGAGTGGCTTTAATTATACCTAGCTTAGTAGATGTAAGATCTCTTATCCACTTATGGTATAAGACTAATCACGCATGTACCAAGTCTCCTCTTCATGATATCCATGATGGTATAAAGCTAACAAGGAAACTACATATAGTTTGTTGTCTTATAGAGAAATTCTAGAAGGCCTATGGATTGCTAAATTGTTGTTGCATCATGCACATGAGCAACAGACATGCTGTCATTTATACACTATAAAAAGTCTAGTTATAGACTATAATATGGTAACCGTTGTACATAGTGCCATGGTCCAATTGATATGACGGCACACCATTTGTCATTTGCCATTTTGGACAAACATTCTGAAATCATAGATAGTAGAGACAGGGATTGGGGGTCATGGCACATATAAGGGGGATCCAAATTGCGCAAGTATGGACTGCGAGGATTTAGTATTAGTTTTAGGGTCAGGGTTTGGGTTGATTTTATATTGTAAAATTTGGCGCCCCCTGGCTCTCCCTTATATGTGCCCACTGCCGGGATTGGCAACACTCCTGTACTGTTGTATTATTTTATACTGTGTTTACTGGTTATGCATATGAACGCTTCAGCTAATATTTTGCGTTATACATTTCATTCAGTGGAGAAAGCTGTAATACTGAGCATGTATCTCGATAGAAGTGGATTCATTGCTTACTTGTTAATGTGTGTATCATTTTTGCACTTAATTATGCAATAATATATACATTATGCTGGTGTCAGAGCCTGGAATAGTTTCACTACCTGCTGGTACACCAGTGACCTGCGCCGGTGCACAGACAACACCGATTTGTACTGGGTTGGCATAGATCCCAAATGCTTCAGCACGCAGTCTCACTTCCACCCCGTCTCCCTCAGTCACTAGAATGGGTTCTGAGATTGTCCAGTTGACCTCAATAACTGGTGAAGGAAACAATTCATGCATGAGACAAGTACATTGCACTACAAATAGGTTCTCTTTGTGATGATTTGGAAACAAAATGGTATACAGTTAGGCAGACAGCCTGAACTCACAGTCATTATCTCTAATGTTTACAGTTGCAATGGTGTTGGTCAGTCCCTCCTGAACTCTGAAAAATGTTGCTGCTTCCCCAATGAACCGAGCACCCAAAATTTGGAGGCGAAAAGATTCAGGTCCCTCAGAAAGAAGGATAAAATGTTTAGTTGAATTGGCTTGCTTGGGCTGAAAAGTAACAGTGAATATCCTCGACGATGGGTTCTGAATGTGGAAAACGTAGTCTTTCCCTGTATAAACAAGATGACATGGTATTTGAGCAAACTGCAAGAGACAGTTTGGTACAGGCAGACTGAGAATGAAATCGTATATAAGCAAAACGTAACGTTCAAAACGTGTTTTACATGAAGATGCAAAGTAGAGATTTATGATCATGCACTTACCAAACTCAGCACTGCCTGGCAGGTCTACTGAAGTTATGTCAACTTCAATGCTTCCATTGAAAGCAGGAATAGCAGCGCCGGTCAGGATCGGAGCTGACAACCGAATTGCTTGTTCTTCACCTTCTGCGGTAAAATACTGACTTGCAGAAAAATCTGGAGCGACTGCATGTTTTAGAGAGAAGGGGAAAGGGGATGAGATAAGTGTCTTCTTCGATCATGCCCGATTGGTTTAACTAAGGCATGCAGCATGGCCTCAGTTTAGTGAGAATCTGACATGTACAGCCAAACACGTGCCATAACAGCGCTTCAGTAAAGGATAGAGCGATTTGGCACACGATCAGCTGAAACAGTGACCCGCACCACTAACAAGGTAGTTGTGCTGTGCTCTGAGACACCAGCGTTGCAATCAGGACCACGACCACAAACAAGCCCCTCATCTTGCACTGCAATACGGCTACGGAAGAGGATTCTGTACAGCGAAGGAATGTAGGCCTCGTACGTATACAATGGTGGCACAGTTTAATCTGCCAAAGGCAGGTTTATGGGCAAATAGACACCCTATGTACCACCACCCTTGTGACATTATACTTACTCATCCAATAACCACAACTGCACCAGTAGAAGATGCGCCTGGGCAGTAGATACGGCTGTGCTTTTATTTCGCACAATTCTGTTTCCTGTCGCCTCAGCTCCGCACGAAAATGAGTGAGTAAACCTACGGAAACGGAACTAAAAACATGCCATCCAACAGTCACTTAGACGCTACTCTGTCCGGTGATGGCACAAGTACAGTTAGTCCTAGTGTGTGAGTCTCGTTACATAATATGGACTGCGTGCGTGGATTAGTACTACTACTACGTATATACGTATAGTGTTAGGGTTGGGGTTACAGTCATCACGATGTGACGTGATCTATAGCTTCCACTCTCTACTGAGTGAATTCCCGTAGGACTTTCACGTCGCATTGCGCTTATTAACTAATACTGGCTTGAGGTTATATATATAGATAAATATCTCTAATCTACTCATTTTATTACTATTCACGCATGTACAAAATCTCCCCTTCATGACATCCAAGGAGGTATATGGATAACAAGGAAACTGCTTATAGTTTGTCGTCTTAGAGAAGGCCTGTGGATTGCTAAATTGTTGTTGCAAATGTATTTGCCAGAGGAAGGAAGGAGAGGTGAGAATATGAGCTAAACCTCCCCTTGGTTTCTGAGGGAGATGTGTAAGGCCTCCTTGATCAGCAAGTTGGTGTGTGCTTGCATTGTCAATCAAGAACCTTGTTTCATAACAGAGAGAGTGTTGGACCAGGAAAGCTCTGCAATTGCTGATTTCACTGTCTCTCCTCTCCTTCCTTGTAACGTGTCCCCAGCACCTTTTGTTTCTTCCATTTATATACTTCTATCCACAACTGCAAAGTGCATGTCTCTGAGTTAGCATTTAATTTGTTTACATGCTGTCTCAGAAATGGCATTAATTAAAAATTGATTTAAATGATGCCAGGGCTATACAACTTTCCTGTACAAGCATCATTGTCAGTGTAACTAGACGTGTGTAATTATTACAGCTTAAATATACTGGAGTGTCTTCAAGATATAATAATAGGAATGCACAATATCTGTCACACACCCCAGACTACGTATGTGTGGCGCATGTATAGCTCCAAAGCACTTGTACAATGATGCATTGACATTATTGAGAGTTGCTAGTACTTAAGGATGGGATTGTGGAAAGCAAGAAAGGGGAGATGAATCCATAGAGGGCTTCACCTGTTTTCTACATGCCACCACAAGTGTTGTCCAATTGCTAGTAAAATTAATAGATATGCATCCACACAATTTCAAATTAGCAGCTGCTACTGATTAGACTTCTTTTCTAGCACTTCCATATGCCTGTCTTCAGGGTCTGCACTTTGGCTAGTGTTCAGTACACCTACTTCCCCTTCTATGGTCCCACTCTGCTCAGATGGTCCCACAGTGCACCCTCCTGATGGCAATTATTGCAAATGCTTTCTGCCTCTCTCTTTTTCTCTCTCTCAGCTTCCACATGTATACGTGCATGTACACCCTTAGTGTTCTTCATTCTGGTGGCTACATGTGTATGTATGTATGTACGTTTGGGGAGTCCATTGAGATGTTGTGCTTGGGGAACCCTGTCAGCGTCTATTACTTTAGGTTGTAGTGTCTAATAGAAGCATTCTAAGTTCAGCTCCAATTAGTGGGGAGTCACTGCAAACTTATATTATGGTGTGACTACAGAACCTTCTGGACCTGAGAGGCTGTGTATGTATAGGTTATATAATTATGTGACTAACTGTTCCAGCTTTGAATATTCCTTATGTTATGCATAATTATATGTATCACAGAGTTCCCAGATTCCAGTTATTGTGTGCACTTTGTTTATGCATGGTTACATTCTACTATACTTACAGTATAGATATATAAAAGGTTAGATGATGATATTAGCTGCACATGGTTGTGATCATTGAGAATCTGAGCGGAATCACAGCTGGGAGTCCGATGGTTGGGACTCCAATTATTTTGGTCTGGAGACTAATTAATCCTGGTCTAATTATAGACCTTAGGATCATGCCATTACGTCCGAAGACCTCTGAAATGGCGAAAGAGCAGGAAAGAAAGACCAAACATTGGACTCCCAGCTGTGATTCCGCTCAGATTCTCAATGATCATATATAAAAGGTATAGTACAGTATATAAAAGACATATAAGGTACAGTATATATAAAGGAATAATAATATGGCACAGGATACTTTTACTGTAAGACAGGTTGAGCTGTGTTATCTTCACAATGTGGTGAATGACCAAGCACTGGAATGAAGTGTTAGCAAAAGTGAACAGTTTTTTGCAGCATCATTTCTGGATGGTTTGATCCCTCCTTGATTTTTCCATATGTGCATAATTACTGCGGCCCACAACTGCAAGCATGTAATTATATAGCCTATTTATCTTAGTTTTTAATACCAATTGTGTGATTATCCAGCTGGCATTGTGGAAGAACTTCTGTAAGTCCCTTGCTGTGCCCTTCGGTTAGGTAATGGCCTGAATCTGTGTCTCTCTGCAGAGTATCTTTTTGATATGACCCCCAGGTTTGGCCTAGCCAGTTGGCCCGGCAGACTATGTCAAGGTTTAATGAGCTTTCTATATTATTATATGTAACTAGCAGAGACATGACTATATAATTATACTTTGATTGTACACTTCCAGTCAACCAATGCCTACACTATTACATATACTACTCCTATATTGTAATGGTTTTCGTATAGATTTGCATATTGCATTGCATTTTGCAAGCATGAATAGATGCCAGGAACACGAAAGAAACGTCATCCATAAATTGCACAATCGTCAAGCTGGATATCTTGAGGCCCACTCTTTTGACATCAAAGCCTTTTCTTTCTCCCGGGATCAATGATGCTTTCTGCTACTAACGTATACGTATAATAAATTATAGTTTATATCACACAGAGCCACATACATTAAACTGTAACAATACTGAACAGGCCTTCGCAGCACTGTGTCTCACTAAGTACATACCATGAAGGCCAGCTGTACTGGACTTCACAGTACATGTACTCTTGGCCCCGCCCACTGCATACTCTCTATACAGTGAAGTATCTGTGGAACAGCCACAAATGAGTTTTGGACACCAACACAAACACTCTTAATATGCTATGGCATGTAACTACACAAGGCAATTATACGGCATGCAAGTACAGAGAGCTCCCTTCCCTCCCTTGTTGCTGCCTTCTCAGCGGTGGTACACAGCAATGACGTCGTGTGTGGCACCTCTGACCTTGCCTTATCATTTACAGTGGTAGCTCCCTCCTCACTATGCCCCTTTCCACCTATCACAGTGTCACCATCGGTTCTCCCTTCTCCAGTGGTGGATATATACAGGCTCCACTGCAACAGAGCTGTGCTCCAGGGTGAGTCTGCCCTCCTGTGTGTCCACCTCAAACCAAACCTGGACAGGGTGGACAGTCAGCAAGCACTATCAAAGTAGAGCCCATGACATTGCATTTGCTACGTATATGCTCAATTCTCTAGTTATCAACCACGTAGCATGAACCTATATAGCATATATAGCAATGAAAGAGTTAGAGACTTGTGAGGAAGGGACGCAAAAGATAGCAAAAGGTCTAGCAGTCAATCTTAGCTAAGGCCATTGTGGTGTGATACGAAGTTCTAAAGTCACTGGCCACAGACTCATATTTCATTAGTTTCTGCTGCCTTTTTGCTGAAATGTTGGAAGAAAGTAAAGCTTTGGCCAGTAACATCTTCCATGACAGCTATCTCTGTTAATGTACACACTCAAACAGTGAAGAGAAATGCATGCATGCACACGTGCACGCACGCACACACACACACACACCATGGACGTAACTCACAAACAGGCGATGAAGTTCATTAAAAGAGGGCCTCGTCTTGGGATTGTGGTCTGTACATTGCATGATAAAGTCAAATCTGCAGAGAAATCAATTAGCCAGATTTGACACACAGAACACCACCACAAACACTTGTCATTGAAGAACTGCAGCTAAATTGAAAAGAATTGAGAACTTACACATGTACAGCTGTGGGACTCTTCTTAGGTCGAGCCAATTTTAGGCCGTTCTCCTCAATCTGCTTGAGGAGATCCCTGTTATATCAACTCCAGGGTATGGGTTCCGCCCTATAGACATAATCTCCCCAAAACGTACGCGATAACTCCTGCAAGAAGTGAAACGGAAACAGAAGTAAAGAAGGAATGAAGCAGAAACAGAAATATAACAACAAAGTAGCTAGATCAAGATTTGCGTCATTTTCTGGTAGCAATTACTTTTAGCGTTGTTAGTTTGTCATTTCTGCCTAGCTACACAGAACACCAACAGTCATTTTAAACAAGGGTGAAACCTGGTGCAGGATGCTACAGGTGTTACAGATGGTTGCCATGGTTATTGGAGTACATACATCAGCATTACATCATGGCTCACCACACATCCGATTGGTTAGAGAAAACAAAGTCTATCAGTGACAGTTACAGTAGATGTATGGTACTGTGGATGCAAGGTATACTTGTATCTCTTTTGAGTAACAGTCTATATACACAGGAATAGGATCAAACACCTGCAATATACTGTATGCATGTACAGTATGCACACCTGCACACACACACTAAGACATACGTACATGTACAGACACACACACATATAGCACAATATGTACAAACACACGCACATCTACAGACACACACACATGTACAAAACGCACATGAGTACGTACTACAAACAGACGTACACACACACACACACACACACACACACACACACACACACACACCTTGACAGTCCAAAATCTGCTATCTTGGAGTGCATATTCCCAGAGCTGTCTTCCTGAACCATGATGTTATATTACGATCCGCAAGGTCACAATGGACATACCACCAATTGGATAGTGACAGGGGCAGAGGAGGATGGGAAGTCATGATGGCGGCAGGATCTGAAGAGTCACCAAACCAAATCAAAAGTAGTGAGGGGAGTGTGACATGGGGTCATGTGGGATGTGATACACACCATATCATTGTGTCACTTCATATCTGCAGATGTTAGGTTTGCATAAGCGTTGGAATGAGGATACCACAGAGGCAGCTCTCAGACCTCGTACATATTCTGCCTTGAACTCAGTGTCACCTCAGGATGCAGCAATCATTGCTGCTCTTCGTAAGGAGGTGGAAGACCTGAAGAGTCAGATAAAGCAAACCAAAAGTAGTGAGGTGTGTGACATGGGGTCATGTGGCATGTGATATGCACATTATTGTCACATGACAGTCATGTGACATGCATGTGTCACAGTTGAGCCTATCCCCACCCCCTTTCTAGAATGATGAACAGACCGCCAGTGTGAAGCAACAGGGCTCCGGAGAGTCTGGTGGTGAAACAGCTACCGGCAGCAGCTACAACAGCCACGTCAAGCCCACCTTGGGCCCTAGAGTGTCCTTTGACACCCTTACAAAGGACGAGGTTGCCTGAACAATTGGAGTGCCAGTGCACTGCACTTAGCTAGCTTCTATATAAGGGTAGAGGGTGCCTTTGACATACATGCATTGCATACGTAAATGTGCCACATTGTATACGTAAGTATCACATTACACATAAATGTAAACGTCCCACATGCCCTTATAATTAGCAGTACCTAAAAGCATGCGTTCTTGCCTTGAAAATAGTAATAATTAATATCCATATAAGGCTATTCATTCTAATTGGGCCAATATACTATACAATTTAAGGAGAGTAGAAATGTAGAATTACGTACAAATAGCTGGCTGTGGCAAGCAGCCAATTACAATTATATTTTAGTAAGATTCTTATATACTTTTAATTAAGGAGAGTAAAGAGCTTATCCACACTGATGACAGTCATTGGGAATCCAGTGATGAACTATATAGTAGTAGTAGTAATATAATTAACTAAACTCATGCCAGCGTCCCTGACATCATCAAATGCCAATCTCCATGCACTATGCACAAATACAGTATTACATATAATAATATCAGTAATGGATCATCACAACACTCAGATACGTACTTCCATCTATACCAATTTCATAAAGGAAATGTTTTGTCCTTAAAATATGCATGAAATGGATGATGAGATGTGTGTGAGAACAACTCCAAAAAGTATGCAAGAAAGAAGGCAGGATAGGCACAGTTTACCAGCTCGCATTGGTTTTCATTCACATGCATGTTTATCTGCAGTGGCCTCCTGGCCGCTTTGTGTCGGGTTGTCTGGGTCCCCCTCATTGGCCTCAAAGGGCAGCACCTCATACGTGTGGTCTGTGTTGTCCTCCTCTGTGTTAAACGTGAAGCTCGCCAGCATTTCCTTTGTAGTCGTGTAGGACAGATTCTTTGTCATATACTAGTCATAACCACACCCCCAAACTCATTGTCCATGTACTCGTACTCCTCATGTACTGGGTTGGGGAGAGAACGACCGGGCCTGCACAGTAAGCAACAAACAACAACAATTATCTTACCCCCTCAATGAGGTAAATACATGAGATCCCTACACTTCAGTGTCATGTACGAAGTGTTGGTGCAGCACGTACCTGTATTTTGACTGCTTGCTGCAAAATACAATCACTGCAATCACTATGGCAACAATAGCCGTCACCATAACAAGGAGGACAACAACAGCTACGGCTACTACAATCACAATCACAGTGACGTTTGTGGGTGAGTCAGTAGCAGGGTTAGAGGATGGGTCAGCAGGTGGAACAGTAGATGGGGCTACAGAGGCAGCAGAACAAGCTCTGGTTGCAAGGAGTCAATCACCATAGGACAAGTGGTGTCCACCTGCAGCTGTGTGGAGGCCACTGTGATGTGTGGAGTGGAGGTGACCCAGGAGGTGAGGAGGGAGGGCATGTATACTCCAGGGAGTGCTGTGTAGGATAGCTCAGCAAGAAACACCACTGATTGTGAGTCTGTGGTTCCAAAACAGCTGAAGAGGCTCTGCTGCACAGACAAGGAGCAGCTGCATTGCTGCTGGAGTGCAACTGAGAGGGCAGCTGATATGTCTGACAGCTTTGCTGCACCTTCAGTCTCCTGCATAGATATCAGCATGGGTCCAACAGTGCATGTATATAAACAGCTGCAGCTCGTGATAGACATAAGGTAAGAAGTGTACATACGTATGTGCATGCATAGCTACCATTATAATATTAAATACACTAAGAATTACAGGCTTGGAACTCACTGCCCAAGTGAGGCAATCTGAAACTGGTCTCAATAAGAGTTGGATAGAAGTGGACACTGGAATAAGTGAAAAATGTACAAAAAATCTGAATACTAACTATAATTAAGTAATGCCTGCACAGTAATCGTGCATGGTATAACTAGTATCTTAGAATAGAAACTCTGACACTCACCAAAAACATTGACAGGGATGTTGTCTGAAGTCACAGTGTAGTTCTGAACAAAATCTGACTCCACCTCACAGGTGTAGTTGGTTGTGTCTGATCTCACAATTGGGGGGACCAGTATCAGCTCACTCACAGCCTCAAAGTACTCTAGGTCCTCCAGAGGGATGGGCTGAAAGCTGCTGTCCAGAGCAGTGCTGAAGCGGTAGGAGTCCATTGGGTTCTGCCTTCTGAAAGTGGTGATGTTGATGTGGGAGCCATCTGGTTCAAGCGGGGTGCCATCCTTCCTCCAGTGGAGGGAGAGGAGTGGGTAGCCTCGAACGGAGCACTTCAGTGTGACAGCATCATTCATGCTGTTGATGGCAACATCCACTTGTGGGGAGATAGACAGGAACACGGGGGGGACTGAGGAATAACGACAAAAAAACAATTAAAAGTGGTGAGCCAGTATACATACCTTTAGCTTGCACAGCCACTATTAATATTCATGCCGATGCCCTACTGGCAAGGCATTGAAGGATCACCAAGGGATACTGCAAATCTGCACCAGTGGTATTGCAATTTCTAGTGACAGTACTGACGGAGATAATTAATGCAGGGCAACTTAGGAATGAAGTCATAGCTGCTCTGAATGCAAGTAGATGGTATACATAGGAATGTGGCACTACCTGGCAGATGTAGACTACTTGTATAAAATCTAATTTGCATGCAGTAGAGAGCAGTAAGTGATCAATAAATGCATTTCAAATCAATCCCTAAATCATTTCTAATGTAAAAATGTAATGACTGTAAAAGTAATGGACTTGCTATACCTGCAGACATTCTATGGAGTAGAAGCCAAACATTCTGTGAACACTGGACAGCTGAAATGTTTTTGTGATCCGTTTACATAATATCCATTTTTGTTACACGTCATATTTCGCAACCAGAACATGTGTCATGCACAGTATGCTGCCAATGTATTGATCTGCTCCAGCAGTAACTGCACTCACCCTGCACAGACAGCGTGGCAGAAGCTATGACTGAGCCTAGTCTGTTCCTGGCATGGCAAACATAGGTCCCCCTGTCCTCAAACTGGACATTTCTAATGAGCAGCCTACCATACTCATCTGTGCTGACACTTTTATCTGTAATTTGATACTTTCCACTGTTTGCTATGCTTTTCATTGTGCCATTGACAGACCCAATTGTAGAGTTGCTACCATTTGCACTGATAAAGTACCAGGTCAGAGAGTGGGCAGGTTGAGCTAGTGCAACACAGTCATAGGTGACAGTGGCCCCGTTGACTACTTGTAGGTCCTCAGGTGGTTTGATGATTCTAGGCTGACCTGCAGGTAGAAGAGTAAATCTATGTCAACATAATGTTCTGGCAAAACAAAGATTACTATTGTGTCTCATAGGCTCAACATCATATCAGGTTCAAGTATGTATATACATACTACCACTGGCTACTTTCTTCAGTGAATAATTGACACTTACAGGCATGCATGTATAAATACCTTAGGGCAGTCAGACATTGATGTGGCCATGAAAAGTATATGAGTACAGAAAGTAAGAGAACGTGCGAGTGGATCTATTCAAGGTCATGGTGATTGACACTCACAGCAACACCAAGACTCACTGCATGCTGGAATCCTGGCACATCCAGCACCAACAGGCCCCACTCAACAAGGAACGGGGATAGTACTACTGGCCTGACCTTACAATCACCTGGTGTTCTATTATCAGACAGCACGGTAGTGCTGTCTATGTAGGGATGGTGGTGGTTGTTTGTATACCGTAATACAATGGAAAACCGCCGCTAGCGTTCTATAGAGACAAGCATCGGCGAATGAAACAGGCGAGTAGAATGTGTGCGCTGTACACAAACGAACGCTAACCGTTCTTCCAAGTGAAAAGGCGCCAGCGCGTAGAAAACGTCCTTGGCAGTTTTCGGATTTCGTCTTTTTCTTCTTCTTCTTCTTCTTCCAATTCTTCTTCTTCTCCACGCGCTGTAGCTCACGAACTCTAAGGGGTGTGGTCTTAGCTTTAACACAGTATCACGCGGGTTTCCGCCCACTGTATTCTTTTGTACATTAGAGAGTGCCGCGGTGCAACATGTAAATGACGATTTTCCCAGATTCTCTGACGACGCTTATCTGTAAGACGCCATTTGCAATGTCGTCACACAATGGCCGCCTCGCTCCCAAACATAGTCTCGTACCCAGCCCCAACTTCCGCAAACATGGCTGACGACGCGGAAGGTAGGGTCTGGGGACTATGTACATAATCCTTGGCGGTGATTGCGCAATATCACATGATGGGCACATGCTTCCATATCGCGTTTATATGGCAGCCCAAGACTATCGCGATGCTCCTTCTGTGCACAGCCTCCTAGCGATACGGAGACAAGAAGACGCAATCTATCTTCCCTTCTGCGCGGTGGTAGCATAGTTGGAAGCTTCGTGAGGACGGTTTGGCCTGCATTGTGGCACCAGTTGACAGTGAGTATATACGCAAACTGCGTACGCTTCCCGACGGTGCTTTCAAGATCTGGACACCGGCTCAAAGCGGCTTGAAGCGCTAAGTCAATCCATTTCTAAGCTGGAAGGATCATTTTCGAGCTCTGAGTACTATCCTTTGACAGTTAGGACAAGGTCAATTTTTACCCAACCATTCGATTCGTATCCCTAGCGATGACTCTGTATGCGCAATGGCTCGACCGTTAGCTTGACCCAAAGGAAGCTCCATCTCCGTCGTTCGCACCCAACGCACGCGCATGTGACCGACATGTGATTTGCTTATTATTATTCACGTATCTGCAATCTGATTGGAGGCAAGGGATCGCCGGACTCCGCCAAGAAAACTGCACATAGTCCCCAGACCCACCTTCCGTGCCTTATAAAATGGCGGCCGGAAGTGGGGCTGGGTACGAGACTATCCCAAACAAAGATGCCGCCATTTGCAATGATGTTTCTCGACTGACTGGTTGTGTCTCGATACGCAGTTTCTCCTCTTTGACCTTTCCTGCGCATCAGGCGGCCACAGTTACCGCAATTATGGTAAGCCTACACTTTCAGTTACCTTCGCGGTATTTCTTCGCCTTCAGCTCTGTATTCTATAGCTACTATTCTATGTGTTTCTGTTCCTTGTTATATGACGCCCTGTGGCTAGGGCGAGATACTCTGTGGCCGGAGCAATTCACTCTGTGGCTGGGGTTGGGGCGAGATGCTCTGTGGCCGCAGCAATTCACAAAAAGCCGCCACACCTCTTCCTGCTTCTTGTGCAACGCAAACACTGAGGCCAGAGGTTGCTACGCGAAGCGAGACTACATGTATGGTGGCGATTAGATAGGAGTGGTCTAGCTGGCAGACAAGACAGAGTGCATGACATTACGCTTATGCATAGATAGCACAGTTGTGCTGTCTATTAGGGCTGGTGATGCTTGTTTGTATACCGTAATAATGGATAACCGCTGCTAGCATTCTGGCTACAGAGTGAAGCATCAGCGAATGGAACAAGCGAGTATAAAGTGCGGGCTGTACACAAACAAATGCTAATCATTCTTCCAAGTGTAAAGGCTCAAGCGCATAGAAAACCTCCTTGGCATTTTTTTGGATTTCATCCTTTTCTTCCAATTCTTCTTCTCCACACGCTGTAGCTCACGAACTCTAAGGGGTAGTTTCACCACAGAATTACGCGGATTTCTACTCACTGTACTCTTTTGTACATTAGAAATCACAGCCCAAACCATAGATAGAGTATATAACATCTATGCCCACACAAACTGCCACCTTGTACATTCAGTATGTTGCCAATGACAGCTGGGAGTAGGGAGCAAACCATCCACAGGTTTACATCGCTAATTTCTTTGGTCTGGCTGCATTCATTTCAATTCATTTTCCGGCGCATGACAGTGCTCTGAATGTATATATGGATCTTAACAATTAAAACAAAAACCCTCCAATGGGCCTCGCTCATCCATGCAAACTATGTGCCAGTATGCCTGCTACTACTTCCATAAGCATTCAACATGCCCATGTACAGTTTACACTCCATAAAAACTTTAGAAACAAGGCGAATAAAAAGGTTTCCTGCAAAAACATTCACAAATGTAGGGATGGTGCAGCGAGTCATTAAAAATCGAGTACGTGCACCAACACACCACACTGGCAACAAAAG
Organism: Aplysina aerophoba; assembly: GCA_949841015.1. Taxonomy (NCBI): domain Eukaryota; kingdom Metazoa; phylum Porifera; class Demospongiae; order Verongiida; family Aplysinidae; genus Aplysina; species Aplysina aerophoba. Next base: position 3,850,622 of record OX465036.1, on the reverse strand, counting down.
TCCAGATACAAGGAGGGGGTCCCTTGCCAGTCTGGCAATCCACAATCCTTGCAGGTCACGATTCATCGCCTTCAAGAGACTTTGCATACATTGCACCCAGGTCAACATTCTCAGGCTTCAAGACACTTTGAAGCCGTTGTCACCATCCCTACATCTGGCAACATCTTTCTGCGCCAACTATATATTCCAGTGACACCATAGTTGGTGACATTTAATGCTGCGACTTACACAGCCACACTCTGTGATGCAGAACCCTATACTTTCTGCTCCAATCACTTCCTTGCAAGGTATATATGATGTAGTCACCCTTCACGTCCATATCATGTGCCAGGATACACATGCAGGCCCTGCATTTGAAATGCTTACTTTGCCAAACCAATAAATTGATGTGTTGCCACTTCAAGCCAAATCCTGTACCAGCCACCAACAACATTACACATGCAGATATCATATCGATCTCACATCTACATCTGCTCTCTGTGTATTATCAGGACCTCAACAGAGACAACAGGTACCTTTCACATGCTGCCCTGCATTTGAAATGCTTACTTTGCCAAACCAATAAATTGATGTGTTGCCACTTCAAGCCAAATCCTGTAGCTACCAGCCACCAACAACATTACACATGCAGATATCATATCGATCTCACATCTACATCTGCTCT